>SJXQ01007676.1:0-132858 GCA_006408695.1 Aepyceros melampus | reverse complement strand
GGGGGGGGGGGGAGTTGGGCATACAGGGGTTCAACTTTTCCCTCATTACTCTGGAAAGACAACCCTTCTCCAAATGAGGAAAGTATGTACTGAAGAGCGCACACTGTGCCTACTTGAAACTGAAGGTTTTTTTAAAAAAAAAAATTATGAGAAGGGCATGAAAATTTAATTGAATGTTCACCTTAGGTAATTCTGTGTCTTATTGTTCAGAGCAATTACCATAAATCTGCATTTCAATAAGCAAGAACAGATGTCAGTTGTTACCAGCGCTTGCCAATCAGGTCTGTTAGAAAGTGACAGATGGGTGGTTATGGAGCATTCTCAGAAGGACTATTAGCAGGGAGTGCAGGGTGTGGAGGAGGGGAGGCTGGGCTCTGGGAAGAACCTGGGGCCTTTGTGGGTCCAGTCTGCACACCTCCCAAGTGAGTCCCCAACGCGAGGTCCGGTTTTGGCCAAAGTCTCTTCTCCGCTCATCACAGACATGCTGAGACCGTCTTTGCTCTGAGCCAGATCTCCAACCAGGACAGAAGTCGCTATGTGGTTCTTTCAGGCAGACACTTGCCTGCTATGATTTCGCTCTGACTTAGGCCAGAGATTGTTCTGAACGTCAGCCCTGGAGAAGGAAATGGCAACCCACTCCAGTACTCTTGCCTGGAGAATCCCATGGAGGGAGGAGCCTGGTAGGTAGGGTACAGTCCATGGGGTCGCAAAGAGTGGGGCATGACTGGGCGACTTCACTTTCTGAATGTCAGAAATCAAGCGGAGCAGTTTTCCCTTTGTCTGTTATCAGATCCTCTTCTTAGGCCACCGCTTCATAACCTCTGCAATTTCGCACTAACAAGCTCCCCCCCTCAACCCTAGAAAAATATTTCCCCTAGCAGAAAACCACCCCCTGAAAAATCTGTGATGCTGTCCAGAATGAAAGGAGGTCTTCCTGCGGCCGACACCAGATTGCTTCTCTTGGAGCAGCTTTGGGGTTCTTGAGCATTGTTCACTGACGGCTCAGATTTGCCTCTTAGTTGCCTCTTCACTCGTCTGAGTGCCTGGATTTGTGGATGCACAGTACACTGAGTGGCAGCCGGTGGGGAGGTGACAGGGAGCTCAGGCCACTTCCCTCGGTGACTCTGGGAAAGTCTATTAACTTCTCGCATCCTCAGTTGCCCCACCTGTGGAATGGGATGCTAAGAGTCCCGATGCCATTAAGCTGCTGCAATGTGTGGGAGTTGCGGTATCCAGACCCATGTGACACCAGTTCCTTGTCCTTTTCCTAGTTTGGTTTTTCCAACCGTTATGTAGTAACCGGTGGTGGTTTTCTCCTTGGCGTGCTGTAAAGTGTGAGGATGGACCCCAGGTTTATTTCAAGGTCCTCTGTGAAAAGCAAACTGGTGTAATACTACCCTCATTTTTCCAACACGATGCTTTTTTCAGATGATCGTTATTATAAAGAAACCAAAGACCGAAAAACCATTTTCCCTTTTTCTTTCTTTTCTGGAAAAATCCAGACTCTTGGCCTGAACTCAGACCCCAAGTTATGAAGATTTCAGAAATTCATGGAAAAAGTACCACAGTTTGAGTGGGAAATGGGTAAATTTTTACCACAAGTGATAAGAGGGAAAGTAAAATCAATCAACTTGAAGGATGCACAAAAAATAAAAAGGGTGCATATAAAAGCAGTCAGCTTATAGAGAGTTCAGCCTTACTGTTACATTCTCTGCTTTTTAAATTTCAGATTTAGGAACGGTTCCCTTTCATAAAACCATAAAACACTTCTGAAGTTACTTTTAATTTGAAAGGAAAATGTTTTTTTTTTTTTAAGAACAAAGAAGTATACAGTTGATGTCTCATTTATCAATGTAACTACTTTAGAAACTTGTCTCCTAATTTTTGTTGTTGTTGTTCTTTTCCAGCTTTATCTTCTCCTCAAACGGAAAATGTTTACTCATTCAGATGAGACATTCTAGACTGTGGTGAGACACCTCAGTTTCCTGTAGGACAGACCCTGTTTTCCGAGCTGTTCACAACACAGTATCACTGCTTTCCGAGAGATATTCACCATCTGTGGACAGTGCTCTCAGCTGCAGTACTCGAGTCTGCCACGTGGAGTCGGCTCTCTAGACGTGAAAGTGGGTCTTCCCAGGTGGTTCTAGTGGTAAAGAACCCACCTACCAAGGCAGGAGACATAAGAGATGCAAGTTCAGGCTCTGGGGTGGGAAGATGCCCTGGAGGAGAAAATGGCCACCCACTGCAGTATCCTTGCCTGGAGAATCCCATGGACAGAGGAGCCTGGCAGGCTACAGTCCACAGGGTTGCAAGAGTCGGACACTGCTCTCACTCCTCCACAGCCTCACTTGCTTAGAGGCCCTGTGGCTCCAGGAGGGGTCTGGGATGAGGCACCTCTTGGTGAGAACCACGCTCATGTATAACACGCAGGACACTGTACCCATTCGCTGATGCCAACTCATTCTTCTTTTTTTGTTGTTTCTTATCTTGTATTGTTTTTTTTACAAGTCATTCTTAAAGATACTGCCGTTACTTTATGGAATGGTTTGTGGCTTAGATGTCCAGCTAAAGTCAAATTTCTTAATTCAAAAACCAGGCATTTCACTTAACTTTCATTGGGACTGTATGCAGAATGTAAATTTGCACTTGCCAATTTATAAGTTTACTCACTCTCAGCAGCCCCAAAATAGTCCACAAATGCCAGTTAGAGGAGGCCACACCCTCTAAGCGGCGATGCTTCAGGAGAATTCACAGGTGATGGAGGAGGGAAAGGAAGTGAAGGTTTTTAGGGAAACTGGGAAGAGGGGCCCCACTCCCACAATTCAGTGCGTGGGGGAACCTTCCACGAAGGGACCTCTGTGACCCTCCACTTTCCAGGATGGGTTTAGGTGACTGACGGTGAGAAAAGCCCTACTTTTGGGAGACAGTGAAAGAGCCGGGGGCCACAGAACTTTGTTGAAAAAAAAATACATGATGCTTCCTGATTTTCCATAGGAATGAAGGGCACTCGTTATAGAAATGGTGAAGCAGAAGAACCCTGACACCCCCATCCTCAGTCCTCACTACCAAGATGACAGCAGAAAATGGGACACTCGGCCTTTGACTGCACAGCCTGGACAGCCTTGGTGCTGGATTTCACACTGAGGGTTCGAGAAAGGGGTATTTTGGAAGACCGAGCGCATTTACAGACTGACTTTGAATTAGCCATCTGCTCCACACACCTTCTAAGGTGACTCCCAGATACTCTCCACTGATAAATGAGTGTGCGGTGCACAAACGCCAACATCCTGACCCGAGCTGGTGTGCTGTGGGCTCACAGCCTAATGAAGAGTGGCAGGGGCCCTGTCCACCCGGGAAGACAGGCCCGGCAGCAGCCTCAGGACCCAGTGACCTTCTCTGCATAATGTAACCACGGCAATGGAAGAGCCTGAGGCTTCCTCTAAGGGAAGACTCTTATTCTGAATTTGGGGGCAGGGGGTTCTGACTGATTAGAAGAAAAATCCTGCCTTGGTGGAAAACACGATGCATCTTGACATTTATTTCAGAGTGTGCAATCCGGAGGTTTTCTCTTTTTTAAAAATGTAGAAAACTCCCTGAATATTTAAGTTCTGTCTCTCCAGCCCCCTTCACAGAACTAAAAATAAATCAACCGTTCAAGGAGATGCTTATCTCCGAGGCCAGCTTTCTCAACTCTGTTCATTAACATTCTGCCGAATGATTTCACTCCTTATTATTTTAACATCTATTTTTTCTAATAATCCCAAAGCTGTCTTATGACAGAATAGGTGGGTGGTGCCCGCAGATTTAAAGGGCTACAAGTAACTTAGCATTGCTCTTACTGCAGGCCAGTCCATCCCATCAGAAAGGTCGCAATTCAGCCCCAGGGGCCACCACGGAAGGCAGGGTTGACCGCCCCAGGACGCACAGGGGGAGGGGTCTGAGTGTGCTCCTGCCCAGTCTCCAGTTCCATCCAAAGTGACACGAGGAGAAGAAAAACAGTAACACAAGGCTATGGATTCAGGAGAAACAGAGGAAAAAGGAGTTTTCACAGGGACAGACGAAGAAATCAGGCTTTGACTCTGCGTATCTGAGTTCATCTCATTGACTCGGGGTGTCACTGATGGAACCAACTGTGCTTGCCTCTAATATGCCAACAATCTGTTCTCCTCGCCCGCTCTCCTCGACGGTTTTGGAACTGAGGAAGAAGCTTCCTGACTGTTCCTCGTGGCAGGTTACTGGCCCCTATGTCCCGATTCGCTGCCCAGGTCAGGGTATCAGCCTGGAAGGTGACTCAGCGAATCCGCCTTTCACTAACAGCTGCCCCTAGGTCACTACCAACACAGCTCACCATCAAAAGCAGCCCTTCACGGGCTGGCTTTCACATTCAGTCCCACTGTGATCTTTTCCCGACAATGAAGATTTCCACTTTCCCATAAAAGCTTCTCATGCACAATTCTGTCAACTAGGATTCTTTTAAATAAAAAAAAAAAAAAGGGCAACCCTGTTAATTGTGGTTATCAAGGGACAGAAATGGTATCAGTCAGAGATAGGTCTGCAAGTCCAGCTTTCATTATGGAGGACAAAACATTTTTATTGACTGCCTGTTATTAAAATTTTAGAGGGACGTCAATCATGGCGGCTGCCTTGGATAAACGACTCTTGCTGGAAATCCAACCCCTCCCCATCTCCCAGCAGTCAAACCCATTAAAAAAAAATAAACACAACTCTGGAGGGTAAAAGAATCTGCCTGCAATGCGGGAAACCTGGGTTCTATCCCTGGGTCAGGAAGATCCCCTGGAGAAGGAAATGACAACCCACTCCAGTATGCTTGCCTGGAGAATCCCATGGACAGAGGTGCCTGGGGGGCTACAGTCCATGGGGTTGCAAACAGACACAGCTGAGCGACTAACACTTTCTACTTTCTGGAGGGTACTATGCAGGAATTCTCAGCCCCCAATTTTCTCATTATGTAACTGTTGGAGATGCCAAGGATAAAAAATCAACCTCCGAGCAGCTTACTCTAAGGTTTAACACCTAAGCCAACAGGTCAGGTTTGTGGTTCTTTCCCCTTACTATCTTCGCCCTCTGAACCCATCCCAAATTCAGACAAAGCGCAGTCCAAATGCCAGGCGGGCCTCATGACTTACCCGCCATCTGCTGAATGCCACTGAATGCACCCAGGTTGCTGGAGGAGGTGGCCTGCTGCAGAAGCTGGAAAAACAAAACAAAACACCAAAAATAGAAACGTGCTGTCAAAAAGAAATGGAGCTGAGGACAAAGGAACTTCCCACATCCACAGGGGCACATCCAGTTCCCTTTACATTCACAGAGTCAGCTACTGCCGCCTCTTAATGGGCTAAAGGTTCCCAGTGTTGGAGCCATAAATCCATATTAATGTCTAATCTCTATTAAGAAACACAGACACCAGGGAGACTCAATAACGTCACTGCCTTAAACAATTCATCAATTTACAGTTTTTAACAACCAGGTGTTAAACCTATGGAAACCAACATGGCGTGACTAATGCTATCTCTCTGGAGCTTAGTAGTTCTCGTAACTCATCTCTGTCAATCAGGGTCCACCTCTGGGTCTCCTCCACTTTCCTTCACAGCTCCCTGTCCTACAGCCTTCATTAGGAACGCACAGATTCGCTGACTCCTGGACTAACAGAGAAACCGCTGAGATACCTACAGAGAGAAATGCATCTATTCACAGCTCCACAGCTGCAGTCATAACTATAGGATAAAGACAATGGTCAACCATTTTAAGGTGGTCTTTGTGGGCACAGAGGAACATACTATTCGTCAAAACTTAGAACTATCTGGTGCTATATACATTGATGCTATTATAATAAATATAATCAGCATCTTCCAGAAAGAAATGAAGACAGCTGTGAAAAGGTCTCTGCATTTTGTCTCTGGAGCTTCCGGAAGTACATTTATCCCGCTTGGAGAAACAATGGGCAGCACAAGGCATGTGATTACCATTTGAAAGCACTCCTTTATTTATCCAAATACGTTGAATAACAGGTTATCTTAGGGTTTCTCTGGTGGCTCAGAGGGTAAAGACCTGACTGCAGTGTGGGGAAACCGGATTTGATCCCTGGGTTGGGAAGATCCCCTGGAGAAGGAATATCAACCCACTCCAGTATTCTTGCCTGGAGAATCCCATGGACAGAGGAGCCTGACAGGCTACAAAGTCCAAGGGGTTGCAAAGAGTCAGATGGGACTGAGCGACTTTCACTTAGGTGCTGCACTAAGTGTGTGACTAGACTTACTGATATCCTCCTCCTGGTAGATCAGTACAGCCACAGTCTGTACCCCGGAGCGAGTGTGCGGCTGTCTCCTATACTCAGAAATCCATGGATGTCAAAAGCATAGGTTCACCAAACCTATTATTAAAAAACTGCCATGGTTCTGTGAGCTGAGGAGGAACCAGAAGAATGCATTATTTACAAAATAGGCTCTCATCATTCACTTGGAGCTCTGCGCAGCCTAATGGAGAGTGCTGCCACTCTGGCAGGTTGTCGGTTCCCCCAGCTCTAGGAGGAGGAGACTCCACAGCGGTACGGGACTCACAAATGGGCATCCAGCAGCTGACTTGATTCTACCCAAGTCCTAGTTGCAATGATACTATGGGGATTAATGTCAACAGTTATCAGAAGTAGGTCTCCACCTTTCACTCATCCTTCTGGACTCGGTGTAACAGACTACCTAGATATTATACTCAGACACACACACAGTGAGGAAGAGGAGGAAGCCAGGGATGATCCGTTTTGACAGAAATCCCTTCTCTTGGTTTGATTTCTCAGGTTTCCCATTCTCTTGTGGTTCCAAGAGAATGGAGCTCTGCACAATTTTACTTTGAGGGATTAATAATTTCTACTGGAGGATGCTGCAATACCTGGAGGGTCATTAACCCGAGGATTCTTTCCACTGACAACCACACTCTGGTGAGCCAGCGTCAGAATCTACCCTCAACACAAAAAAACAGGTGCTGGGGAGTGGGGCCAGAAGACTGGGACAGGCACAGGGATCCTGGTTCCTGGCAACAGTGGAACACGAAGCTGGATTCGTAGAGACTGAAAAGGTGAGCTTGCCATGAACCTATGATAGAAATCCTTGTTTTTATTTTTTATTTCAGCAATAAAACTTTAAATATTTTATTTCATATTTAATATATAAAACAAATATATGGTTGATATATAACTATATAAATTATAGATAACTTATTTTATATTTTATTTCAGCAGGACATGAGGAAATTTCATACGGGGTCCTTGTGGATAAGATGGAAAAATGGCTGGAAGGTGACAGCAAACTCGGTTACTGCTTCTGTCAGGGACTCAGGGGAAGGTAGGAGAGGCATGCTTCTCCTGCATGACAGGCAGACGCGTCAGGAGTAGTTACTGCTCGTCAGACCCGGACAGGCCTGAGGGTGGGAAAGGAGGACTCTCGGGGGCTTCCCTGGTGGTCCAGGGGTTGAGGGTCCACCCTGCAATGCAGGCGATGCGGGTGTGACCTCTGGTCTGGAAACTATGATCCCACCTGCATGGAGCAACTAAGCCTGCATGCCGCGACTGGAGAGCCTGTGCGCTGTGATGGCACGACAGCAACTCCACTTTCACGCGCTGGAGAGGGAAATGGCAGCCCACTCCAGTGTTCTTGCCAGGAGAATCCCGGGGACGGGGGAGCCTGGTGGGCTGCCATCTATGGGGTTGCACAGAGTCGGACACGACTGAAGCGACTTAGCAGCAGCAGCAGCAGCAGCAACAATGAAGATCCCGCAAACCTCGACTAAGACCCGACATGGCCAAACAAGTAAATACTAAAATAAAAGGGGAATAGGAGTCACATCTCCTTGAGAAGCAGCCAGGCTGGATGGAGAGAGCACACAGAGCGTTGAAATCCTTCCTGACCACCAGGGCCACGACCTTGGGTGAAGTGACAAAACCTCTTTAAGCCTTTCCTCCCTCACCTGCAGCAAGGGGATCACCTTTCAAGGTTACAGGGAGGGCTGTTTTGCAGGATAGTATCAGTTCTACTACAAAGTAGATACAGCTCATGGGTCAACAGTTCAAAAGTCAGGACAGAATTAGAATACACATACACGGACAGCGGCTAGAATCAAAGGCCCAAATGCACACTATAAAATTACATTAATTAATGTGTAGCCCGCAGAAAAGTGGGGTAGAGAAGCATAGTTCGGCAATGGTTCAAGTAAAAGTAAGCAAAACTTAGAGGAGTATGAGCTGCCTTCCACCACTTTCAAGCTATGTGCAGATGCTTTGAAGTTCACACCAGGGCTTACTCCCCGTGCTCTTTAGATCTTACCAGGGGAATGGTCCTAGGTTTTGACTCTGGAATTTTAATAAAGACAGTGGCAAAGTGAAATGGGCAGCACAAAGGGGCAAAAAAACAAAAAAGGAGGTGAAAGTTTAGAAACAATGAACTGTAAGGGATGGCTGAAAGAACAGGGTCTATTTGTCCTGACATAGGATCTGAGTTTCAGGTTTCCAACAGATAAAGAAACATTTGAACTGAGTCAACATCCCTCCTCTGGGAAGACCCAGTGAAGGACGGTTCCACGAGGCCTCCCTCCTAGGTCCTGCCGAGGAACGCCCTGCCCTGGGCATAGAGAGTGGGCAGACCACGGCTGCCTGGGAACCTTAAATCACAGTGCAGGGAGCATGTCACACCCCTCCTAATGCAGAAGTTGATGCTGGAACACTGGTTAACACCCAGCCTTGTGGAGCCCAGCTCAGCCTCCATCTAGCTAGACAGAAGGGTCCATCCTTATGCTCATCAATTTCACCTGGAAAAACTCTGCATTGAGGCCAAGAATTTCCTGGCATTCATAGCGTCCCGAGGCTGAGCTTTTGGTGTACTGAGGGAACAAGGAGTCTGGAAGAGTTCCAGGGCGGGGCTCTCTCTCCCCCGCTGGGGACCCCACATCCCCCCACCCCCAGGAACTTACCGCCAGGTACTGCGGGGTGAGGCCTCCCAGACCCCTCAGGTTCCCCCAGGTGGCAGTGTTGAGCTGCTGCATCTGCTGCGCCAATTGCTGCTGGAGGCGCCTTTGCTCCTTGTCCTTCTGGGTGTCCGCGAACTTCACCACGATCGGTGAAGAGCAGCCCTGTGGTCAGACACAGCGGAAAGTGAAGAGGGGGTTACAGCCTGGTCCACTGGGCTCGGGACGTCAGTCAGCGTGGGGCCTAGCTTTCTGAATGACTGCAGCAGAGGGGAGGGGCTGGGCTGGTTTTTAAGTGGTTTGACGGTCCTTCGTCTTCTCTGAATAGCACCATCAACAGAATATTATTCCAGGGTCTCTCACTGGTGTCTTTGGGGCTCTGGTGCTTGAAGAAGCCATTTTGCTCTCGTGATCTGCTTATTACACTGCCTCGCCTTCTCTCTTCAGGGGTCTTCCTTCCACCGTCCCCAGGACCTCCTCAGGGACAAGAGACTGATCACTGGCCCTTAATTAAGCTTCATGGTTCATCTGTCTGAAAGATGGACTTGTCATGGTGTGTCTGTCTGTTGCTATGTGTAACCAGGGCACAAAGAGGGGGAGACGTAATGGGAGTGAAAGTACCTGTCATTCACATCTTTTATTCACTCTTTCCAATGCTCAGTTAAGCATTTTTTAACTTTGGAATGGTGGGAATTACATCGACCCAGTGATATAATCGGGAGCACTGGGTTTCGTTTTTAGGAACATGGATGAAGGAAGGAGATATTCAGGGAACACAGGCATGAACCGATGTCCCCGTCCCCATGTTTTTAGAAAGGTCTCCTCCTCCTCTACCACGTCTAATCTATCACTAATCCCAGGCTACTGCAAATCACAAATGACATATCAGGATCGTGTTCTAGTCCAGGGAGGTGGAGATTTCAAATGGGAGGTGGAGATTTCTACTTGGTGGCTTTTCCTAATCAATCTTGCTGTTCTAGGAGCATCTTTCCAGGTTCATTTCCTTTAAAAGGCAGGATCAGGGGTAGTGAGTGAGAAATGGCCATAGGTTATATAACAGGACCAGCATCTTTGAGATGGAGGCGGTCCTTAGGGACAGTAAGGGCCTAACACCCCAGGCAGGAGGACTTCCTTTTAAAAGCACTTTTCAACATTCGCCACTTGGAAACACTCAGTGGAAACCAATTGGTTTCCTTCTCCATACAGCTTACTACACATTCCATCACAATTAAAGCTGTGAAATTTTGCTGGAAAAAAGAAGTTAATTCTACCCATGTGATTAAAAAAAACAACAAACTTTTATTGAAACTCAGCATGATAACAGACCTCTCTCTTCTGTCAGAAATTTAATATTCCTATTTAAATGAGCTTTCCCCTTCCCTTTGGGTTAATTTTTGTTTCTCTTAGAAAACAAAGTTGCATTTTTTTTCTTGTCACCTTGGGTAGTTCCTGGGGATGGAGCCATGCATAGATGAGGCAATCATACCCATTATTAACCCCCACAATTGTGGGAAAAGTGAGGTGACTGGCTGTTGAACCTCCAGTGGATTGATCTTCAGCTCTGGGGGTCACAGTCACAACCCAGGATGTTAAGAGTCAATAAACTGCATAAAAGTAACATTTCCACCATTTAAAAAAAAATCTATACTCCATTTTTCTTTGTCTGCTCTGGATTTTAGTGCTTCATCATTTTAAAGAGAGCAAAACCACTCTGAAGATGGAAATTACAGAGAGCAAGGGTTTTGCATGGAAAGGGTTGTTATTCTATCAAATTCATTCTGTAACAAATTATAGCATCTCCTCCTAACAGTTCTCTTGTGGTTGACTTTTTTTCTTCCTTAAATACCAGAAAACGATATAAAAGCAGAAAATCAGGCCAATGATTATAGCTCAAAAAAGGAATTGTATAAACTATGAAAGGGAAAAACACGGTGGGCAGAGATTGGAGGAAGGTGGGAAAAATCAAGGTACCATATAAAATTAATGACTTCTTTTTCTTTAAAGAATGTGTTCATCTAAACTTTAACAGTCACATCATTTTGAATTCGTATCTCTTAGATCATACATCTTGGTTGAAGATGTGAGCCAGAGTCTTAAAAATAATGTGATTAATTTAAAAAAAAGAGAACAAACTTCAGTTATACAACTCTAATAAGACTGAATAATAGATAATCTTCCATTTAAATGTCAATATTTTTGAATTAAACAAGAAATTTAAGTGTCTAAAAGGGCCCCTCTGATTAAGCATGGATGTCCGTATTTAAAAATAAGTCATCAGATCTGATTTCTGCTAAGAGCGATATTAACAAAGGATCAACGACTTCTGAAGCATCAACAAGCCCCATTCTCTATAGCAAATTCTTTTCCTTCCTTCCTTCCTTCCTGCTGTATGTTCTCGTGTTCTCCGTCTGTAGGGACGTACAGAACACAGTCCTCCCATTTGGGTGGGGGGCCCTGCGTGAGGGTACTGGGGTGGCAATGTTTCCAACAGGGCTGAAATAGCTGGGGTGAAAAAAATAATCTAAGGTGAGACCAATCAGGAACAGATCACTCCATCACAGGAAATAAAAATATTTAAGAGTGAAACACACATGTATATCAAGACTTTCTTTTTCTTAACAGTCCTTTTGTTTTCATTTCCAGGCTGATCCACCACAGTGGAGCCGCCCAAGGTAAGAGAGGGTGGGAGGGGAACAAACACATGATCACATGTGTAACTGTTTGTTGTTGAGACTGGATTCCTAGATATTTCAAATCCCGCTAATTCTCTCTTATTGTGGCCGACTTTCACCTGAGCTTGCCTTCATGTAGAGGGGTGTGAGTGCCTTAAAAATGCATTGCACTGAAAGGAAAACACAGTGATTATATAAGGTATGTTAGGAAAAACTGAAGTCAAAAGGAAGTTTGAAAAAGACAATAGGCTTTGCAATGCTATCAAAACTCAGAAAAGTACAGTAAACACTGAATGACAATGCCATGCACACTCTCGTCCCCCACACTTCCACCCACCCCTCTGCTCCTTAGAAAAAGTTTGCCCACAGAACAAGACCCAGAAAGATCACTGAGCTCCCGGCATGCTTCGGGAGATGCAGCATGGCCAAAAAAAATTAAACAAAAAAAACCGAACAACAAAAAAATTAAAACCCCCCGCAAAAGTGGAGGCAAAAAAGAAGCCCAAACAATAGAGAACTTTTGGCACATTAAATAAAACTGAAAAAAAAAATTCTTTTTTTCTTTCAAAAGATGAAAAACATAACTTGAGGTAATAGTACAAAGCCACCTCCAGAAAAGATCCCCATACACAAAGATACAGTTTACGTGATACAGCAGAACATGCACTCCCAAAGGATTCTATCAGACAGTACAGAGTAAGGAACTGCATATCACTCTTGGAATGCTTTTGTGCAAAATCCTGAAAGGCCATGACCCGAATCACAGACTCAAAGGGCAGGGCCGTCGTCTACATTTGTGGGCCCATGCCAGCGTATTTCTCTTCCCCCAAAGCCACTGTGTCTCTCATTAGGAGATCACATTGGAGCCTTCGAGTTTCTTGGTTACTGTTTTTATTTTTTATTTTTTTTTAACAAGGGGGCAGATCTAATTTTCGGGGTGGGGGTGCTCTCATACATGAACATTTGCACTGGTTCCATCTTGTAGGAGAAGTCTTAACTTGCTCCGACACTGCTGATGCAAAAACAATTCTGTTTGTCTTGATTAAAGGTCACTTGACCTCACATTTAAAAAGAAGACAAAAAAGAAATCAAAGAACGCTGTGACTGAGCACGGAGCCCCCTGCAATTTGGAATGGGGGCTGTTAAGCGTTCAACCCATCCCACCCTGGGGGCTGGCGAATGTACTTGTTCCTTGAGGGGCACAAGGATGCCCGGGTTAAATGGCATCATGAACTTTACACGGCAGGACCTGGGCCACTGCCACAAAAGGTTCAGAAAAGAATGCAGAGCAAGTGGAAGGTTTTACTAGGTGCGTTTCCAGCCATTAGGGGAAAAACTCAGAGAGGAGAGAGAGCGGAGGGAGAGGAAAGTGGGGCGGGGGGAGAGAGATTCAGGGAGGAGGAGTATGGATGAATGAAGAGAAAGGCGGTGAAAGTTTACATCTGTGATTGTCATGGGAACAATCCACACAGGAGAGAATCGCTTTCCATTCCCCACCATTTGCACAAAGAAAACAAAGAAAGGGCAGATGATACAGTACCTCCATGGTCTGAGACTGATGCATGGCTTTGATTGCATTCTGTGCCATTGCCCTTGTAGAAAATGTGACAAACGCACAGCCTGTGGGAAACAAGGGGACAGGGACAGGAAAGACAAAAAACAACAAGACAAAAGGTTTGGACGCTTGTTAAACCAACACAGTCTACGAGAACTGCCACAGGACGACACTGTTCTCAGTAGTACATGAAATCAACAACTTCTCTCTTTGGTTTTAATCTCATGTTGCTTTTTTACTTACAGTGCTGACTTGCTAATCTGACCAAAGCAGAGAGATTTACTGATGGATTAGTTTGTTTATTTTTAGAATGCAGTCCAGGGAAAGGAGGCTGGGTACTCATTCTTTTTTTTTTTTTAATTTTTAAGTTTTTTTTAGCCACAGGTTTGAAATGTGCAAGACCTAGTTTGCATTTTCTAAAATAAAGAGTTGCAATTTTACATTTTCTCCTTGGCTGACTATCATGACTGAGGGCATCCACCCATTCTGGTTCTATATTTCAAATGGGAGCCTTGATTTTTAAGCAGCCAATAATAAAATCCTCACACCCGGGGAAAATTAGCAAAGAGATTCCAATAGCTTGAAATGTCAGCAAATAAATATACTTCATCTTTTCTGGGTGGTTTAAAAATTAGATATTTGTATAAATACACATTCATGTTACTTAAATGCAAATAAATATACCCAAATCCTGTACAAACTACTTAGTAACTGTTAATGATGAACAAAAAACAAACCCCCATTAACAAATGCGCCATTACTCTGGGAATATTCAACAGTGCATATAAAGTAAAATGTAAACATTTGCATTGGATTTGTTATTTGTATCAAATCTTCATGACTTCTGAAAGTTGCAACTTGCGGTTTCTATCAGAGAGTGGACCTCAAGTGGAACATACACAAGACAATGCACATTTCTCTGAGTATCTCCCCTGAGGCCCAGTGAACCCTCCATGGCTATTTCTTTTTCCGGCTGTAAAATAACTAGCATCCATAGGACTCCTTGTAGCAGTGTCAGCCACCATGCAGGTCACCGCTCCAACTACATGGCTCACTGCCCTTTCCACTAATAAAAACACTGCCTTCTAAAATTTACATTTTATTTATCATGACCCTTGGGCTTCTCAGAGAAAAAGACTGTGAAATTAATGCAGATTCAGGCTGATTTTATAATAATACCACGGCACACTAAAAGCTTAGCTAAAGCAATGCAGACTATTTCACTTATGATCTCTAATGACTTTAAAAGTGCATTGATTTTCAGCTTCTTTAGCCTTGCACAGTTTGAACTTAGGTATCAGAGAATAATTTAGTGTTCCACTCAATTGCCTCAAAACATTATTATTATTGCTACTTAAAAAGATTTGCAAATGAAGCAGATCTAAACACCGAGGTGCCAAAGCCTGTCATCTCAGAGTGAGTGCACAGAAGTGGAGTTCTGGCACCCATCACATGAGATGGGTGCCTCTATGGCCAAGAAGCCAAGCAGAAAACTCTACATCTAAACAAGCAGCGTGTGGCTCGGTGCATGGGAGTCACTGTGGGGGCCGTCGAATACATTTTCTCTGTTTGCTCTGCATGTGTACCTGGTGAGATTATCAAGTCAATACTGTATTAGCACTTTTTCATCAAATAGCAATAAGAGAAAGCAATGCCTGCCCACACCCCCAAAGCACAACAACATCCAGTCATGAAAAAAAGCCAATGCATTTTTTTTTTTTTTGCATCATGCTGTAAGTTTTAATACACAAAAACTCTCAGTACATGGGAGGTTCAACTCCTTCACCTCTACGTTAAGCTGTCCTAATGAAGCCTGCAGTCTAGCTCACTAAGAATGCCAAGCTATTTCTTAGTTCTTCGACGTTACAGCAGCTGGTGAAGCTGTTTGAGCATGGTGCTTGTATCTATACTGGCTGTGGTTTCTCTCATCAACAGAAGCAGCTGGGCGGCCTCCTCTAAGGCATCTAGATGAGATGATGTGTGTAATGCCGTGAGAGACCTACAGCGGGACCTCTGCTGGCTCCATACTGAAATGTACTCAGCTCCAAGATGAGAGAGTCCCAAATTTACCATCCGTTTCAGAGTAAATATCTCTTGAAGACTGTGATTATCACTGACACTATTAGCAGGGGAATAAGACCAGGAGATTCTTCTTTCTTATTTCTTATCTGGAGACTGCAGGAGAGGCACAGGAAATCATCTAATGGAGGCCGATCTGAAACCATGGGCTAACTCTGTTTCATTCACTTTGCTCTTATTATTCAGGGGCATGTGCCAAACTGAGTGTCCAAACGGAGGTTCAGAATACATAAAAAACATGTAAAATGTCAACAAAAATCAATAAGGCACAGTATATGCATCTACTACAGTTTCAGAGCAAGCAGAACTTTTGTTAACTTCAGGAGAAAGATCTAGCAATTAACAGGTCTCAAAAGAAAAGTCTAGCAAGAGAACAATGAAGTGATCTCTCTGTAAACTCGAACCATTCATTGCCCTTTGCTCTATGAAACCTGCAATTAAAAGCTTGACTGATGCTTCTAATTATACAGTCCTCATCCCCTCCCAAAAAATGATCTGACAAATCTGATGACTTCTTTAACCTTTTATTTCTGTCGGCAGCAGTGCAGTGAGAGAAAACCTGTCTCCTAGGGACTCTGTCAAGTTCCACGTTCTGTGCTGTGTTCAGTTACTTAAGGGAGAAAAACGACTGTGTCATTTATAAAAGGGGAGCACGTGTCTGTTTGCTGCTCTGGATAAAGTCAAGCAACTTCAGAACCAGATGTTCCACGGGCTGGTAGCTTGTTAACCTTTGCAATGTCTGTAAAACAGGAGGGTGTGGGTAGTCCTATGACTAGGTTCATTTTGTTTTAAGCACCACTGAAAACACTGGCTTTGGAGTGAGCCCTCAGATCTGTGGTTTTTCACTAACATAGGGTCACTCGAGTGCCTAAGGTCAAAATGGGCTGGCGCCTTCTTCCACAAGCCAATCAGATGACTTTCCACTGGACAGAAATGTCTTAGGCCCACTGTCCCCCTTCTCTTTCTACAAGTGAGCTTCTGGTACAGTGGAGTCCACTGGGTCTCAACAGGACAAGTGCTCTGATCTTACAGGGTCAGCCCTCAACTGCTCTAGGCTGTTGCACATGCTGGCAAAAGCAGGAGAACTTAGATTTAGGGGAAAAAAGTACCAGTACCAAGATAATGAAGCTACTTTTGGTGGTGGTGGAAGGGCGGGTAAGACAGCCTATATATCTTAAAGCTTCCAAAAACATAATAGCAAAAAAAAAAAAAAAAGACAAAAATTCCATCTGTGAATGTATCCAACCTGTAATTTAGCTTGCCACTATTTATTGTCTCCACTTTCAGAGTGTCAGAGATTGCTATCAGAAAAGAAAGGAGTCGAGTTTCTCCTGTGACGGTGAAGCCATCTTCCTGCCGTTGGAGTAGATGAATGAATGAGTGGGGAAAGGTTTCTCAGAGTGATTTCCTCCCACAGACAGGATCCAAGGGGAGCACAGAGCCCTGTCGCCGAGCGGGTTTTGGTCCCCGTCTATTACACTTGTCATCTCGATTGAAAGGATGTCTTAACTCAGGTGTTCTACCTTTTCTCTAGGGTGCAAGGGAATTTTGAGAGAACTAGATGAATTCTTGCTGTGCACCAAAAAGAGAGTGAGAGAGAAGAAAGAAAGAAAGGAAAAGAGCAGAGGCACTAGCACTTTTAAAAGCACATAAAATGATGCCAAGGCCTCTTGTTTCCTGCTACTTCTTTGAAAGAGCAGCAACAGCCACTTTATTTCAACTGAAGGAAGCATAATTTAAGATAACTTGTCTGGCATGAGAAGATGTCAGCTTACGGAAAACCTGTTTACAAATTCCTCTTCAGCTGTAGAGAGATCTTAGCGCAGCCCGTTTTCTTCTCTGTATCTTCTGAGCAGGATTTAAACTACTCCATGAGTAAAACACTGGAGCATCAGAATTAATACTATGATGCACAACCCCAAGGTCAGATTCGTTTATTTAAAACTGGCATGGAGAGATCGTTCATTCATGGCTCCCGAGGTTGAAGGAAGGCTGGGACTCTAGAGCTGGCAAAATCTCACCCCTGAGATGAGACTGGAAGAGCATCCAGAACGGGATGACTTGCGTGCTCACTCACTCAGTCACGTCTGACTCTTTGGACCCTGTGGACTGTACATGCCAGGCTCCTCTGTCAATGGGATTCTCCAGGCAAGAATACTGGAGTGGGTTGCCGTTTCCTACTCCAGCAGATCTTCCTGACCCAGGGATCAGGCCCACATCTCTTGTGTCTCCTGCATTGGCAGGTGGATTATTTACCAGTGAGCTACCTGGGCAGGATGACAAGATGCAGCTAATAACCCAGGAGGCCTCTGGCACAGGTTCCCATATATCTGAACATTTGGGCACGACGTGGACATGACTAAAATGTCACTGTCAAAACTGAGCCCTCTCCCTGTACATATTTTAAAAGTCAAAAGCCCACTCCCATATTTCAGATCAGATACAATGAAAACAAATGAGGATATAATGGCTACATCCAGACTGTGCTCACCAACATCCCTGAAAATATCGCCAATTCCTGTGTCAAGGGTTTTGGCAGGAGAACGTTGGAACATCGTAAACACAGCTGGAATATTCTTAAACAAGCAGAAAGTTACCTTAAATGGCAGTGAAGATCTGACTGCAGTTCATGGGAAAGAAGAACGAAATCAACCCCTGCACTGTCTCTGAGTTACAGATATTCTGTTGCCACGGTGTAGCAAACCCGGCAGATCGTACCTAGGTCATCAATCTGACCGTGGGATTGCGGGTGAGAACATTTGTATTTTAGGACATGGACACGCTCAGGTTACACTGTCCAGCAGATGTGTTGGTGTGGCAGTCTGAGGCTGTGCTTCTGACAGCAGACGTCTTGTTTTGCCTGCCACGGGTGGGCTCGTGGAATTTGGCCTGCTTCTCAGTGAGGGCTCACAGGGGGGCCCTGAGAGGCAGCTCTGCCACTGCAGGAAGATCTGAATCTCATGAGGGGCTGAAAAGCATTCCAAACCAGGTTTCCTAAATGGCAGAATGGGCTACTGCCCCCAAAGAAGAAGATGCATGTTTAGAGGTAGGCACATGGTGTAAAGGGAGCAAAGTCCGGAAGTCTGTTGGGTCGTTTGAACAGGCCTGGCAGGTGCTGTCACGGTAGACACGCAGTTTCCCTAGGGGAGAGGGCAGGATGGGAGGTCCTATCTCAAACCACAGCACAGATCTGGGTGCTGGTGAATAACTATGGGGCCTTTAAAAGAGCCTTGCCTGCTTATATGGAGGTCATGACTTTTTTCTTTT
This sequence comes from Aepyceros melampus, assembly GCA_006408695.1. NCBI lineage: Eukaryota > Metazoa > Chordata > Mammalia > Artiodactyla > Bovidae > Aepyceros > Aepyceros melampus. The sequence goes on along the minus strand of SJXQ01007676.1, from coordinate 114,315 downwards.
TTAAACAGTGATTCTAACTGAAAGTATAGTAAGACTTGATAAATGTGAGCTCTGGCAGCTACTCTCACTTGGGGCAGGGGTACTCAATCAACAGGCCTGGAGGAACTGCAGCGTAACACCTGCCAGGTAGGAATGTCAACTACTGACATGGCAGTAGCGAAGGAAAGACATTAGACGCCTGTTGGAGACCCAGGGCTACTAACTGTAAATGTGCATGACTCAAGGGCATCTCTCCCCTATCATAATCATGTGGTTTGATTTAAATCCTTTCCTACTGACTAGTTTATACCCTGGTTTAGTATTAAAAGGTGCTTTTCAGAGCAGCCAATCTCTCATTTCACTTCATTTTTATTTATTCTGTAAACAGCTGAGCCAGCAACAGGCATGGAGACCGGAAATGCTGAGTGTTCCTGCTCGGGAGTGCCGCTGATGGGAGATACTTATTAATATTTGATTGAAAACTGAAATTCTTTAATGAAAGCAAAATAGTAGCATGAAAGAGAATTGTTCTTTTAACAAATACACTGATTCAGGAGAAGTCCCCAGTACCCAGGAGTCCCTGGGTACTGCTAATTGAAAAATGCACCACTGTCTGTCTTTATAGTTCAGAACAAATGACTATAAACGAGTATTTTCTTTTTGCCATAGGGGATTCTCATCAGTTTGCTAGAAATTCAGAAATTACTTTTCTGTTGGAAAAAAGCGGGTGGGGGGGGGAGGCAAGAAAGAGGATTCTACTCTTTACATTAAACCGGCATTTGCATAAAATACTGAAGAAAGTGTAACTTGTTTCAGAAATAGGCCGCTTCTGGCGCCAAGTGCTGGTGCATCAGCCGAATGGCAGGTTGAACTGGCCAATTTCTCTCAAGTATGGTTCTCGATGCTCTTTTCTGTGAAAGTTATGGCTGCTTTAAAATCTCAACTGCAGAAGTTATCTACCATATGCTTGAGGATCTCTAGACACCAGTGCTGTTCCCATCTCTGTCCCCACTGGAGAGGTGGAGAAATTGAGTCAGAGACTCAGTTCATAAATCAGTAGAGGGAGAACAGAAGTCCGGCCTGCCTACTTCATAGTCAAGCTCCCCAGGACACCCTGTGAATGGTCTGCTTCTACAAAAACAGAGAAGCATTCCCTGGCGGTCCAGTGGTTAGGACCCCGCGCTTTCACTGCCAAGGGACTGGGTGATTTCTGATTGGGGAACTAAGATCCTACAAGCTGCAGTGCGGCCCAAAAAAAAAAAAAAAAGAAGATAATAAAAATGTGGACGCTAACCATGCCCTATTGGAGAAGGGCACATATTTTGAGTGCTGCCATCTTCATGGGGGACACTGAGGACAGAGACAGGAGGAGGAGTGGACATTGCCCCATGAGTTTCTCTGGAGAAGTTCCAGGTCTGGACCCCAGGGTCATCGACCTCCAAGGCATTATACAGTTCACTATGACTGTCTGTTCCTTGTCCATACCCTACACCTGAGCAAATGCGAAATGCAAAGGCAACACGGAAACGTGGCTGCGAACTGTAATGGGGGGAAATGGTGGTTCTTAGGACTAAGCTGGCAGCAGAAAAGGGTTCACAAAAATACTCTCGTCTTTCTTGCCTATTTAATGCAGCCATGCTGTATTTTCCCCAGGCATTTGCGCTCCATGACTGTGTGCCTATCTGCCTCTCCTGGCTGCAGCAGGCCTGGATGATCCGATGTGATGATCAGCTCTCCTGGCGTGGGGGCTGCTGGGGTGCTGTAGAGGGATCCGGGATGCAAACCCTGGCAGCCTTCTGCTTGCGAGGCTGTCCAGGTCCCCAGCACAAGGAGCCAGCCAGGGTGATGCTGGTGGAGGCACAGGTGCTAAGTGACAGATTAGCTCAAGGCACTGGGTCTGCTACACCGGGACCCCACTGACATGGTGTCTTGCTCAGCTTTTACACTCCCATCTTTTCAGGGAGTGTTAAGCGTCATTTCCAGGCTGCCTCCTCCTCCTCTCTCTTTTTTAAAAGCCACCTTAGAAGGAAATGTACGGATCACAAGATTGGAGTTATTCCTCCTCCTCTCATAGTTTTCCTCGACACTCCCTTTGTTTTGGGGCCCTGGGGGTGGAGGCAGGTGGAAAGCTTTTGTTCCCTCTGCCTTCAAGCAGCTGACATCGTGTTTTATGTCTAAAAGTCAAAAGAACACATGTTCTTCTTCCCAGGGTGGAGAGTTTAGGTAAGACTAGGGAGATGGGTGAACACTAGTGCCTTGATACTTAAGGCCCAAACTTTTCTTTAAACACAGGGTTCAGGACAGAGGCAGGCAGTGCAGTCCTAGAAACCAGAGATGGGGACTCGAGAGATGTTTCTCATTATCCCTGTGGAACCTGCCTTGAAAACTTCACTAAAAGAATGAAATCCTCTCTGTGTTGCCAAAACAGCTTTCGTATGAGAGTGGACAAATGTGTTTTACACGCACGGCTTCCCCTGGGCCTTGCTAAGCTAACTCAGGAAACTTAGTCAGATGACTGGGGACCCGGTGACAAGCCTTATGAGTGGTTTAAGGAAGGAGGTGTATGGCCTTGTCAAAGGGGGAGATAAGTGTGGAAACAGAACAGTCATCTCCAACCACCTTGCATTGCTGTTGTCGAAAATGCTGGTTTTCATCAGTGCTGGAAAGCTCAGCCTTTGCCTCTGTCCTGGTGACAAAGAAGAACCTGCAATCTTCTGGATGAAGTCATTTCTCTGTCACTTAATGGACTCTCTGTTTAGGACTCCAGGAGGTTTGCTCCTTGCTGTGCAACCCTAACACCCTGAGACAGGCTGGGTTACTCTGAGTTTGTATCTGCTCTCTGCTATGCAGGGCGATTTTTTCCCTTGGTTTATTTCTCTGTTAAGACACCCACACCCTCAACACCTCTTCCAGGAACAGGCAGAAAGTCAGAAAACTAAGTGCAAGCGGCACACACACTCTCTCGCCTGCCAAGTCTCTCCCCCACCCGTCCCCAACCTTCTCTAATCTGAGACTGAAAAGCGATGTGTAATGACAGGGCAGCCTGAAGGCCTCCTGTCTGACAGTGATAACCTGAGCTAATATGTTGGCACCAGGACCTTCTCGACTCAAGAAATAAGAGGTGATCATTCCTGCCACAGTGAAAAGTTCAGGCTGGCTAAGTTCGTCCCGTGGGGCGTGTCTCAGGGCGACCTCCGGCCGAGTGCAGGGCTGCGTCTACCTTGGCTGGGACGCGGGGCTCCAATTAGCGCAGAAGGGCAGAGACGCTGCAGACGGCACACTCACCTCGGCTCAGCCCGTCGGGCCCCCGGAGGATTCGGCATTCTTCTATCTGGCCAAACGGAGAAAACATCACCCGGATATCATTCTCGTTACATTTCTTCGAAACCATTCCTATGAACAATTTTCTGTCTTCCACGGCTAGGAGATAGAAATAATGAATGAGCCAAGGCCATTTCATCTTTCTTCTTGCAGGCAACGCTTCATCACCACCTCCAACCAGGCCCCGAGGCTAAATCTTCAGATGCCCAGGCCACACCCAGGCCACTTCTGCCCTCCCACCTGGCCCTTCCTCAGCATCTCAGCTCCTATTCCGACGCTATTTGTACACTAACAAAACATCTCCAAGGGACATGGAACACTGTTTTTAAGTCCTTTCCCTCCCATTTTAAAGCAAACAGTAATATGTTCACTAAAACGGTAAAGTTCTGGGTAACTGTTAAGTGATACCCTTGCATAGAGGTATTTAGGGATACAAATTTTGTTTTGTGGTTGTGGGTGGGGGATAGATGTTCTTCTAACTTGAGTGACAGGGAAAGAGAATGGTCAGGAGAGGAAAAACAACAGAAAGCAAGTGAAAAAGTGGTCAACAAAGCTTTTAACAAAGTGCTGATGGAAGAAAATGTTCTCCTTCCCTGATTTCAAACAGCTTTGTCCTCAGGGGTCCAGACGAGAACAGGAGAAAGAGATGAGAATGTCTCCAGAGGGCTGGGCAATGGCCTTCTGTCTGTAGCACTGGCTACACAGCCCCACCCAGGGTAGCACACATGGTCTGCATGTTATGATTAAAGATGAAGATAACTGCAGTCAGGTGAGCGTGGCTGCAGTTATTTGAGAATCTCGTGTCGGGGGTGGGCTCCGTCTCAGGGTGAAATCTATCAACAACAACAAAAGTATAAGGAAGGAACAATAATACTATCCTGTCCTTTTGGAGGCACAATTTTTTTTTTTTTTGGTGGCTGTACACACCATGTGGGATCTTATGGGAGACCTTAGTTCCCCGGCCAGGAATCGAACCTGTAGTTCCCCGGCCAGGAATCGAACCTGTGCCCCTTGAAGTGGAAGTACAGAGTCTTAACCACTAAATCACCAGGGAAGTCTGGGACGTAGGATTCATGATGCACAGAAATGCATTTGGGTGTCAGGGCAACAACGCACAAAGTCTAACCTTGGAAGCTGACAGTGGGTCACAAAGTCTAACCTTGGAAGCTGACAGTGGGTAGAGATCAGGGAAGGTTTATTCCTGATGACCTGGGAGATTTTCTCCCTAAACCACTGTGCTTGAGCTCAGGATAACAGCGTATGCTCAGTCTCAAAGGCAGGACTACTATGGATTTCAACACAGCCTTCTGTAGGAGAGTGCATGAGATCATCCTAGAAGCCCTCAGGGAGAAGGCTTGCTTATTTCCCATGTTTCACTTCATTTCTTAGAATAATAATAATAAAAATAATAATAAAAAATGGCCAGCTATAGCAGCACTTCAGAAAGTCCTAGCTTAAGGGATCCTTTTATATCTGTATCATAATCTTGTCATTGCTATTTAATTGGCTTTCATTCCTGTTTCTCTTACTCTTTCCCTGGACAGTAAGTATCTCATTATCCTCTAACTGGCAAGAGTGTATTTGAGACTTGCCAGGGCCAATTGCTTCAGGTACCGAAGTCAGACTCCGTGGTCTGTGTCTTCCAGGAGCTGGAACAGACGATTGTTGATGTAATGGAGAAAGACTGGTTTCCTCTGAAGCAACGCCATCCAGGAGAGCTCGGCAGGAAGGGGGGAGTCTGGTCTGTGACGTCCACCCGAGTAGCTAACGCCGGCTGAGGCCACTGAGCACTCTGAAAGCTGGCCAGTGTGTGCGAGAAGGTGAATTCTTCCTGTGACATAATTTTCACTAATTTAAAAGCCACATGTGACTGCTACACGGGACAGGGTGGCACTCAGGGGCTACGCGCTTGCAGTCACAGAATCCCAGGCTGGAAGTAACAGCCTTGGAAGACGTGTTGTGTGACTCTAAAGAGATGCCCGAGGCCCAGCAGGGGGAAGGGTCCAGCCAGGGGTCCTTCCACAAGTGGGTAGCCTGACCTGGACCAGGATCCGGTCCCCTCTCCAGCCCGGGGTGCTGCTCCCTCCACTCTGTTTCTGGCAAGTTTCTGGCAGATGAGGCCAGGAGAGGAGGCCAGTGCTGTGACTTGGGGACCCTGGTCCTCACTCCAGCGCTGCCCAGAAGGTGATGAGTGACCTCGGGGGCTAAGCAGACCTCTCTGGACCTTAGTCTTATCATCCATGGAATGAAGGTTTTCGTTCTTTTTCTTCTTTTCTTTCCTTTCTCTCTCTCTCAAGTGATGGAGAGAAGGCAGCCTGGTTATATGGTTTGCCTACCATGAAATTTTAAAAGACACTTACTCCTTGGAAGCAAAGGTATGAGCAACCTAGACAGCATATTAAAAAGCAGAGACATTACTTTGCCAACAAAGGTCTAGTCAAGGCTATGGTTTTTCCAGTGGTCATGTATGGATGTGAGAGTTGGACTATAAAGAAAGCTGAGCGCTGAAGAATTGATGCTTTTGAACTGTGTTGTTGGAGAAGACTCTTGCGAGTCCTTTGGACTGCAAGGAGATCCAACCAGTCCAACCTAAAGGAGATCAGTCCTGGGTGTTCATTGGAAGGACTGATGTTGAAGCTGAAACCCCAATACTTTGGCCACCTGATGCAAAGAGCTGACTCACTGAAAAGACCCTGATGCTGGGAAAAACTGAGGGCAAGAAAAGGGGATGACAGAGCATGAGATGGTTGGATGGCATCACGGACTCGATGGACATGGGTTGGGTGGACTCTGGGAGTTTTGACAGACAGGGAGGCCTGGCATGCTGCAGTTCATGGGGTCGCAAAGAGTTGGACACCACTGAGCGACTAAACAGATCAGAATAGAACAGAACTGAAACACTTGGGTTTGGAGGCCCGTGGACTTCAGAATCCCTTTCTACTAGCCCCTCTCTCCTCACTGGTCACGGCTCCCAAGACAATGCAGAGAAAAGAGGGTTCCAAGGAATTCAGGCTGAAAACCCCAATTCCACAATCCCTGTGAACTATGAATTGTGCTCCAGAGCTTGAGAAAGGCTTGATATTAGATGTGGAACTGAAGCTGGACTTTAAGAAGTATTGGCAGGGTCTGGATGGACTGGTAGTGGGCTGGGGACATCATGTATTAACCAGACAAGGCGCAGAGTTAGGGTAGAATAAGGACCGTCCTTGGGGTGTGCAGAGGCAGGCAGCCTTACTGGAGAATCACATGTATGAGTTTCTGCTTCAGCGGCAGAGAGGGGCTTAGCACGGAAGGAAGGTCACCAGTGGTCCAGGGCCCTTGACCCTGCTGAGCCTTGTTGAGGAAGCAATGGGCATCACAGGCTCTGATTCCTGGGCAGAGGCCGTGGAGAACCCTAGTTACTTTGTGCAGATGAAGATTTTTTAATTTAAGAAATCCTTTTTTCTCCTGTCAGAGTAAGTGGACTCCCGGTCATCTAGTACGAGCTGGTGAAGTACAGTTAAGTCGAAGGTTGGGTTGGCCCAAGGATCCAAGCATTTCTAAAAGCTTCAGATACCGGAGAGCATGGTTTCTTGCCAGTGGGAGCTTCTGAGCTCCAGTGTGAGGACCCTGACAGTATGAGGCATTCCCCTGAACCAGAAGGGGAACAGATGGGACTGATGGAAATGGGACCGAGGAGGGAGGGAAAATTAGGGAAAGAGGGGAACGTCCCGACCCCTCCCCACCCTCATCTCTGGGACTCTCACCCTCAGGAAGCTATGGCTGATATCTCGATGAGTACAAAGCTAATTTCTGTTGTATTTCTTCTTATCCAGAAGAATCCAGTTTTGGTTCTTTCAAACAAAAGCAAGGGATAAAGTCCTAGTTGGTCCTTGGTTTCCCTGGTAAACCTATAATTACAGTATTTAACCAAAATAGTTTTCAGGGTTTGAGCTTTGTTGGGGTGGCAGAATGCTGCTGCTGCTGCTGCTAAGTCACTTCAGTCGTGTCCGACTCTGTGCGACCCCATAGACGGCAGCCCATCAGGCTCCCCCGTCCCTGGGATTCTCCAGGCAAGAACACTGGAGTGGGTTGCCATTTCCTTCTCCAATGCATGAAAGTGAAAAGTCAAAGTGAAGTCGCTCAGTCGTGTCCGACTCTTAGCGACCCCATGGACTGCAGCCCACCAGGCTCCTCTGCCCATGGGATTTTCCAGGCAAGAGTACTGGAGTGGGGTGCCATTGCCTTCTCTGGGGAGAATGCTAGAGTCACCTAAACGTGCAGCTCCTGAGGAAGTTCAAAAATGATTTCTTTCTATAAGAATATTAAAAAAAAAAAAAAAGGAAACCACTTAAGAAATCCTTACTTCCTAGGCTCAATGGAGGGGTAAACTGACAAGCAGAGGGAGGAAACATCACTGTCACTTTTTTCAGTAACAAGTATTAGGTTAAAAGAAAATCTACACCATCCACATGCTACTGAAAGTGCTAACTTCCTTCCCCGTGCGTGGATGTGTGTGTGTAATGTATGTGTGTGGACATGCCCGTGTGTATGCATGTGAATGGACACGTGTGGGGACATGTGTGTGAACATGCATGCATGCATGTGTGAGCGGACATGTGTGTGGACACACATGCATGCCTGAGTGGAAATGTGTGCAAGGACACACATGCATGTGTGAGTGGACATGTGTGGACACACATGTACGCATGTGTGAGTGGACATGTATGTGGGCATGTGTGTGGACATGGTGTACACATGTGAGTGGACATATGTGTGGACACATGTATATGCATGTGAGTGGACATGTGTATGTGTTGCCACATGTGTGCATGTATATAGGAACCTGAATGGCAGCAATCTCTTGAGCCAAAGCTGCTCTGTGGTTTTAACAGTTGGACCTTGTTTTCTGTAGTGGCAAAATGGGAATAACTACAAACACTGAGCTTTCTTCTCCTTGAGTTCTCCTGGATCTTCCAGTAAAAATTTATCCCTCAGATTCCCATTCTAAGGATTGCCGAACAGTTCCATCAACATGTTAAATAAACATAATCATCCTGAATTCACTTAACTTTTTCATCAACGTTAGATGCATTTTCTGCTGGGCCTTGCCTAAGTACTCCCAAGCAGTTACGTAGCTCACTAATTTTTTTCCATCCACAAGAATGCCAGGTGCTTAAATAAACCTACCACATCCATAATGTTCTGCTAAGTGCTTTAGGGAAACTAAAAAAAAAGATAACGTCTTTGCCCTTTGGAGGAAAAGTCCATCTTCCTTTAGGATAACCAATGAATGAATGAGGGGAAATGCTTCATACACCAGGGGCTACACAGTCGGGGTGGCCACGAATGCCGGCAGCCAAGCTGAAAGTGGATTCACAGCAGCGACCACTGCCAGCTACCCTTCTACAGGGTAAATGAGAAGGGTTAATATTACAGGTACATGGGGACTTTTTAAGTTCAGGGACTAGAAACTTAATTTTTAATGTGCCCCCACCCCCAACTGTAAGTCTGTGCTAACACCCTGGTGTACAACCTGTCAAAGTCGCACCTGTATTCAGGGAGGCCTGAATTCATTAACAACTTTCCAATGTGTTGGTGCTAACATACGGCACTTAATTACGCCCTCTGAATGCCAGAGTCTACTTTGAATTTCAAAATGATTTCTTCCTTTTCCAGTGCATCAGCAAGTGACGGCAGGGGGACACCCAGATCCCCATCTCTACAGGCCTCACCCTCCCTGGACAGACAGTGTCCGTCCCCTCATACTGGTCTCGTGAGCCTGGAACTGGATGCCCGGTCACTGGAGGTTTCAGAGGCCTTGAGGAAAGAGATGGGGGCTTAAGTGGCATTTCTGGATGCGAGGCTCTCAGGACCCTTGACAGGCAGTGAGGCTGGAAGTTAAAGCAGAATGAACCTGAACATTCTGTCCACAGAGTCAAAAAAGAATCCTTGAAGCTAGGAGCATGACCTCAGAAGTACACATGGCTCCAGCCCCTGGGACCCCAAGCCCAGAACCAAAGGCGACCACCATGACTTCCTCATCACCCACTGCTGGACTGACCTCAGACCCAGTAACTGCCTTTAACTTTCAATCCTGCACAGTTGGTTGCTTTTTCTGCATGGTGATGGAGGATTAAAAGCTGGAAACAGGCCCTCTGACGGCAGAGAGAATGAAGAAGAGTGTGTGTGTCAGTGTGGCTGGTCCCTGCTATAATCCACGCCTCCTCAAATGCTCTTCCTTGACCGCCCACTCAACTAGGTGCAAGGGAAAAACAGCCACAAAAGGTGGGTGCTGTTGAGACCCGGGCATATGTGCAGAGTGTTCTTCTCAAAGTCCCTGATGTTTTATTGCTGGTCCAGAGTAGAATCTTTTTTTTTTTGGGGGGGGGGGGGTGCCTGGTGCAGTAGAAGCGCCAAGAACGTGAAGTATTGATGAAATGCTGGGAGTCTGCATAAATGTGCTGGAGGCTACAGCTGACGCCAGAGCCACCGGAAGCGCAGGTTCCAGGAAGGGTGGAGGTCTCGCAGGTTTGTTCCAGAAAACATTCAAGTGCAGGGAACATACAAGAGCAGACTCACATTTCTTGGTGGGGGGCTTCCCTGGTGGCTCAGTGGTAAAGAACCTGCCTGCAATGCAGGAGACCTGGGTGCGATCCCTGGGTCAGGAAGATCCCTGGACAATGAAAGGTCAACCCACTCCAGTATTCTTGCCTGGGAAATCCCATGGACAGAGGAGCCTGGTGGGCTACAGTCCATGGGGTCATAAAGAGTCGGACATGACTTAGTAACTGACAATAAACCACATTTCTGGGCCCAGCACAGAGGTTCCCTCTGTCAGAATCCCTGAGTGGACAAAAGCTTAAAGGAGTGATTGCTTTTCTGGAGTTCATTTGTCCATCACTAATGAATCTGTGATGAATCTTGCTCAGCAAATATGGAGAAAGCTGAACACACTGATAATGAAGAGAGTAACTGTCTCACTATGATGAGTCCTTTGTGCCATCCATAAATGTCAGCAGACTCAGAAAAAAAAAAAAAGTGCAATTAGAGCTCATTATACTTCTTTCACAGCCACAGGAGCTATTTTGAGCATCTGAGCCCAAGAAATCTTGATGCTCTCTGAGCTGCAGAAACTATGAAAAAGTGAAAAGTTAAAGTCTCTCAGTTGTCTCTGACTCTGTGACCCCATGGACTGTAGCCTGCCAGGTTCCTCTGTCCATGGAATTCTCCAGGCAAGAGTACTGGAGTAGGTAGCCATTCCCTTCTCCAGGGGATCTTTCTAACCCAGGAATTGAACTGGGGTCTCCGGCATTGCAGGCGGATTCTTTACCAGCTGAACTACCAGGGAAGCCTCTCAGAAACTCTGCTTACCTGTCAAAAATGCCATATGACATCAGAAAAGGCCTGCAGCTTCTATCCCTGGCTTTGGGACATAATACCTTTCTCCTTCTTCCACTCAGGTCCAAGGAGAACCCTGAAGTCTGCTCATGACTATGCAAGGTAGGAGCCTCCATGAAGAAGAGCTCTTTAAAAGCCACCTTCCGTCCCTTTATACTATTTGACCTTTTGTTTCTTAACTGAAAATTCAGAAAATGAAGTTCAATCTGCAAGCCAAGGGACCAACGGCCCAGAAAGAAGGTTTGTGGGTTTTCCTTTGTGTGTTCAGATCTAAGCTTTGGCAGGAAGGGTCCAAGGCTGGAAGGGCCGGCCTCTGCTCTCAGGAGGCACCGGAGAAGCTGCCTCTGAGGGCTGGAGTTATGTCCTCAGCGGAGCAGAGTGGATGCGCACCTTGCACCAGGTGTGGCCCTCAGTTTGCAGATGTAACTGCGGGATGACACTGTCAGGCGGGCCTCACGGGCAGAGCACAAACTGGAAGACCACAGCCCCTCTGACAGCTGGAGCCTTGGAGGCTGGGGTGAGGTCAGAGGAGCCTGCCCAAGGTCACAGCCAACAAGTGCAGGTCAGGGGTCAAGTCCGGGCTCCTCAAAAGAGGGTGCTTCTTTAGACCTGGCATTTTGGGGTGTTTGCTCATCTTAGTAAAACAGTACCCAGTCCTGCTTGGCTTCTGAGACTGTGCAAAATGGGATGTGTCCCTGGCAGTTGCATCCTGTTGCTGTGGTTCCAGACCCCAAGCAGACATCACCCTCAGTGTCCAGAGGACATTCATGGTTTGTACCTGCCCAGCAGACAATGCAGAAGGAACCTTCTCTTGGTTCAACTCTTCAGGTATTTTAAGTCACACATTTCCAACTTGGTTCTCTGTCAGGTTTATCACGGTGGCCTCAGGCTCAAATGAAGCCTCTGCTGCAGACTTTGATCCCATGAGTGGTGTCCTGACAGTTTGGAGGATTATGGAGCCAAAGGACAGGGAGCATCTCCTGGTGGCTGGACACGCCAGCATGACCTTCGCTGATTCATCCCACAAATACCAGCTCCATCCCTCCCTCTCCCAGGAGGAAGAGAATGGACTGCAGGCATGCCCACCTGGAGCATGTGGGCTCAGGGAGCCGACCTTCTGCCTGGGCAGACGCACTGGGTGCAGGACCCTAAGGGCCAGGGAAGAATGGGGGTGGAGATACCAAACAACGCTTTATACAAGCGCTCAGTCACTTACAGCACTGTCCCAAATCTCTAGGAAAAAAGCTCAGCTCTGAGAGCCAGTTACCTTTATTTCCATTCTATGAACGAGATTAAAGTCCAGTCTCTCCGTGACTGTCAGATACTGAAACCAGTGACAACGGACATGAGTTCCAGGGGGGAATGGACAGTGTCTTTTGCATCCTTTTCTGCTTTTAAAAATTCACTGCTGCAGCCCTGGCCTCTGGCAACCTGCCCGCACAGAGTAAGTAGCTGATGAAGAATTGTCAAACAACTGATGAAGCGAGTGGTCTAAGACCCCACGAGAAAGCAGCGGCGGGTTTTAGACCCTCTGACACCCAACACCACGACTGTGATAAGGAATTGTAGGAAAAAGGGAATCAGACCCAAAGAGAAGGGTGCAGCTGGTCAAGATGGTGGTGAAGCACCAATGTTTACTCCCCGACAGGCGAACCCAGTGCCGGCAGCATCCCCATATGGCAGGGAACTTCCTTCAAAACTTTCCAGTTGATGTGGCCAGAAAATGGGATGCGCTACAATCAGCAAAAACACACCTCGTGGAGAGGCAGAGCCTCATCGTAATTTACACATGCGGATATGCGGATCTCCAAGTGCGTGGCTTCTGCCCCGTGACTAATTAATGAGGCGCAGAGCTGCCTGGAGGCCGGAAACCACGCTGATTGTGGCAGTCTTGTGGGATGGGGGTGCTGGGCTCCAGGAAGGCAGGAGATCCCTCTAACACACATTCAGTCAATCCCAAGAACAAAATGGGGAGAGACGGTCTGCACAAGTGGAAGCAGAAACTCCAGAGAGAAATGTGCCCATCAACCCTCTGGTGTCATGGAGAGGCAAGTCCATTATTCCATGGACCTCATCAAATGCATACCTTTTTTTTTTTTTTTGCACTTAAGTGTGTGTTTATTAACCAGCAGACTGAATTCTGAATGAATATAGACGCAAATGCATGGATACAGCCTAGAGAAAAGTGCAACAGACACTCTCAAAGCCAGAGGACCAAAGGAGAGGGGGGAAAAAAGACAGCCCAAGTCCTGGTGGGCGAGGCCCTCCTCACCTGGCTTCTCTGCCTGGTGTAGGGTCATCCCTCCCCCTTGGGCGCCTGTGCCACTGTCAGAGGAGGAAGACAAGGGCCAAAGGCCACATGGTCACCATACTGATCACGTCCCAAACAGAGGGACATGGAAAACCGCTACTTGTAGCATCTTCACAGGTCTTTACACCAGACACAGGAGGAAGGGGATGAAGTTCATGTTTCTCCAGAGGTGCCCACCCCAATGGAAGCTCCTGGAGCACATCTCTCCTCCTTCCCCAGAGAAACAGCCAGCTCCTCCCCGCACCCCCTCCCTCTGCCAGCCTCACTTCTGTGCTTAAGAAAACAGACATTAATAGGAGACAATTGGTCACCACCTACCGTTTGATTTTTCACTATCTGCAGGTTTCATCTGAATGGGATGATGCATCTAAAAATAGAAAAGTGAGAAGGTAAGGCAGATTGAACAATAGTTCAACAGTCTCAGAAACCCCATGCTGTTCAACAAGACTACAGATACCTTTATAAGGGCATTTAAATAATAACGAGACCTCTCTCAGTTAACAGCAACTATTATATATTAAATGCAAGCATGTGTTTGACGTTGAGCAACAGGATGCTTTTAAGCCCCAGGGCTCTGTGACATGGTATCTTAACACGTGAGCTTTGCAGTCAGGCTCAAGTTCAAAACCTGGTTCTACCACTCAGTGTGGCTTCTGCCTGGATCTGACAGGTGATCCTGGCTCTGCTGTTCATTACAGCGGCGTGACCTTGGGCAAGCGTTTTCTCTGAGCTTTAGTCGCCTCATCTGTAAGATGGAGGTGACGTGTACAGTAGGAGTGGAGAGAATCATCAGAGAAGATGCATGTGATGTGCTTAACAAATGAGGCATAGGAAAAAACAGCTATCGGTATTGTGCATTGTTACAAATGATCACAGATGGTCCATTCTTCTCCTGGTCATTCTATATCTGCTGCACGGCTGTTTCTCAGGTTTTAGAGTTCTGAGTAATTTGCAGGTTGACCCATTGATTGATTTAGGTGTCATCATCTAATTTTTATTAAACATGAAGTATGAGACAAGAATGCAAAGGCAGTGAAAGAATGAACAGAAGGCGAGAGGGAGGGAGTAAGGGATGAGGGAGGGGCACGTAGGTGGAGAAAGCACCCGAGACAACGTGGGACCAAGACCTGCATCTTGGAGGAGCAAGATGCTTCACGCTCTTTAAATGATCCAATCACACTCCTGTGCGTGATCTGCAGAGCTGACTCCAAGCACAGAAAGCTGCCACCGTTTCCAATTAAAATAAATTCCTCAAATGACTTTCACGGGCTCTCTTGCTTCATATTTCATCCCACCCCAAGGACTGTCGACGCCACAGGGTAGATGGAATCAGTGGCTGTGCAAATGCTTTTATTATAATGGGTCCCATTCTGTCTGAACCTTTAATTTCCCCAGTGGACTTCCCTCACTTGCCAGCCACAGCTCTGGGTTTTATCTAATTTAAATGAAAGGGGAATGCTACTTGGCTCTGGCACCGAAATGATGGGAAGTGATTATCGGGCGGTTGAGACCACGTGCACCTAATGCCTGCCAGGGTCTTCCAAACACTAGAGGAAGAGGACGAGAGAGCAGTACCGGGGGACGAGAGGCTAAATAATTCAGAGCTGCTTCGTTTACGCTCCAAGGCAAGATGCTCTTACTCACAGAACACAGGCCTTGAGGTGTGGGGTCTACTTGTATTCCCACTCCACTCATTAATACGTTCAATTTGTAGAGAAGAGACCAGCATAAGAGTGGAACGCTTAGGGGTCAGTAAGCAGACTTGTCTTTTCAGAAGAGAGGCTGTGGGGGTCTAGGGGAGCGGGCACTTCACTCCGCCTGGTGAGGGCCGTGGGGGTGCTGTGGCAAAGGGCCCGTCTGCTTTGAGTCCTAAAGGCTGGTGGACTTGCCAGCAGAGGAGGGGGGCAGCTGGTGGCCTGTCCCACACACAGACACGGTGGTGAGGAGGCGCCCGGCCCTCCTGGAAGCAGTGCACAGTGTGAGTGCCTGTGTCAGTGGGGGGGCACATGAGGGGGCAGCTGGTGTCTAGGCTGCTGACCATCTCGCAGGCTAAGGCGTTGCAATTTCACCTAAAAGTAAGCGATCAGGTATAGAATGTTTAAGCAGCAAAGCCATGAGATCCCATTTGCTTCCTTGAAAAGCCACCTTTGGCTGCAGCATTGGAGGGTGGATACTCAGGAGGTGAGCAGCACGTGCAGAGGCGACAGACACAAACAGCCCCCGGGAGTTGGCGAAGGCCTGAACCTCAGGGGGAACTGGCTGGGGGTGGCAGAGGCCCAGGCCTGGAGAGCTGAACGGGCAGCGGGACCCCAGCCTGTTCACTTCAGCTCTGGGTCCTGCATATAACGCCGTGCCCTACAAGTAACTGCCTCAGCAGGGAAAACATGAGAAAGCTGGCCGGGGAGCGGGTGGGCAGAGACTGCGGGGCACAGGTCAGGATGCCCTGCATTTGGTGTGAAGCTGGAAACATGGGTCTCGACTGTCAGGACGGTGCTGGGAGTGGGCGATGCCACAGGTGTGGCTGAAACTGTCCAGAGAAGGAAGTGAGTGAAGGGAGACGACAACTAAGGGCAGCACCAAAGGGACAGCGGGAAGAGGAGTCGTCAGAGGCAGAGCAAGGGCCAGCCCAGAGAAGCAGGAACAGACCGTGTGCCCCACAGGCGCCACCCAGGCAGAGTTTCAAGAACAAGGTGGTGGTCAGAGCAAGTGCTGTTAGATGCTGCAATCAGAGTGCCCATGGTCCTTCTGCGTCTGGCAATACAGATTTTTTAAAAAATTGATCAAAACAGCTTCTGTGGGGTGGTGGGGGCCAGAATGCCAACCTGCAGGTAGTGGGAGGGTAACAGGAAAGTAATGGTTGATATGATAGATGCAGATAATTACGTCGAGATTTGTTCTAAGAGGCGGCAGGGAGGAAGACAGGAGGCTTGGTGGCTGATGAGGGTGGAGTCTTTCCAGACAGGAAACACTTACTTGTACAGGTCAATGAGCTGCAAAGACTCAGATGAATTTCACAGGTTAAAGGTACAGGAGAGATAAGAGTACCAACATTACACATAGGCCACAAAAATTCAATGAATAGGACTCTTGCCTTCAAGACGCTGCCCACCCAACATGGTGACTGACATGCATGAAAATAAAGGAGAAAGCTGGTGACGAGGATCAGAAATGCAGGAGAGAGAGAGAGAGAGTGCTGTAAGCCCTCAGATCCATCGCGCCGTGCACAGAGGGCAGGATGAGGAAATCTGGGAGCTGCAAGAATCATTTGACTAAAGCTGCCAAGGGCCCTGGGAATCATCTCGCCCAATACTCTCAATATCTGAAGGGAACAAGGACTCCACGAAGGACACACAACTGGGATCAGAAATCAGAGTTCCCTACTCTTCAACCAGGGCCGATTCCCACAAACCGCTTGGCTTCCCCCACAAATGCCCACCACAGTGTTTGGACTCCTGAGCCTACGAGGAGAAGCTGCAGGTGCCAGAGAGACGCTCACTTGGAGGCGCCAGCAGTACCCCCTTGGGGAAAAGCAGTCTTCCTCTGCCTTCCCACCACACTTCCCCAACAGAACTCCACCATGAGTATTGTGCGAAGACTTGACTCTGGGTTTTCCTGCTGTTGCTGAGAACTGACCCTGATTCTAAGACTATCCAGAAGGCTCAGGAATGTACCACTGGTAGCAATAAAACAGCCGGGGCCACTCTGGACTTGAATTGGGTTTCTCTGAACTTGAACTCCTGGATCCAGAGAGGAGAAGGAGAGATCTCCTTATGGAGATCTGGATTGTCAGACCAAGGTGATTCTTAACGGGTGGTCACCCTACTCCAGGGATGTTCTGAAACCAACTGTGATAAATGTATGTAAAGCGCCTTGACCTTCTTGGAGAGAGGTGTTCAATCAGGACTGTTTTAGGAAAAGCTCATTATCACGCACAGTTCATTTGAGTTTCAAATTCCTGATCAGGTACAGGATGTAAATGTCAAGGAAGACAAAAAAAAAAAAAAAAGGTTTGGAGGAGTCATTCTCATAGTGTTATGTTGCTTCCTCACAGTCTTATGATTCCAAAAACTTTGGAAGAGCTTGCTGAGTGGAGTAGGGAAGTTCCTGCAAAGGAGGGGGCATTCCACTTTAAAGTTTCAATATAATATAATATTATAATATAGGGAGATTCCTCCCCTCTAACAGGAAATGGTGTCAAAGATTCACCTCAGTAGGGTGCCAAGACAGCTCACACATCAGTTCATTCTGCTCTGTTACGTGGTGGGAATAATGGGTAAACCAGAGCTCTTATCACAACAGAGTGTCTAACGTAAGGGTAGAGAGAGACACATCAGGTGTTTTCCACATGCGGCGTGGGGCCTCAGAGAGACACCCGACACAAAGGAAGGGCAAGTGCTGAACACATCTCAGCTGGAGCGATGGTCAGGCTCAGTCCTGAAGGGCCCCTGATGCTAACCAGGGCTTGAGTGAAAGGCATTTCAGGGAGGGAACAACCTACTTGAAGGAAGGGAGTCAGAGAAACGAAACCACACCGCTCCTAATGAAAGATGATGATGCATCCTAACCAATAGAGGGAGCGACGGATGTCGCCAGAGACCATTCACCAAACCCCAATAACAAGGCGCTACAAGACCCACTGTCAGGGATAAGCTCATGATCAGAGGAGCTCAAGTACAGAGAAAACAGCCCGCATCTCAGCCCTGAAACAGAAGGGCCCTGGGCTGGCAGCCAGAGGCCACACCCTCAGTGCCCTCCTCGAGGACTGAAGAGGACACCCGTGGCATCGGAACTGCACCTTGGCAACACAGCTGTTATGGCGATGGGGACACTGGCCACCTCCACCGCCCGAGCTGGGGGGCGGGGTACACACCGTGCTCTGCAGCTGGGCTTGCGACAGCAGTAACAGCAGGAAGGGCCCAAGAGCTCGGCCGTCGCTGTTCCAGTCTCCCGCCTGAACCAGTTATGTGCACGTCCCCTCTTGCTCAGATCCTTTTCCCACACAGGCCATTACAGAGTGTTGAGTAGAGCTCCTTGTGCTATGTAGCGGATTCTTACTTTATACATAGTAGTGTGTATATGTCAACCCCCATCTCTCACTTTATCTCACCTCTTTTCCTCCCGGTAACCAACAGTTTGTTTTCTGCATCTGTGACCCTATTTCTGTTTTATAAGCAAGTCTGTTTGTGCTTGTTTTTAGATCCCACATATGAGTGATCATGATATTTGTCGTTGTCTGACTTCACTCAGTGTGACTGTCTCAGGTCCATCCATGTTACTGCAAAGGGCATCATCTTGTTCTTTTTAGTGGCCGAGTAATATTTCATCGTATAAATGTTAAGAGGCGTGTTAATTACTCTGAGGCTGCATCTCCATCGTTACACAGGATCAGCTGGGTCTGAAGAAACCCTCACTGGTCTGTATTGTTATGACCTGTCTACACAGTTAGAGGAGCCTACAGATTTATAACCTCTAGCCAGTGGCACTGACAGGGTAGCTTCCTTGAGGCCTGGAGGGACAGCAGCAGTGAATCGAAGCATGCGTGCTAAGTCACTAAGTTGTGTCCAACTCTTTGCGACCCTATGGACCATAGCCCGCCAGGCTCCTCTGTCCATGGGATTCATTCTCCAGGCAAGAATACTGGAGTGGGCAGCCATTTCCTTCTCCAGGGGATCTTCTGACCCAGGGATTGAACCCTCAACTCTTCACGTCTCCGGCATCGGCAGGCAGGTTCTTTACCACTAGCACCACCTGGGAAGCCCAGTGAGTCTAAGACTTGAGTCCAGCTCAGCTGCCCTTGGAGCAGAGACCATGGCAGGGCCCTGGCTGTGCTACTCCAGGTCCCCCACAGCAGAGGGCCTGTCCAGGCAAATGGCAAAATCAAGCATTTTGGAAACAGATACGCTTCATGGCAGCACATTTAACAGAGTTCATCAAGTTTACGTTTCTATGAAGAAAGCTTTCTAAACTCATTTCCTTGAAGATTGCTTTGCATGTGAATTTGTTTTACACTTTATTACAGAACAGTGACATCATATCTCACATTCCACAGTAAGGTATTGGGTAACTTGTTGGTTTCTATTTAGTCCTACTTACTTAAAGGCAAATGAAATCTATAGATAAACAGCTAGGATTTACTGTATCTTACAGGGCATTATGTTCAATATCTTGGAATAAACTATAATGGAAAAGAATAAAGGAATATATATAATTATACATACACATATACGTATACCTGAATCACTTTGCTATGTACCTGAAACTAATGTAATACTCTCAACTAATTTCAATTAAACAAACAAATGCAAATGAAGTCTGATGAAAGGGGGACTAGTCAGGCAGATTCGAGAGAAACTGGCTGTAACTTTCAGTTACATCTGAGTATTCAGCATTGACCATAAAAGCAAAGGGCACTGGGGCCGCAGCCCACTGAGCTGCTGTCTCTCGGGGGCCGATCAGGGCCTCTCGACCTGTGGGCCCTCCTCTCTGGCGTGGGCTAGTTTCATCCTGCGACTCCGCTCTCTCAGGATGCTGTCAGCGTCCAGGGCTCCAGCCTCCAGGAAGCCTCACCCCATAGCCTGCCTCCTAATGGTGAGTGTGCGGCCCCTGGCCCTCCCTCAGCGTCTCCCCCAATTCACAGGGGCCCTAGATCTGAGGCCCTTACTGCTGGCAGGACCTGCTGCTGCTCACTCTGGAACATGTCAGCCTTGGATGCATCACCAGGAGCCTGGCTGTGGCTCACAGAACTGAATATGAGGACATAACTATAGGGCAAAGGCACACCCCAAAGGCTGTGGAGGTGACGGCATGCGGAGGGAGCTACAGATGCCCCTGGCGGCAGCCGTCACCACCCTCGTGATGAGTCCCATCACATCCCAGTGACAAAGACAAGCCTGGACCACAACCACTGGCATCCATGAACCACACTCTCTATGAAGTCTGAGTCATTTCCCCAGATCTTTCTGCCTTGACCCTGTGATGGCTAAGGAGGTGATTCTGAACTGAAACAGCCAGTGTTAACCCAGATGGAGGCTGGAAGACCGGGACCCTGTTTCTCACACCAAGGAGAATTTGTGTTGAAACTTGTTTAACCCCAGCCATCACCAAAGGATGAGTGAACCAGCTTTAACAGCAGACTCAGTATAAAACATGCCATTTTTTAACCTGAAATGGGTTTTACAGTCACCACTGCTCATCTCATTATTAACCCCATTGTGACCCCTAGAAAAAGCAGCCGTGATGGCACATGTTATAAGCTTACTGCCCACGATGTACTGAAAGGGAAGAAGAGAGGGGAGGGAAGAATGAATGGATGAACGAGCCATGTGCCGAATGAGAAAATTAACAGACTCCACTCAGGAGAGACGAACTGGAATTTCTTTTCTGCTCCCTCCCTGACAACGCAAACCTGACTCATGGAGAATATATGTCATATCTTGTTGGACAGAAGACTATGAGATACCAAAGGCATCTTCGCTTCCTCAGTTTTTCTCCAAAATGTTTTGCAAATGGGCAAAAATAAATTTCAGAAGTACTGCCACCAGCTGGAGGCAGGCCATCACCCCAAAGGCAGAGGTACTGTCAAGGGATCTTCCACAGCCATAAGGAACTCCCAGAGCCATAGAGGCTCCCCCCTCTCTCTAGGAAGGAAATTCTGCCATTTCCATCACTGCTTTTTATACTCTGCGTAAAGTAGGCTGGGGAGAAACAAAGGGAGTTTTAGGAATGTTGACCTCTCAGTATTGAATAAGGACCTTTGAATTTCTCTGATTTTTGAAAATGGTGACGTATTGCTAAACTTCCCAAAACATCTTTAACAGAGTGATGCCTCTGCAAGAACGCAGATGATCAGAGCCACATGTGGGATCTGCCTCCATCAGGATAAAGCTGGGCTTGGCGCTCACAGTTGTGTTTGCTACCTAAGTAGAGCCTTTAGGCAATTTTGGTGAAAATAGAGGAACTCTCCCCTGTGCTCTCAGTTTTCCCGGGCTAAGCATTGATTGCTGTAGGCTCTTTATATGTATCCTAGTTAATTTAATTCTCATTACAACCCTGAGATAGATGTGAAAAAGGAACTAAAGGGACAGGGTTGGGGGAGGGATGGAAGGAGGAAGACAAAGAGAGATTAAAGAACTTGGCTGAGGCACATCAGTAGTGGAACAGGGATCTGAACTGGGGCTGTCTCAGGCTCGAGCACAGACTCTCAACCCCTCTTGCATACTGAGCCTCCCCTTAGCATATCCAGACAGCTATGCTGTGAGATGGTGGTTTCTAAGAACTGAGAGCATTACCAAAATATCCTCTTCCACGCTAGACACAAAGACTGTTTAGTCTGGAGGGTACCTCCCAATTAGAAACTTATATACGAATGTGTGTACGTGTATATATGTGTACACTCATATATATTTCACACGCCATATGAAATACATATTTCAAAGACTTATTTAAACAAACAAAGACCCCAGGTCAGCAATTTTTCCCACCTCTCACTCCCAGCCTCTGGCAATCACCTATCCTCTATATCTGTGAGCTTTTTTTCTTTTAATTAATTTTTAGATTCCACATATAAGGGAGATCATAAAATATCTCTTTTTCTATGACTTATTTCAATTTAGCATAATACCTTCAGGGTCCATCATTTGTCCAAAGGCAAGATTTCAGGTTTTAAATAGCTGAATGATATTTCATTATGAATGTATATATGTGTATATGTATATATACAAATATGAAACAATCTCTGTACCCATTCATCCAACACTTTGGTAGCTTTCATATCTGGCTATTGTAAATATATGCTGCAATGGACATGGGAGTACTAGCTATCCTTTTCAAGTTAATGTCTTTGTTTCTTTCAGATAAATACCTAGAAGGAGAACTGAGGTATCATATGATAGTTCTATTTTTAATTTTTTGAGGAAATTCCACACTATTTTTCATGGCTGCATCCATTCATATTCCCACCAACAGTGGACAAAGGTTCCCTTTTTTCCACATCCTCAGCAACATTTTTTATTTTTTATCTTTTTGACAACAGCTCTTCCGACAGGTGTGAAGTTATAGCTCACTGTGGTTCTGATTTGCAATTCCTTGAAGAATAATGATGCTGAGCGTCTTCTCGTGTGCCTACTGGCCATCAAGATGTCTTCTTAGGAAAAATGTCTGTTCAGATCTTCTGCCCATTTTTTAATCACATTGTGTTTTTGCTACTGAGTTTATGAGTTCGTTATATATTCTGGATATTAATCGCTTGAATATATGATTTGCAAATAATTTTCTCCCATTCACTAGACTGTCTGTTCATTTTGTCAACAGTTTGCTTTGCTGCAGAAGCTTTTTAGTGTGATGTAGTTCACTCATTTATTTTTGCTTTTCTTGCCTCTGCTTTGGTGACAGTTTCCAAAAATATCACCAAGAGCTATGTCAAGGAGCTTGCCACCTATATTTTCTTCTTGGAGTCTTATGATTTCAGGTCTTATATTAAAATCTTTAATCCATTTTCTTAATTTTTGTGTATTGTGTGAGATAGTGGTCCAGTTTTCCCAACATCATTTGAGACTGTTCTTTGCCCACTTTATATTCTTGGCTCCTCTGTTATAAATTAATTGACTGTATACGTGTGAGTTTATTTCCTGGGTTTCTATTCTGTTCCATTGATCTATGTGTTTGTTTTTAATGTCCATACCATACTCTTTTGATTACTACAGCTTTGTAATATACTTTGAAATAAGGGGCATGTTGCTTCCAGCTTTGTTCTTTTTCAAGACTGCTTTGCCCATTCAGGGTCTTCTGTTGTTCCATACAAATTTTACAACTATTTGTTCTGTTTCTGTGAAGCATATCAGTGGAATTTTGACAGGGATGGCACCAAATCTGTAGCTTGCCTTGGGTAGTATGGCAACTATAACAATATTAATTCTTCTGATCATGAACACAGGAAATCCTTACATTTATCTGTCTTCTTCCATGCTTTTCATTAAGGTCCTATAGTTTTCTATATATACTTATTGGTTAAATTTATTATTTTGGATGCAATTGTAAATGGAACTGTTTTCTTAATTTCTCTTTCTGATATTTCATTATTAGTGAATAGAAACAACAGTTTTTTTGTGTATTCACTTTGAATCCTGTGACTTTACTAAATTTGCTTATGAGTTCAAACAGTTTTTTGATGGAGTCTAAGGTTTTCTCTATATAATATCATATATCATCTTCAAATAGTGAGAATTTTTATGAAAAAAAAAAAGATAGCTTAAGGGACTTATGAGATAACACCAAAAAGGACAGGCATTCATATTCTAGGCATCCCACAAGGAAAATAGACAAATGGGAAGAATAATTATTTAAGGAAATAATGGCTGAAAGCTTACTTAACTGGGGAAGAAAACAGACATTCAGATCCAGGAGCCCAGAGTGTTTCAAGTAACTCAGAGAGATCCACACAAAGATTATAATTAAAATGTCAGAAGTTAAAGACAAGGAAAGACTATTAAAAGCCGCAAGAGAAAAACAACTTATGTACAAAGAAGCCCCCATAAGATTACTAGCAGATTTTTCAGCAGAAACAATGAAGGCCACAAGGGAATGGCACAATACATTCAAAGTGCTGAGAAAAAAACACAAAAAACTCCCAACCAAGACTACTCTACCCAACAGATTGATCATTCAGAATTGAGATAGGTTCCCAGACAAGCAGAAACCAAGTGAATTCAGTCATACACTACAAAGTCATATGCCACACATGATCAAACAGGACTTGTTCCAGGGATGCAAGGATGGTTCAACATCCACAAATCAGTCAGTGTGATACACCGTTTTAAAATGAAGCGCAAAAATCATGTGATAATCAACAGATGCAGAAAAAGTGTTTGACAAAATTCAACATCTATTTGTGAGAGGAAAAAAAAAACCTCTCCACAAAGAGGGTACAGAGGGAACGCGCCTCAATCTAAGAAAGGGCACGCATGACAAGCTCACAGATCACACACTAAACTGTGGGAAACGGCAAGCTTTTCCTTCAACCTCAGCAACAAGACAAGGAGGCCCACTTCTGCCACTTCCATTCAACATAATACTGGAAGTCTTAGCCACAGCAATGAGGCAAGAGAAAGAAATCAAAGACACATAGACCGGAAAGGAGGAAGTAAAATATTTTAGTCTCAGAACAAAAATGATTGTCTAGGTTTTCTCTATGAAAAAGGTAGGAAAGAAAAACTTAAAATGCTGTCATGAGTCAAAGAAAAACAGCCTTACAGCCATACTAGGAAAGTATAGCTCTGATCCGTGTGCCATCTGACCACAAACTGTATGCTCTAATTCAGAGAGATTAAATGTTAATTCTTCTACAGTTTCTTCAGGTCATTTAAAATACATGCAAAATGGAATCAGACTGTCAATTTATATTATGGGCCAAGTTATCCAAAATGTTCTATACCTACGATGATGAGTAACAATTGATAACAAGCAAAATTAGCTCTCCGTCTACAAGAGAATAACAGTTTTGAATTACTGACAACTAATCCTACAGTTTGTGGGAAAAGTACACTGGAATCTATAAAATGAATTAAGTATAGACCATGTATTAGATAAGTCAGCATTTACACAGGTAGGCACTGGTATTTGGCTTTATGATAGCTGACTGAATTGTACAATGCCTGTTTCTATTTGAATGTGTGTGTGTGGTCATGCTCAGCTGTGTCCAACTCTTTGCAACTCCATGGACTGCAGCCCACCAGGCTCCTCTGTCCACTGAATTCTTCAGGCAAGAATACTGGAGTGGGTTCCTATTTACAACTTTAGGGGATCTTCCTGACCCAAGGATCAAACCCACGTCTCCTGTGTCTCCTGCACTGGTAGGTGGATTCTTCCCTGTTCTGCCTGGGAAGCCAAGCAATTGTCTGAACACTGATTTGGAAGGCAGCTATACTCACCACCACACCACCAATGCTGAACGCTGCTTTGGAAATTCTGGAGGACACTGTGTAGACAGTGGCCTTCTGAAGATGCAGATTCACTGGTGGAAGCAGAGTGTATGGGATTCATTTGTGCTTTGAGTCACAGTACTATTCCAAATTGCTCTTTTGTGCATCTCTAACTAAGTTAACAGAGAAGGCACACAGAAAACTTTAAACGGATATTTGCCTACGTATATCTTTACAAAAGTGATCAAAGCCAAGAATAAAAGGGGATGTGAATATGAAATAACAAAGAAACATGTTACCCTTTCTCTTCCCATGGCAAATCACAACCAGAGGAAGAAACCTACAGTGGAAATAAATGACTATTTCTTCCTAATAGCCATTGATACATGTGAAGTGCTTAAAGCACTGCCTGCATAATATGTGCCCAATAAAGTTATCATTATCATTGTCATTACTATTTGACAAAGCAAAAGGAGATCGCTGAGGGAAAAGGCCCCATCAAACATGCTGGAAGGAACAGCCTTTCTTGGTCACATGGGAAGTATACAGCTAATACTGCTCCCAGCTTTTTCCATAATATACTAACAGCCCAGTGAGAGAAAACGACCTACAGAACCCAGAATTATATATCTGCTTTTGGCTTCTCAGGCTCCAAAGGCAGCCTTTTTTTTTTTTTGCTGTAACGTTACTAGCTATTTACATTTCTGTTATGATCGTGTGGTACAGGAGAGGCGGAAAGTCAAGCAGTATAACCATTTAGTCCTGGCAAAAAATAAAATAAATAAAATATTGCAGGAAAATTAGATTACTCTGGGTGGAATTATAGGAGGGGAGCTAGAGTCTGCTACAGTGATTAAGTCATCATTTCTGACAGATGACTCTAATCGCCTGTCAAATAGCATTCCTCAACCCCATCTGTAACTTGGCGTCCTCGTTACTCAGCCCATGTTACCTTCTGTATAGAAAACACACACAAACAAGGGGAGGTGCAGCCCAGCGTTTATTACACTCATTAGCTATAATTAGGTTCTGTGTTTTCATACTAAGTAATAACATGAGCTTCCATTTTGCTTTATTTATTCTTAAAATTAGGAGAAAAATGAATAGGCTCAAAATAGGAGGCACAGAACATGAATGAAAAATAATTGTTATAACAAAGTGTGAGCATAATGCTTTCCGAAGCATCCCTATTGAAGAAGGATGTTAATCCTTTCTTAATTTTTCATGGAACTGTTGTAAGTATATTGCTTAGGGAGGTAAAGCTATGACAATTTCTAACCCTCTAGTCAGATGCGGGGCCTAATTAGCTGTGATTTCAGTAGAAGGTATTATTACTGTTTAGTCTTATTTTTACAAACAGAAAGCAATTTCTTTGATAAGATTTGGGTTCTTCCCTCTGTCACTGACTCTCTGGCAGAGAGTGTAAACAAATGATCCAATTAGTTGCACTCCCAAATAAATGCAATGAAAAGCAAAGCAGAACCAGTTAAAATTGAGTGACTGTACTTAGGCTTCCTGGATCCTCTGTTTAGAGCTGCATGTTTTAATGACGCAAGACTGGGGGCAGGGTGGGGGGCCTAGAACACATCCAGAAATGGAGGTGAGTGGAAAGACAACGTAGGAAGAGGCGTGCAGGATCACAGTGCCCATGGGACAACCCCCATAAGCGCAGCAGGAGACCCCACAAGCCACACACACGCGGGACAGAGTGCAACAGCCACTCCTGATTAATAAGCCCGAATTAACCACAGACCGATATGCTTTCTAACCATGATTTCCTTCTGACAGTGGAACTGTCTTCCCAAACCCAGTGATGAATGTGCCAAGAGTCACTCTTCCAGATGTTACCCAGACGCCCCATCAGATACGCTCCCCGACTGAGCCAGGGAAAACACAGATGGAAATAACAGGGCCTGACCTGGCCGCAGAGGAGAGACTTAATGATCTGCTCGTTCCCCTACACTGCCAGTGTGATGGTTCCACAGGCCACAAACGCAGGATCCTCTCGTATTTTAAGACAGACGAGTCTGGTTTAAAAATAAATTGTCCTCTTGACATTAGCCTTGACCCGTCTCGGCCACCTTTGGGCTCGCCTCTCACATGGCCGGGGTCTAATCCCAAAGCCAGCCTGCTGGGCTCGGGGTGGCCCCCTGCCCGACAGCTGTCATCCAGGTGGTCGCGGTTACCCAGGTCTCAGCTCCCTGGACTGGGGGCAGCGAAGCCTGTGGGCTGGTGAGCAGAGGGTGGTCCAGCTCCCTCACTGACGTGCCCTCTGCGGGGAGATGCCCGCTGTGCTTAACTGGCCCTTCTGCTGGGTCCGCGTGGCTGGCGGACTCCTCATCCCGTCGTGAAGCTCAGACTGGGAGCATGTTTCCTCCTTGATCTCTCTGCCCTCTTCCCAGGACCCAGCTCAGTTCCTGACACTCCCTGGTGCAGTTTCCCAGGCTCCTCTCTTCAGTTTCAGCCACACTCCTGCCTCACTCTTGCAGGAAGCAGCCTTTTGCACAGTGAGAGCTGCTCACACTGCACTGGGTGCCGGTCGTCCCGGGAAACACGAGTGCGGGGCTGAGCCTGGGGCTTCAGCAGCATCAGCTCAGGACCAGCAGCAGATGTCTGCTCTGTGTTTCCAGACCCCTCGTGGGACCGGTACCCGGGCCACACTGGCTCACTCTTCTGCTTCTTGGGATTCTCACTCTAGATCTGTCTAAGTTTCTTTCCCACTCCTGCTCACACAGGGGCCTGTAATGGACTCCTTGCCTCCCAGAGCATCGTATACGCTGCTGCCTTTTTAATCCATTGAAAATGCAGGTGTAATGATGTCTGTGCCCGGCTCAAACATTTTCAATGATCTATCAAATTACATTCTGGCTCCTTGGCCCATCTTTCAAGGAACTCCAGGCTTTGCTCCCAAATTACCTTTTCAGGCTGACTTCCCACGATTGCTCTACATTTCCCATCTCTTCCAGTCAAACTGAAGAACCTCTTCTTCCTGGTTCTTCTGCCACAGGCTCACCCAGAGAAAGGCATCATGACCCTTTCCGTGCATCTACAGAGTATTTTCTTTGTCAATAATAGCCTCTGTATATTTGTTACTCAGAAACACCCATATGTCAAGTTACAGGCCAATCATGTGGAATTGCCATTTTCGTAGATTAACAATGGTTGAATGGTGAGAATTTCATACAGTATGACCTTCCATCCTGCATAGCAAGGAATGGTATCATCTGCTTTTCGGATGACCCATAAGAAGTCGTAAACATTCAGGTCACGCAGGATACCTCCTTCGCTAGGCTTGAAGATCTTTCCAGTAATCCATCTGCATATTTACAAGCTGTATCAGTCCAATTAGACATTGACTTGATAACATAAAATAACATGACCCTCTAAACCAACCTTGGACTTGATGGGTATTTCGTGTGCAACCCAAGACACTTTTTATCTGCTCTTAGTAGCTTCCATGCTCTCTCAAGATCAGTGATGCTTTATCCAGTAATCTCCAGTTTCCTTTCAACTCTAAGGCAAACCAAAGCCACCACACCACAATGCCCCTCTAACAAGCAAATTTTAAAACCTCTGGTTCAAAACTAACTTGGAAGATTTAAGCCAACCATATCTCATCTTGAACCTTCTGACAGGGAAAGGCGTTTCATCTGATCAGCAGAAAAGCATCCCTGAAACCTGTATTCTAATGACCCTGCCAGAGCTTAGCTTCTCAGTTCTGAGTGTTTGAGTTGCTCTGCCAGCCACATTTATTAATTAGTGTATAACATTTCCATCTCTCTGCAAGTTGCAACCTCTCATAAACAATGCATGGTTTGATTGGCTTAGGAATGACAGCTTCATTTACAACAGTCAAATAAATGCCATGCCTCCCTCAGCAGTCTCTCCCCATTTATTTATTTAACTACCTCCACGACCTTTGGGATTTGCACTGACTCAGTGAATGAAAGGAGATAACTAGTGTAATTTTCTTAATCATGTTTAAGCAAAAATGATTAAATCTCTCTTTTTTTTAAAGAAATGAGGACTGGCTAAAAAAAATTCCCACTAAAAATAGATGGCAAATTTGAAAAAATGCCTTAAGGGCTATTTCATACTACCCATGTTCAAAATGCAAATCCATTAAACATCTGAGCAGGACATCTGATATTGTTTTTAGCAGCTATATTTATTCATCTCATCTTCCGCCATGGTACTAAACTTCGGTTGATATTTTGCCAAATGAGGATCTCTCCTCCAGCGCTGCTAATTCTTTATGAGTTTGAGCTTCATTTCACGGTCTCGTTTTGATCTCCACCTTCTATTCTAATGTGCAAGATCGTTTACCAACTTTGGAAACGACTTGTTGGCAGAGTTTAGGGAAATTATGACGGTTCGATTGTTCTATAAATACCTTCCCCTGAAGCTCAGTCTTCTAGAGATCAAATTCAAGGCTTGGGCCTTTCAATATATGGCATGTGACCAAAGTTTAAATGGCAAAGGGAAACTAAGAAAGGGGATCCACGAGATAAGTTTCCTAAGAAATTTATTCTAAGGAAATAAAGGGAGAACCCTTCACTGACATTCAATCTGCAGGGGCAAGTCTCTCCGATGGTTTCTTACTTCTCTGGATGTGCTCTACTGAATGTGGGTCTGGGAAACTGTGGTTGCTTTATGTTTGCACTGTAATGGAAAGAACACCTCAGTCAGAATCATGAGGTTTGGTGGGGTTTGCATGTTGGCTTTGCCAATGCTAAGTACCTAGAGTCAAGCCGCTCGGCCTGGTTAAGCTCCAGGAAACTCATGTTGGAAGGAAGGGTCATATCAGCAAATTCACTGTCCGGTCTTGAGTCCATGTTTCATCTTGTGCTTCCAGTCTGTAGGGTAGGAGTCTATGTGACCCAACGGAGTGTGGAAGGCCATGCAAGAGCCGAGACTACGGACACTCCTCCCACTTTTACCCCACCAGTGTGTAAAGAACTCTCGAGATTATCTGATACTGTCAGAGTGTCTATGACTAAAAGCTATCCCCTTGGGAGTTTGTTTACTCAACAAACATTTGCGGAGCCAGAGGCCAAGGTACAAGGCACCACCCTGGCCTCTAAGAATGCTACTTCTGAAGCTGGAGCTCTGTGTGAGAGATACTGATGCGTAAGTCATAGGGGAACAGAACACAGCAGTGGGGAGGGTGAATTTCAGCACATGCGAAACTATGCACAGTGGACCACAAAACAGGAATATTTACTCCTACCTTCCGGAAGCGTGAGGCTGTGTTTTCACGGCGGGAACAGTGTGTGAACAAGGACGGCGAAGAAACTGAAGACACGGTGGAGACACGAGTTGGAGTTCCCACCTCACCCTCGAGAGTCAACAGTTGTGTTCATTTTTTTTCAGCCAAAAGACACAACACAACAATGTTCACACACTCCTAAGAGCAGCTAAGGAAACGTGAAGCCCCCAGCATCTGGTGGTAATTCCACCATCCGCTGCCCCTGCAGGAAAGCACTTAAAAGGCTAATAAGTTTAGCTCTAGGTAGGATAACTCCAAAAATTCCCCTAAGCCCACCTGTGCTTTTATTAGCTGTGAGGACAACTGATGAGACCCAAGTGATGAAGAGGCTAAAGTTGAGAGCTGCTTCTCAGGGAGAACACAGACCTCCTCACCGATAATAAATGGGGCCCAGGCAGGGGGAAGACACAGGAGGGGAACCTGAGGATGATTTCGGCTTCTTGTCCTGGCTGGCCCTCATGTCCATGTAGGTGACGCATGAGGAGGGCTGGGCTTGTAGGGGGAGAGGACTTCAGGTCTGGAATTTCCTGTGGGCCATCTGGATGGAACTTCCCAATAACAAATGCTGAATATCGAGGTTTGGGGCTTGACAGAAAGGTCTGATGTCAAGGTCAAGTATGGGGATCCATCAGCCTACAGGAGGTGGAGGGAAACCAGGGGAATGAATGACGGAGACACAGTGAAGTCGCCGTGTGTGAGAAAGTGACCCTAGGGCGCAGAGAGGTTTATGGCGTAGTCCTCTGCTTGCCATCTTTAGGAGAAACATACTTTTTCATAAGAACGTCATTGATCATTTCTCTCCACTGTGTGTGGGAGGCACTGGGAAGACACAGCTTGAGACGCCTTTCCGTTCTCATCTGTACTCAGCTCTGTTCTGCTCCAGCTTCATCCGTGTTCCAAGCTTTAGGCCAGACCCAGCCTCCCCTTTCATAAATCAGTATCAGGGCAGCCAGCTGGTGTATTTTTTTTTTTTTTTTTCATTTCTTAGAATTTTGTTAAAGTCTCAGCTACATTTTCTCATTCCCAATAAAGCTTTTAAAAAATACAATGGAAATGTTGATATGCTGCATTTCCATAAAACTCATCTTTGAGCCTATCATGTTTAGAGAAGAGAAACAAACTAAAATGCTGACGAAAACACCCCAAGAATCCAACTACCGCATCTGTCCAACCAAATGCTGCCAAAGAGACTGAAGGTCATGCTCAAATGAGACTCTGAGATGTTATTCTGGAAGCCGGGCACTTGGCACAGTTGCAGTGGAAAGACCTGCCCTGTTGGAGCCCTAACCTGTGTGCAAAGGGTTTCTCATTTTCCTTTTCCGTTCGGTGACTCTGAGTAACTTTCACCTGAGAAGCAAATATACAGAAATACATGGGTGTGTCTTTAAAATCAATACAGGGTATTTCTTTTTGATCTGCATCATCAGGGTACCTCTCAGGAGGTGTCTCAAGGATTGAAACCTCCTTAGCCTTGAGTTCTCTCCTCCTTCCTGAAGGATAAAAGGGGTTCACAGTTAGTCAGCTGCGTTACTGACTTCTGATTGTTTCCAAGACCCAAGATGAGGGGGCTTAACTTGTGGGACTCAGAGCACAGTGAGCACCAGTGAGCAAACAGTAAGGGTCATGAACCTCCAAACTGCCTAAGGAAGAAGCAGAAGCTTTTTTTTCCTAAAGCTCAAATCCAGCTCAAATCAGAGACTGAAATAAAAACACAGGCAGAGGAAGGTGAGCATGACAGAGTAGGCATCACCTGTCCACAAACCCAGCTGATGCACGTTCCTCCTCAAGGGCTGGCCATTTGCTTGCGCTAAAAGCGAGCAGCACACGGTGCGCGCGGCGGGTCCAGAGGAAGCCTGGTGGTCTCTCTCTTGCACAGCGTGCCCTCCTTCTGGGCCCCCTTTTCTCCTGGGGTCTAATACACCACCAGCAGGGGAGACGCCGAACTCTTCTTCCTCTGGGCACCTCCTGTCCTGCCCACTGCCTGGCCTCCTGCTGCTGCTTTGGTCAACCAGCCACGATTCATGCTTTGATGCTGGCGTGACAAGTGACAGCTGTGACTTCGGGAGAGGTTGGCTGTGGATTCCATTCTTTGTGGCGACAAGCGACCCCGTGCAAACAGACCGCAACCGCGGACGCTTGAGGATTAGAAATAAGCCAAAATGTGAAAAACGTCTTTAGATCTGTAAGAAGAATGGATGGAAAATGAGAACCCAGTCAAGGTGAAGTCTCAAAACGACTCTTTAGGGCAGGTGACCTTCCGTTCAAGCCTTCCAAACTGCAGAAACGTAGGGACCTAAAAAGCATCTCTTGCCAGGAGACAGTCTATACTCTACCCTAGCGTTTGGGTGGTGGTTACAGCCTCTTGCCTCTCACGCTGTGGATCTAAGACAAACAGGAGAGTAAGCCTTCTGCTTTCCTCTGAAGGTGTTTCAAGTCCATGAAGGACGAAACAGCAGGAATTCTAGAAGTTCCTGCGAGGTGGGGCTGGGCTGACGAGTATTACTGATTAACTCTTGGTGGCAGAAAATCGCTCTTCTTGCTTTAGAATAAAACGGGGCTGAAGACAGCACCCACTCCACTCATCCCCTGCCAGTCTGGGACCCGTGAACTCTGCATCAGTCTCGTCTATCTCATCCGTGGGTCTTTTGAGGGTTGATGGAATGGAAAAATACAAGTGCCCAGAAACGAGGGTGCTGGGGAAGGAAGGGTCCCGTCCAGGCCAAGTGGAGCTGCCTCCTCCTTCACCTGTCCTGGAAGGTCAGGTCACCCTCATGCACTGTTCAAGAGTGTCCACAAGGGCACCAGGGAAGGTGTCCGTGTCTCTGCCTGCTCCAGGACTCAGATGAGTGGAGAGACAGACTGAGCAGTGGCAAGAGGCACGTAAGCACACATGTTCAGAGGAGCTTAAAGGGAACTGTGATGAATTCCCAGGACAGCAGCACTGATGAGGCTTGTTTCTACCAGTGCATAAGCATCAAACTTCACACGCTAGGTATTCACATCATCCAGGGATCTATTTCAAATGCAGGTCTGGGGTGGGGCCAGAGGACATTTCTAACATGTTCCCAGATGACAGCCACGCCACTGGTCCACAGACCACAGCTTGAGTAGCAAGGCTATGCTGTACTCGTGGGAGGATAACCAGCAGGTAAGGTGCTCGCAGACATCAGGACGGACAGCGGAAGAAGCAACCTGTTCACCACCACCACCCGCCTCTGGGGGTTGATGACGATCCTCCCAGCTGCCGTTCTCAAATCTGCCCAAATGCGGGGCTCGCTGGGGGGACTTTAAAAACACTGAAGCTAAGCTCCCACACTGAGAAATTCTTAGCTACTTTGCTTGAGGTATGGCCTGGGCATGTGCAGTTTCAAAAATTCCCCGGGTGAGACTGGTTATCAGTCAGGTTACTAATCACTGCCCCAGCTGTAGCTGCAAATGGCCTTCATGATTAAGGACCTTCCTTTTTCTCCTTCCATTCTTCATAAGTTCATCTCATTCGTCTGTCATTTTAGGTAAGGGGCCAGGAAGAATATCGTCATTATCTCTCTGGGTCTTGCTTGGAGAATGGAAATGAGAAAAGGAATCGCCACATTCGCTTGCCTCACATCACAGAGTGTAATCCAGGGACAGACTGGTAATCTGGGCTCTGAATTTCTGATTCCTTAAAATGCTGTTTTGGCATCATTGCAAAGAGAAGTTTTAGGGACCTGAGAAAAAAACAACAGGTGCAGAACTGGGAGGCGTTGAGTGGTCCCACCTTCACTGCCAGTGGCTGTGTGACTTTCCACACATCACCTAACGTCGCTGGGTTTCCGTTTCCTCGACCATGAAGTGGGGACATTGGACGGTGTTGTTTCTAAGTACACTTACAATCAGATCTGGTCGTTTTCCTCTGCATGCCCTCTGTTCCCCTGTTGACCCAGAGAACAACATTGAAATAAGCAGAAACCTGCTGAGATGAGCCATGGATTTCCTAAGTCTGTGACTCTTACTTTTCTTTTTCCTACTGATGATGGTTAGTTTTTGTCAATGACCTCCAGGGGTTTATCTGGACAACTCGGACTTAGGAGTGATTTCAGTAACTCAGAAGTGATTTGAGTGAGGAAGATTCTTTGATAAATGACTCACTGGTACCTGTGAGTTTCTTCTTTTTTTTTTTTTAGGGGTTGTGATTAGAGTTAATGCCTCCATGAGCAGAAGAAATGTAAGTGAGAACTCACTGAATTTTGGGCTAATGCTCTTCTTTCTCTTTAAATGATATCTTATAAATATTAGGCTATCATAAAGCAGGTACTACCGATGGATGAAGGTGACAAGGAGAAGTTAGCCTGAAATTAGCTCATAGCTGTCTTTCCCATCCAAATTGTATCTAGTACAGGAGGGAAATTATTAGCCGTAGAGGTCAGTAAGCATTCACTATCAGCATATTTTTATTAACTGAACATTGATTATCTAAATCCTGAAAGCCAGCGAAAAACATCAGGTTTATTGAATCAAAACTTGCTAGAAACCTAATCCTCCCAGGGTTCCACCACTATAGGTCTGACTTCACACCCAGGCTGCAGGATGGAATGAGGAGATACCAACAGATTTTCTCTTTCCTAATCCACACGACTTGTTGACAGTTCATCTACGGTACCCTGGACTCCATACAATACTTAATGCAAAATATCTGGCACAGTTTTCTGGTATATACTTAAATATATGTTCTCCTGGAGAAATGATGACACAGCCTCCACGTGGGAAGGGCATGATGCGCGGAACTCAATATCCCAGAACATACTCCACGGACCTTCCGGGGAAGGAGGCGAGTTTTCCGAGGAGCCTGCTCTTTGCTCTTTTGTGGTCCCTCCTGGCCCTAAGGAAGGTGGGGGGCCAGAGAGCACAGGACTTTGGGTCTCATAACCTCACACGCCCAGGGTCACATGTTTCCATCACCAAGACAGCGGCAGATGTGACACGTGTCTAAGCCTGCACAATAATCCACTCACCTCCCCTTCTTAGCCACACAGAAACCACAGCGTGATGACTGCACAGAATTTCTCACATACCCTGCCCTCGTATTTTCATCGATCCTCCAGCCTTTGATCCGAACTCGAAGGGGGAGGACAGAGCCAATGGTGGGGGCGGGGGCAGGGCCCAGACAGGACAGCTGAGCTCCCGAATCCAGGGCAAAGCAGCCGCTGGCCTGGCCTCCCTGCCCTTGGCGTGCTGTAGCCACAAGGCAGCACTGCTGGTGTGGCTGCTTAGGGAGGCTGTACCACCCGCCCGTGGTGGCTGCTGCAGATCTAAGTGCCCTCGTTTGGGGGGGTCTGGTCCCTTGTTTTCAGAAGCAGAGGATGCAGACGCCTAGATGGTTTTGCAGACCTCACCCCCCAGAACCCGGTTCCTCACCCATGAAGTAAGAGGGTGGGTGCATCTGATTGTTCTGTAAAGGGCCCCAGGTCTGTTAAGGCTACAGGGTGGGTGAGGGTGGCGAGCCTGGCTTTGGATGGCACGTGATAGGGTTTATGCTTCATCTTCAGAGATGAGCCCTGTCCCCATCTGCCCTCGCCCCTTGGACAAAGAGCTCAGAGATGGAAGAGGACAGGGAGGCCAGCTGGACAGAGACAGGACATTAGAATGCAGATTGTGGAGTTGGGGCTGAGTGCCTGGGGTTGCAGATAAAGAAAAGAACCCTAATAACCTGAATGTTAATGAGCTGATGTTGATGAAGCTACGCTCCTCTGAAGAGAGGTGCTGCATTTATAATCGTGTCTGCAAAGCAGATCCTCTTACAGTAAGGACTGCCTCTGATATGTGGCTCGTCTCAGTGAACCTGGTGTCAGTCACCTTGGACCCAAGTGACCAGGAAATCCTGCCTCTCGCACCTGCTGTTTGTGGGGACAGCAGTCGGGGCCCGAGAGCGTGGTTTCACATCTTGGGCAGGGTGAGAGGCTGAGGCCGCATAGGGTGTCAGGACTGATCCTTGGGGAAGGGGTGCTTGGCTGGCTGTGGGGAGGGCAGTTCTGGGTCCAGGAGCTCTGGCCCTCGGGTGGGACCCCCACGCAGCACCATGAGAAGGGGTGATGGGAGTGCTGAGGCTTCAAACTGGCCGGGGACACATTTCCTGCTGCAGGAATGGGGGTGCCCAATGGGGCTTAGGACCTGTAAGCCTCTGTGAGCCTGCAGAGTGGGGTGCAAGCTTGACAGGTGCCAGAGGTGCTCGTCTGAAGCCGACTGTCTGCCCACTCCCCCTTACGGGTTGTGCCACCCTGGACAAGTCACTCCCTTTCTCTGAGGTTCAGCTTCTTCACCAGCAAAGGGGCTGGGGGACACCTGCCTCGCACAACAGCTGTGACAATGCCAAGTGCTGCCTCCCGAAAGCCTCCACTCATCGGGGGCCTGACGCCTGGGCCACCGACAGTCGTTACTACGGAGTGATTTTCACTGTCCTGCTGCGTTGGCCTGAGTCTGACTCCCTAGCCCCTCGAGGGGGCAGGCATCAGACCAAAATCTCCCATCAGGAGGCCAGGCTATCGGGGAGGCTGAGGGACTGTGACTTTAATTCTGGTTCCACTACTCCTGTGCCAGGGGAGGGCAGAGAAGTTAATTTAATCTTTCAGAGCCTCTGCCTCCTCTGCATAACAAGGTGAACGCTATCACTTCATCCCGAAATGTTTTTAGGATGGGCAGCAAATAAACAGCATCAGAAAGCCGTCTACAAACACAGGCAACTCACTATGCACGTGGACCAGGGCTGGAGACCAGCGACAAAAGAGACCCACCTCCATCCTGCAGCCTCGTCAGGTTAGACACCCTCGGCAGACCAAGACCAGAAGCAGGGAAATGGACCGACCTGCTGGCGTTCATCGCCTTCCCTTTCCTTTCTCTGTTCCCTGGCAGAAGAGTCGTGAGCGCTAAGCCCCTGCTGGTCCTCAACCAGAGGGGAGCAACGGGCTGGGAACCTCAGAGTAGAGCATCACACGTTGGATGGCCCGCTGCGTCTCTCTGCCATCACCACCCCACACCCGCAGCTAAGTCACTCAGAGACGTTTACCTTCCTCCTAGCTATGGACCCACGTTCCTACCTAGACGGGTTTCCGTAATTTCAATGGGACGCTAGCGCGATCACCGCACAGGTGCCCAAGAAGGCCTCTAAGGATCACTGCAGTCTGACCGCTTCAGCCTTTGGATGGAGAAAGGATGGACTCGCGAGTGCTTCTGAAGTACTCGAGGGGAGGGGATGGCACTGCAGACATGAACTTTGATCTGCCATCGCCTGACGGCAGGCGAGGACGTCAGGAACAGCAAAGGAGACAGAAGGGAACACGGGTCACAGCGCCCCCACCCCTCCCCGAGCATCCCACAGCTGCTGCTGTTTCTCCTTTCGTCCCCGTGACTCGTGGGTGGTGAGAGCAAGAATGATCTGGTCCTGAAATACTGCTTTGTTATCAAAACAACTTCACTAGCCCATGTCGTTAAGATGCTTCCTGACCACCTGCGCATTGTGCACCACGAGCAGAGGACACGTGAGGTCCCCCACTGGCCGCAGGCGCTGGTCTCCTTCCCTTGCTCCCAAGCAGACTGGCTCCAGCCGGCAGTGGAGCGCCGAGCCTCCCTCTCCCGGCCTCCCTGGCCCCAGCTCAGCCGCTCTCTGTTTCTTGGTGGCTGGGGAAGACCTCAGGGCTCCTGGAGAGCACTCCTCACAGCTCCCCATGTCATATACTCTGTTTGGTGGCCCAGAGTTGGAGGCTCTGAACTGGCCATCCCACCTCCCCCAGACGCCTCCTGAGTTGGGCTCAGCCCACCCGTGAAAGAGTAGAGGTCTGCCCAGCTTAATAGCCCGGTTTCAGGCGATGCATTCTCACACAGACCACTCACTCTAAAGATGGAACCTGAACTCTTTCCCAACTTTTAAAAATTTCCCCTCTCATCTGACTGTCATAATCCCTTCCTCCACAGTTCCATGCAGACCTTTAGTCAAATTCATGGGTTTCCCCCTCAATCTTCTCTTGAGTGAAATCTTATCACCCTGTGGGAACGGAGATTTGTGTAATTGAACCAAATACAGTTAAGTCCCTGACACAGGGCGGGGCTTCCTAGTGGCTCAGCGGTAAAGAATCTGCCTGCAATTCAGCAGATGTGGCTTTGACCCTTGGGTCGGGGAAGATGTCCTAAAGAAGGAAATGGCAACCCACTCCGGTATTCTTGCCTGGGAAATCCCAGGCAGAGAGGAGCCATGGCGGGCTACCGTCCATGGGACTGCAAGAGAGCCAGGCACGACCGAGCGGCTGAACCGCCACCACCTGCGCGTGAACCTCCACGGTGCAAACTTTCACAGATCCAAATGTGCGCTGACACGTTCAGTCGCAGGAGTGAGTTTACGGGTCTGGGGTACACTGTTGCACGCGAGCATCCTCTACAAGTGGCTGTGCTTTAGCGTCCTTTACTGGGAAGTACTGCATACAGTCCAGCAGCAGAGTACCCTTATTTCAAGGCCAGGATGTCTGGAAGCAAGTGCAAAAGCAGCAGGTACAGTCAACTGTGTTAGTCGGGTATCTAGGCTAACTTTCTTGGACTTACCTACAAATCGGGCTTATGCAAGTGCTCCTGAAATGGAATATGCTCTTGGAACAGAACGCGTTTGTACGTAGGGGCCTTGCTGCATTCCCAAATGATTAACTCTGAAATCTAACCATGACTTCATTTTGCCATCCAGTCTCTTCAGACACCAACATTTCTCAAGCGGTGCCACAGATGACAGTGCAGATGTGGCCAGACATCTGTGCCAGGTTACCGGCAGGCACGCTTGGGTAAGCCATTTCCTTCTCCAGAGGATCTTCCCAGACCAGGGATCAAACCTGTGTCTCCTGCATTGGCAGGTGGGTTCTTTACCACTGGGCCACGTGGGAAGTTGCTAAGCTCTCAGAACAGTCCTATTAACTAGGTCAGTGTTTGAGACTGTGTTGTTTGCAAAACTGGAAGGCCTTCCACTGAGTTCTGTTACCAAAGAAGTGGTGTAGCTGTTTCCTGTTTTAGCCCTGGCCTTCTCACCTCAGCCATTCTCAACCTGCCCCCACTAAGGATCCCTCATGAGTCACCTCCCACAGGCTTCCTTGCTTTAAGGAGGACATATTCTTTAAAAAAAAAAAACAAACAAACAAACAAAAAACCTGGTTTTTCGTTTAAGGTAATTAAACCCAAACACCAGAAAAGGCCCAAAGTTACTGACTGGATTGTTGGCCTGTCCAAAGCAGAAGCGCCCACTATACAGGCAGCTTGTAAAACCTTATGGTGGGTAAATGGTCAGTTTCCAACAGCCTAAAAAAAAATTTTTTTTTAATTGGAGAATAGTTGGTTTAAAATGTTGTATTAGTTTTTGCTGTACAGCAAACTGAATTAGTTATACATCTATCCACTATCCCTCTTTTATTAAAGATTCTTATCCCATGTGGGTCATTACAGAGTATTGAGAAGAGTTCCCTGTGGTATACAGCAGATCCTTATTAGTTATCTATTTTATATACACTAATGGACTTTTGTCTGTGAGTTGCTAGTTGCATCTAACTCTTTGCGACCCCATGGACTGTAGCCCACCAGGCTCCTCTGTCCAAGGGATTCTCCAGGCAAGAATACTGGAGTGGGTTGTCATTCCCTTCTCCAGGGGTCTTCCCAACTCAGGGACTCCTGCATTGCAGGCAGATTCCTTATCATCTGAGCCACCATGGAAGCCGAATAGCTTTTTATAAAGTATTAAAACATACCTTCCTAGATCCCCTGGGATTGGCCTGAAGCCTGTGAAGGACCAGGCCAAGGATTTCTTCCTCCCTCCAACTTTCTTGCGTCTAAGCCAATGAGTTGGTCAGCAATCCTGCCACAGCAGGCTGAGACCCCTTTGGGGCTGGTTCTATACCCTGGACCTGTCTTCACACTGGCTTGGCTCTGGAGGTGCAGGTGGTAGGGTGGGGGGCTTCTGCACCCACCCCTCCCAGGAGCTCCTCTGCAGCCACACAGTGGTGCTCTCCGTCACAGGCCTTTTAAAGTGGTTTTATTGATAACAAGGACTTCCCTGGTGGCTCAACCAGTAAAAGAATCCAGCTGCAGTGCAAGAGGCACAGAAGACATGGGTTTGATCCCTGATTTGGGAAGATCCCTGGAGGAAGGGAATGGCTACCCACTCCAGTACTCATGCCTTGGAAATCTCATGGACAGAGGAGCCTGGCAGGCTACAGTCCCTAGTAAGAAAGCACAGGCATAGTAGGGAAAACAGCCACTCAGGGCTAGAAAGACCAAATATCTCGACCCTGACCAAATTCTGCAAAGGTTAAGTTTGAAGAATGTACACCCAGCGGGTGTCCTGATGTCGTCCCCAGCAAATACATTTTATCTGTTGGGTTGCTCCCCCCAAAAACTTCACACCTACAGAAACTGTCAAGTAGTAATAATGTCTTAGAAGTCCATTTCTTCAGGGGCTCAGAAAGCTTTACATACATTCTCTCATTCAGCGCCTCCTCTTCTCTTATGGAGGTGGAAGGCAGGGATTACCATTAAATGGCAGCTGTCAAGTGCCATCGTATTGTGCTGTGAACCAGCTATGATCCTAAGCTGAAACAAAACCCAACCGGAAAACAAACGTGAAGAATTACACAGCCCGTGAAGTCTAAGTTAAGAAAAGTGACTACCAGGTAAGGAACAATATGTGGGCAGACCAGACAGAAAATGAGATTTTCTTCCTGTGTTTATTTGACTGAACTGATAACCACATATGGATGCGTGTGAATGTTTTTCCTGTAGGAATACAGATATACATAAATATATAGATCTCTATATGTGAACCAAACTCTCAGTATATAAACAGTTCAGTTCAGTCACTCAGTCATGTCAGACTCTTTGCGACCCCACGGACTGTAGCATGCCAGGCTTTCCTGTCCATCACCAATTTCTGGAGCTTGCTCAAATTCATGTCCATCAAGTTGGTGATGTTATCCAACCATCTCATCCTCTGTCGTCCTCTTCTCCTCCTGCTTTCAATCTTTCCCAGAATCAGGGTCTTTTCAAATGAGTCAGTTCTTCACATCAGGTGGCCAAAGTTTTGGAGTTTCAGCTTCAGCATCAG
Organism: Aepyceros melampus; assembly: GCA_006408695.1. Taxonomy (NCBI): domain Eukaryota; kingdom Metazoa; phylum Chordata; class Mammalia; order Artiodactyla; family Bovidae; genus Aepyceros; species Aepyceros melampus. Next base: position 73,042 of record SJXQ01007676.1, on the reverse strand, counting down.
TCCTTCCAATGAATATTCAGGACTGATTTCCTTTAGGATGGACTAGTTGGATCTCCTTGCAGTCCAAGGGACTCTCAAGAGTATTCTCCAACACCACGGTTCAAAAGCATCAATTCTTTGGTGCCCAGCTTTCTTTATAGTCTAACTCTCACATCCATACATGACTACTGGAAAAACCATAGCCTTGACTAGACGGACCTTTGTTGACAAAGTAATGTCTCTGCTTTTTAATATGCTGTCTAGGTTGGTCATAGCTTTTCTTCCAAGGAGAAAGTGTCTTTTAATTTCATGGCTGCAGTCACCCTCTGCAGTGATTTTGGAGCTCCCCAAAATAAAGTTTCTGTTTCTACTGTTTCCCCGTCTATTTGCCATGAAGTGATGGGACCAGATGCCATGATCTTAGTTTTCTGAATGTTGAGTTTTAAGCCAGCTTTTTCACTCTCCTCTTTCACTTTCATCAAGAGGCTTTATAGTTCTTCTTTCTTTCTGCCATAAGGGTGGTGTCATCTGCATATCTGAGGTTATTGCTATTTCTCCCAGCAATCTTGATTCCAGCTTGTGCTTCATCCAGCCCAGCATTTCTCATGATGTACTCTGCATATAAGTTAAATAAGCAGGGTGACAATATACAGCCTTGACGTACTCCTTTCCCGATTTAGAACTAGTCTGTTCTATGTCCATTTGCTTCTTGACCTGCATGTAGATTTCTCAGGAGGGAGGTCAGGTGGTCTGGTATTCCCATCTCTTCAACACAGAGATATACATAATACATAAATATACAGCTCTCTCTATATGAAACAAGCTATCATTATATACACATGGAATCACAAATCTGCATGCAGCTTGCATTTTAGAGTGTTTGGGCAAAATCATTTTTTTGAATAAAATTCAACTCCTCTACAGGTATTTTTAACTTATTTGGGCTTTAAATATCCAAGAGCGATTTATTAAACACTAACTATACATAAGCACATTAGCTGGCTTTGTTTCTTAAAGATTTAGTTGTAAACATCACAGTAGCTACTATAGGTGCCTGGAACCTAGAATGGCGCCTGACCAACCATAAAAATTCAGTAAATATTTGTTGAACGAAGGTATGAATATTTTGTATGTTCTTTTGCCTTTTTTTTTTTTCCCTCTCGAACAATTTTCAGTAAAAGGCGCCTGAGGGGGAAAAAAGTACTTTGAGCACAACCTCGTCAGCCTTTGATTCAAATGGGATGGTTTAGGGGGAAATTTCCATGATAGGAAGAGATGGAGTTTGTGATATTTTTATGACAGAAATAACGATGATGATGATGATAAAATAATCACCACAGCTCTGAGAACAAAGACATTAAGTACATATTAATAATCAGAAGAGGTGGTGCAGAGTGAGTGAGTCCCTGGAAAAGCATTACAGTGGGCAAAGTGAATTTGCTCCCAGTGCCAGTGATTGCTGCTCTGCTGCAAGAAACGAAGCCCCAGCACTCCTTTCTAAGAGGACACTGGGGTACAATTCTATGAGGGTTGTGTTCCAGGCCACCGGGGAGGGCTGCCCACCCACACAGGGCCAGCCGGGAAGAGGGGCATTCACGCCATGCGGGCGAGCACATATGGCCCAAGAGGGCATTTCATTTACAGCTTCCTCTTGGTGGATCAAGCCCATTGGTTTTTATCTCTCAGATCCACGTGTCATTCCCGTCTGCCACGGCTAACATGCAGCACTCTAAACAAATGTGCTCTCAGGGCAGTAACTCCTTAATATAAACTGCATTTAATATAACTGGTAGGGACTCTTAGAAAGGAGGGAGGCAGGTTTGGAGAAAGTGGCTGGAAGAAATTTGCAATTAATATTCCAATTTCTCCTTGCCGTTCAAATTTAAGAGCTTTTTCAAAACTGTATTCGTCTCTGTTATTACATCTTTAATTAAATTAATTTATATGGTGAATGCTCTAACGATGCTGCTGGAGATTTTCAATCAAAAAGCCTTATTGCAAGAGACAATGTGTGTGAAGACCTTGAAAAAAGAGTGGCGCTAGGCCTGGAGCAGGGGGATATTTGGCCGTGACACCTGATTATTGAAGGGGTCGTGGCAGTTTTCCTGGGCCTCCACTGAGGTCGTTACTTTATTTTTTAATTAAGCTAAATTAGGTCAGGGAAAACAAAATGAATCTCGAGAGTTGCTTTCACAGGGCTTTTCTCTCTGGCAAGCACCATGGCAGACGATGACATTTCTATTGAGTAATTCTACCAGTGAGGTTGTGCCTGCCCGAAACCCTGAACAAAGACAGTACCTCTCAGCCTGATGTGCTGTATCATCAAAGGAGAGGGAATCAGGATTTGTCCAAGGACACAAGTGGCTCAGCTATGGAAAAGGTCAGGCTCAGAAGTTAGTACCAAGGCCAGTGACTCATCCAGTGGTCCTTTCTGCACAGACATGGTTGTAGACTCACTAGGGGTTTCAAGGGCATGTGTGTGATGTAACTGTAGAGCTCTGCTGCCTGGCACACCAGAAGCACCCGATACTCATGAGTGGATGTTAACTAATGTGCCTGTGTGCTCAGCTGTGTCTTACTCTTGGTGACTCTTTGGACTGTAGCCCGGCAGGCTCCTCTGTCCATGGGATTCTCCAGGCAAGAATATTGGAGTGGGTTGCCATTTCCTCCTCCAGGGGATCTTCCCGACCTGGGGATCAAACCCGTGTCTCCTGTGTCTCCTGCATTGCGGGCGGATTCTTTACCTGCTGAGCCATCAGGGAAGCTCTAACCTAATGAAATGTTAGTAATAAATCATGCCTGTGCCTAAGAGTTGATCTCTTCCTTAAGTGCCAAACCACTATCTCTAGAGCAGAATGTCATCAAACCAGGAGAAGGACCTCCCAACCCTCTGAAGCTCATTTCTTGCTCCCTATGTAGAGCTGCTGAATTTGCTCCCTTATCTTCTAAGAGTGTATTTCTAGGATTTATTTTGAGCATTTCAGAGGATGTAAGACCCAGTGCCTTTCTCAGTCACACAGTAAGAGACAGGCTTAAGAGGTGTGTCCTTGATAACTTTGTGCAGCTAAGTAATGCCTTGATGCTTCATGCTACACCCCACCAAGGAAAGGGTCTCTATAATCCACACATTACACAGGAGGAAGAGTGCATAAAAGAATGTTCCACTGCATAAAAGAACGGCCCATCAGCTTTTCTTTCTTTTCCATATGAACCAAGCTCTTTGTTTCTCTCAAGAATGAAAATTCCTTGACATTCACCAAGTTTGGTTGCATGATGAAAAGTTCCATATGACAAAACACATCAACTGCAGGAGAAAATTAAACAGGAAAAAAAAAAAAAAAAGGCAAACCAAACACCCAGCACTATTTGATCTTGCTTTAAATGGAAAGTTTTGGACACTTTAGGAGAAAAAAAAAGGCAGCAAGTGCCTTTTTAATGGATTTTATCCACAGGAGAAATGATTACAACCAGAAAAGCTTTAAAGTGTCAGCTGGTGATGCACTTTTTCTTTATCCTTTTTATTTTTATTCAGAAAGAAACTGAAGGCATATGGCAAAGTGCATCATTAATTCTTATTAATTTCATAATAGGAAGGCAACCAGTTAAAATAGTAGTGCTACAACTTTAAATTACTGAACTTGCTTGGTATTTAATGAGAGATTTAGCACAGCAGGGATTCTATTAAATTAAGTTGTGCCTTCACATCACAGTGGGAAAACAGGTGTATATTGGTTTAGAATTATGGAAATGTTGACTAATTCCAAGGCTTGTAATCAAACAGCAAGGCACCCTGTAATATTTTTTCCCCAAGAATATGCATTAATCTTTTATGTCTGGTCCCATTTCTTCCCGTCCACCAAAGCTCCCAGCTGATAGGAAACCACTTTCATGTTCTTGCTGGAGCTGTTAAGGGTGATGCTGATCAGATAAAGCAATACATAAATGCGAGATGTGGACTCTGCTCCCATTCACCTAATTTGAAATAGCAGATGTAGCAACAGTGTGTGTGCTGTGAAGCCTCGGAGCTTACAAATCAGACCTGACTTCTCAGAATTTTCACTTAACCTGCCTCAAGTAATTGGGCAGAGGAAATTGAACCGGATGAAAAGAAAGCCGAAAACAATCCACAAACCGTCTTTTCCAACCCCAGAATTCTTGTTCTTAATAATGGGTTTCCAAAATCAGCAGCCCTGACTTCTGCAGGCAGAAAATTTTAAAGCAAAAAAGAGACATGAGTAACTTTTTTTTTTTTTTAAATACAGAAGATGCTATTTGTTTGCTGAGAAAGGGGTCAGAGTGAAATGTCTGATGTCCCAAACAGAAGCAAGCTCATCAGTCATTTGTACGAGTTTCAACACAGCCCATTTGTTAACTCTGGGTTTTGAGGAGCATCTTCATGCATGAAAATGGCATGTTAGGAGTTGTGCTCCTTCCAGTGGAGGGGATGAACTCAAATGAACCAAGCTTCACATTAATTTAAAATAGGATGAAATTTGGCACCAATAGACCCTAAATGCTATAATAACAATTCATCATCTCAAGTAATTTGTTTAAACACATAGAAGGGATTTTGCACACTAATTACTGTAAATATTTCATTCTAAAAGAAGGAATACCAAGTGGTCTCTGGGTTGGATTAAATATCCAGGGAATACCCTGGGAAATAAAAAAAATTTTCTCTATCATAGACAGGAAGTATTTATCTTGGTTGCTTCATTCAATAATGTAACCTAACATGCAACCTCCCAGAACTTACAGTGGAAAAATTCCATTTATACAGGGAATGAAGCTGAAATAATACTTAAAAAAATCATCAGGCAAAGCACTTAGACCCAGTAACATCTTCCCTACTAAAAAAATACCTAAGACGTTTCAGAGAGAAGTAGCTAAGTTAAATTAGGAGGGAGAATTCTGGTATTACACTTGCTTTTCTGAATCCCAGTCTGTCTGATTTGCTCACACAAAAAGGGGAAAACCAAAGCAGTGTGGTTTAAGACCACAGTTCATAATTGACTGCTTTTTTGTTATTACCAAGTTAATGTTTTGAAAACCTTTTATTGAGTATCTTGCCACTAAAATATATTATTTTCAATGGAGCTAAGGTGAATTAAACAAATGCTATCTTCTCTGGAGGTGACAAGATATCAAATGACTTGTGTACATTAGGTTTGTGTGACAGATACATGATAAGACATTACAATTATACCCTGAAAACATTAGGGGCATCATGTTATTTTTCTTTTACTCTTATCAAACCAGGTTTCAATAAAATCATTAACACAGCACTGCTTACCAGAGGTTCTTCATTATCAGCAACACACATCATTCTGCCATTAAATAAACTCATCCCTGATATCTGAATCAACAGGGAAAATATCCCAACTAGCACAGAGAAATTCACACCAGCATGCACGAGATAAAACGGGCACAAACCCCCAGAAATCATGTATTCTGATGCAGCAGCTACAGCCAACATTAGTTCATTTCTAGTGAATGGCACCAAATGTCCAGTATGACTGGGAAGGAAATGGAAACAAAAAATTGTAAGCTTTGTATTCTCTGTTCTCTATCGACATGAAGCCACAAATTGGGCATTAAAACATTGACTTTGTTACCGCCACTGACTGTTTAGAAGCCATTAGGAGGTTGAATATTACGGCTGTGCAGAGTACATTTTGTCCTTTCAAAAGAAAAATCTAAGGACTAAATTTGAAAAGAGGCTCCTGGCGAGTAAAAGCTTTTCCTTTTCCATTTGCTCCTCTGGTGTACTGCATGTGTGTGTGCGTGAGTTCTTTTTTCCCCTTTCCAATCGCTGCCCACCCAATCCTCTGTAGCAGCCACTGCGACCCAGTGGGGTCATTCTGATTTTCTGACCAGGGGACACTCTCTGAGAGGTCTTTCTGTCAGCATTAATGCCAGCGCTTCCTGAGGGGCTGGTTAGCCGCTCTGGCTGCTGCAAAGGGGACCGGGGGCCAGGTGGGGGGGCAGTCAGCACACCCTCCTCAAAAGCCCAAAGTCATTTTTGGCACTAAGAGCCCATCACTAGAACCTTCAGTTGAAAGGACCATTTTCAAGCAATAAAGTGATTTTGGTACAAAAGTAAACCGACTCACCCCAGGTAAAGTTTTAATATTGTGCAGCGCATTCTGGGCCTCAAGTGCAGCTTTTCTTGTATAAAATGTTACGAAACAACAACCTACAGAGAGAAATGAAAAGGTTTTAGAAATTTCTGTGAATGCTTTGCTTAGATATAATGGAGACTGGGGCAAACGAGTCAACTACTTAAAAGGATGCACAATTTAAAAATAAGGTGCACGGCAACAGTAATAACAGCTCAAGTGTTTACCCAGCGCCTTTCATCCTAAATCATATTTATTAGCTTTTCCCCACGTTGGGGAATCAATTCATAACTGCGCACCAACTACCGGGAACCCGGGTCTTCAGGAACAGGGGTGGGAGGCCGTGGGTGAGTTGTTAATGGGACTTATGGTGCAGTCACAGCATCAAGTGAAGTGTTTAATCACAACCACAAGAGCAGACACTTATATTAACTATAATTGTCTTAGAGGATATCTCTAGAACATCACCCTTTTAAAACACTTTCTCAACTCCGAGGCTTAGACAACCGGATAATAGCTGCCTAGGAGCTGAGAACAAGCCCTCTTCTCTCCAATTTCCACCATAGCACATAATGCAAAGTTCCACACACAAAACATGCAATATTTGTTTGCTGAAATGAAAGACTTTATTTTAGCCAGTTGAGAAAGGAAGCTCTGTGTGGTGGGCAGATGCTGAAACAGATGTTTGCACCGTCTGTGCTGAGAATGAAACATGGCCATGGGATGTCAACCACTAACCTCTTGATTCCTCATTTCTAAGAGGTGATGGGAGTCCAGGCTGAAGGCTCCTCCAAGGGAGACCAGCCAATACTCTTCTCCAAACCACCTCCCTCCACCAAAGAAAATGGTCTTGAAACCTCTCATTCCTTCTGTATTCTAAAGCAAGGCTCACCCCTTCTTCAGCCTGTGCCTAAAGATACTGGTTAACATGGTTAAACCAGATGAAGACACTGGTTAATAATCTGTTAATCAGCATAGCGTTTCTTAGCACAACCAAGTGTAGATAAAAGGGACAACAAACTTTAGAAATGAAAAGAAAAAGATGCTCCCTCTGCCCTGCCTGTCTTGGATGAGTTGGGTGGAGAAAGAGAGGCAGAGACAGTCACACTCAGTTAGCTCTGATTCTTATCCTCATGCTTAGAGAGATGGGAAGAGCCTCGAGAGGTCCTCAGATGCCAAGTACAGCAAGTGGCTGGAGAGAAATTCACGGCACTAAGGCATCAACTTTGGCTCTATTTAGGGGAATGATGTAAGACCACGGACAGGAAAAAGTGGCACATTTGGAGAGTAGGAAGTTGGCACCACAAACCATCAAAGGTTCCGAATCACACATTAGCATCTACTTTTCAGAACAAAAAAACTCATTGGAAGGAGTAGGAGAAGACGAAGTACTATACCACCCCTACAGCATTCTGAAATACATAGAAGATGCTTCCTTATTTGGGAAAAAGAACAAAACTTGGAACCTTGTCATACACTATTGCACTGGAGTCTACTGAGATTCAATATGCAAATCCTTCACCTTCTGGATAAAGGAGGTATGATCCTAGCTTTTTGGCATTTAGAATCTATGTCTCCAAGGATGGGAGAGTCTTCACATGTTTAATTTGCATGATGGGAGGTATTTGAAAATTATGAAGGGTCTTTAAAGAATCACAGATGGACAGAGTGGGCCTTTACATACAAGCTTTCCACCTCAGTTATCTGACCTCTTAGACCAGAGTGTATCTGGCCGTGCTGCCTGGTGGTAGATTATTTCTCCTAAACTGATGAAATTAATGTGTGATTTTCAGCTCCACTGGCATAACCTAAGCCCAGAAAGCTATAGGAATTGCTTTAAATCAAGGAATGATTTTAGACAGCAAGGTCCAGTTCCAGCTTCTGGTATCCATTGTAATCACTTTAAGAGGAGAAAAAACCAATTATCTTCTATTAGACTTGATACAGAAAGAAAAACATGGAGAAAAAAATCGTAAAGGAAAAGAACACATAAAAAAAGAATGTATAACTGAATTGCTATGCAGTACAGTAAAAATTAACACAACATTGTAAATCAACTAAATCTCAATAAAACTGAAAAGAAAAACGGGAAAAAGACATTATCTCTGTTCTAAAAGCTTCTAACCACCAGACTCTCAGGAAGTTCTCCTTTCTCTCTTCTGGGCTTATGGGCTTGGCTTCTGGGTAAGCAAGCAATGGGGATGCTCTGAACTTTGACTTCAAAACCGAAGCCTCAGAAAGGGGCAGAATCTGATGCTTTCAAGCAGGTAGATTTTAGGGGTGTGATACTTAGAAGAGAGAAGCTTTCAGATGCAGCAGAAGTCAGAGAGCAGTTTGCTTGCCTGGAAAGAAGGCAATTAAGGAAGAATTTCCTAAGCAGAAGGAAAACAAATGCTAGTCCGGCCAAGTTCAGAGATAAGAAGTCCAGGTTAACCTAAAAGAACAGTGAAATGACAAGGCAACTGGAAATGGTGACTGACACGCACGGTAAGACAAAAGCAACGAGGAGCAAAGATGACGTCAACTGAGGCAGACTTGTCACAGGGCCACCCTGGACCCCTGCGGCGGCCTCAGGAACAGAGTGGTCTCCACTCTTGCCTGAAATACCCACGCAAAATTCCAACCACTTTCCATGGCCTGGAAGTCCACTAGGAAGGTGTCGTTCAACTGCTACTGAAGCAATGAAACGCTACCCTTGAGGAAGGTAATATTTAATTGTTCCTAGCTATTTACGCCTTAGTATGAATTTGGCAACTCCAAGTGTTTCCGTCTTGAACAAGGTTCTTGGTGAACAGACAGTGGTTTCTGTGTTTGTTTTGCTTTGACAGAGTTTGAAGCTGATGTCTGAGCAGCATGGGATGGCATGAGGAGGGGCAAGAAAGCAGAGAAGAATCTAAGGAGTGAAGGAAAGGTATTTCAAATCTCTAACTCTCTCCAATTTCATGCAGGGTCCACTCTGCCTGTGCAGCTGAGAGGGTGACCTCAGGGATCTGCCATTGACAGACCTCTTTGTGAACTGTGCATACCTCTCAACTCTTCTCCTGGGTTGGCCAACAAGTCGGTTTGGGTTTTTCCATAACATCTCAGGGAAAACCCCCAATGAACTTTTTGGTCAACTCAATACTTTAGTCCCACTGAAACAAAGACTCTGGAAGAACATGCCCCCCAAAGCTCTAGTTCTAGCTGTAATACAAAGAAGAGTATCCTGGACGCCACTGCTGACTCGCCTCCCCTCACTGCTCACTGACTCCCAACCCGACAGCTCATCCCTGGGCACCACGCACTTGGGACCTTTGAAAGAGGCAGCCTATCCCCATGTCCCCATGTGGGCATGGCCCCCACAGCTTGGTGACTTAGAGCTCGGGCTGAGTTTCTGCCCCAAAGTGTAGCCTCAGCTGGCTGCCCTCACGCAATGAACAACTTGCACCCATGTGGGGGCTCTGGGGGAAATCTCACTCCAAGACTCTTCTTTTGGTTTCATACTTTCAGTTCCTGAACGCCTCGGTGGAAAACACCTTACTTCCTCTATACCTGAGTTACTTGTGTTGCATCACCTCGAAAGCAATGCACAAAAACCAGGGCGCCTACCACTACCTCCCCCCTGAGAAAAAAACTCTACCTGGATATATAGCCAAAAGGTTTCATTCAGAATAAATTTAACAGTCAAAACCATTCCTTCCCTTTCTTGGGCTAAAAAATGTCTTGCACTTCACTCCACATGCATACTAATTGATTTAATAAAAATAGCGTTTGATTAAGTTATCAGAAAATCTGTGGTAGAAATAGAGAACTCCCAATTTCAACATTCATCTCTGAGGCAGCCATTTGTGGTTTCCCCCCAATGGGACTCGAGTCTGGATGCTTCCAGAATAAGAATGTGTTTCAGAGACTCTTGCTTCTTTGAGTCCTCTCCCAGCTAAACAACCAGACTTTTTAAGCAACCAGTCCACTTGATATGCTCATTAAAATCTTAAGATTCATTGACCTGAGGAAATCATTTCAACACACGAAGGGAAAAGTATCGTTAGTATCTGCCCTGAGGTGGTGATCACCATGGCAAAAGGTCGGGGAGAGACTCCAGGTCCTAGAAAACTCGTGGTGATGTAACAGGGTGGGCACTTTCTTTCCGTCTTTACCACCTACCCCACCTGGATGGACAGCTGTTAAGGCAGCCACGTGGCTTGTGGACTTCCCTGTGCCAGCTGTAACTCAGGTGTGAAGTTCAGTGGATTTGTCTGCAGGTCAGCTGTTAACATCAGATGGTCCTGCAGTCTGATTCCAGGACAGACCTTTCTCCTTTACCAGGTTCTGCTTCCAACATCCTTGAAGGTGGGCGGTTAAACACCGACCACAGCCCTGGGCGCCCTTCAGCGGTAAGCGGCTGCGCTGTGCGCCCGAGGGGACCACCTTCCGGCGTCAGCATCACTCCTGGCACCTGCTTTCCCTGCTGCCCATGAGTGCAGAGCAAGGCTTGCTCTACATCACAGAAGGGAAGTGACCTGCCAGGGAATTCCAAGGATGGGCAGGGGCAGAGGCTTCAGCCAGGCTCAGCCCCCCTGTTTCTGCTCTGGGCGGCTTCGCATTTCTCTACTCTGCCTGTCTGAACAGTCTCGTAAGCACTCACACTTTATGATTCTTGCCACCTTTATCCTCTGGCTCCAGAGTTTCTGCCGGTGGCAGCAGCCGGCTTAGAAAAGATAAACCTGCTGTCCCACGCCCAGGTAATTTCAAGGCATCCCACTTTCCAAGAGTTTCAACAATTCATTGCATTAATGAGAGCTCTGGATTCTGGAGTGAAAAATTTAAAAATCCATCTTTTGCATGCCTATTTATCGGCCCCACCCCTTACTCCTCACTGAAAGTGAAAAGTGAAAGTGAAAGTTGCTCGGTTGTGTCCGACTGTTTGCGACCCCATAAACTGTAAGTCCATGGAATTCTCCAGGCCAGAATACTGGAGTGGCTTGCCTTTCCCTTCTCCAGGGGATCTTCGCAACCCAGGGATGGAACCCAGGTCTCCCACATTGTAGGCAAATTCTTTACCAGATGCGCCACAAGGAAAACCCTTCCTCCTCACTAGGGTGCTTTAAATTCACAGGTGAAATGGGTTTGGGGGTAAAACCTGAGAGGTGATCCCAGAACCAAGCATTGGTATCTCAGGTTTGTACAGAGTCCACCAGTGACGACTCCTCACTGACCCCCAAGGGCTGCAGGGTCCGCACATAGCGCTGGGGGTGTCGCATAAGAGCTTACCGGCCACTACCATCTCCCGTGAATTCATTTCGCAGCTTAACTGTGAATACCTGGCTAACGCCTCAGATGGCCACTTAAGCCAGATCCATTTGGATGATAAAGAAGGTCTAGAAAGGTCCTGGGGTGCAGAGCACCCACGGTGAGGGCGACCGGTGTGAGGCTTTGCTGTGGGCATTTCGGGATGATCAGGAGGCGGCCAGGGGTGCTGGGCCCGGAGAGAATGAGTCGGGGTGGGGCTGGGAGCTTTAGAGGGCCCCAACTCCCAGCAGTCAGCAAGTTCAGCAACGCGGCTGCGCACGCTCAGCTTGTCATCAGTGTCATAATGGTGAGACATGATTAGACCATCTCGCACCAGAAGTTGAGAATGGTAATTCCAAGACGCCATGAGCCACCTACTCCAGATAGGGATGTTGGTGTCTGACTGGCTGCCTCTCCTCACAAACAGTTTTTGCTGCCATTACAGGTTCCCTCAGATATTCTGCCGGCTTCACTGCTGAATAACCAGAGACACAGTGATGAGGTTTTTGCTGTTTTCAAAGATAAAGCCTCAGATGAGATGGGCCAATGGTATCTACACACAGACACACACGCACACAGACACACACACACACAGACACACAGACACACACACACACACAGCAGTAGTGTATTTAAAGCCATCAAGAAGACGCTCAACTGTACTGAAAGACTTTAATTTTATATGATCAAGTAGATTTATCCTCAAAGAAACCATCTGGATTATCACCAGTCTTTTCAAACCACAGCTGCTTCTTTTGGAAAGCTTGACTTGGAGACTTGGTAAAAATATGCTCAAGGGAAAAAAATATACCACTTATGTAGAGATAGTCAGTCTATATCATGGCCTGTCCAGAGACAAATAGCACTGAATTCACATTCTTCGGTGTGGAGGGCTGTGTAGACACTGCCTGAGAGAATGATCCTGAGATTGGATTTTAAAATTAGTTCTGCCCTGCAGAAAACTGACCCCATGCTTGTTAAGGAAACTTTCTCTGAGGCTACCAAACTGGGGAGGAAGGAAACTGAGGTCTGATGCTCTGAAGACATCATTTTACAAAAAGGCAGTTTTCTTCAAGTCTTTAGCTCTAAAATATGGACAAGATAGTTTTTTGCTCTGTGTGTTTGTTTTAAAGTATCCAGGTATAGAGACGGGAAGTCAGTGACTTGGATGGTTTGCAATTACTGAAAGAGTCACTTGTCTGCTATAGGGTAGAAATTTCAGATGACACGCCAACAATTTAGACTCTCAGCAACACAGGAAGCTGGTCCTTCCCCACGATTCTCCTCGAGCCACCAGCCTGGATGGACGATAAATTCTCCTTGAAAGGCTGCTCCCATAAACCTGAGAAAGGGCCTTCTAGGAACATTCCAGGCCTGACTATAATTCTTCAGTAATATCTTAATATGGGAAATTATTGGACGTTTTCTGAAATACAAACAACGACTTGAGGATGGATGTGAGAAGGGTGTGGCCAAGCTGGTAAAATAAATAATAAGTGCGGAGCTTCTGGTCTTGGGCACCTGGACATCTGATCCTCCAAGTTAACTCCATCCCCAGGGTAAAAGACGGGTCGCCCACATCCTCAAGATCATTCCACATCTCAGTCCAGAAATTTCCATCACTGCCAAACCCACACAAATAAACACTTGAAAACGACCACAGAAAGATCATGTGCAGACTGAACCTTGTACTTATTTCTTAAAAAAAAAAAAAAAAAAAAGGGAACAGTCCTGGCGGACAGATTCAACTCAAGCTATATCTGAATTCAAGACAGCAACAGAATCATCATGTAGTGAATTGAAAATTCCCTTCAAGTCTGCCTTTGAATTCTAACGGGCTAACAGATCAAGAGACCGAGGCCCTGCAAGGCTAAATTAGTGAACCCTCTATGGTGTGTTTTTTTTTCCTTTCTTTCTGTGAATGAAGTTCTCTTTTGTCTACACATTTGCAAGCCAAGCAGGCGCCTCCTTCACACAACTGAATTTCTACTGGGATCTTGGCTTCTTGGAGAGTCAGTTGCCAGTTTAAGTCAGAAGAGAGGACAGGCTCCTCCTCCTCCTCCCGCCATCGGCTTTCTCCCTCCATCTCAGCCACTATGCAGAGAATTTCATGCTTCTTTTAAAGTCCAAAGGTTTTCGGATCGAACTTCGGGGGCATCCTGTGCTCTAATGAAGATCTCGCCCAGTGAGACTGTCAACCATGGGCCTTGCCCCTGCCAAGACACTTTCAGTTTCTACAAAGCAGTTAAAGCTCAAAAACCCCATAAAAAAATCCCCTGAATTAAAACTGTAACGTCAATGTAGCTTTGACCTTAAAAAGGTAGTTTTCCAGTGGTCTAGCAGGTAGCTGTCAGCGTCATGAGGAAAAGGACAATAACGAAACGCTGTTCTTCCAGCTGGTCCCCGGGAAGTGCAGATGGCGCGCTTTCCTCAGCCTGAGTCCGCCCGGCAGGAAGACCGGCACAGGTAAAAACCACACCTAACGCACTGTTACTAACTTGGGGCCCCCACAACCCTTGGTCTTGATTCTATTTCATCCTTCAAATGTGCTTGATTTACGTGCAAGATGGGGCACGAAATGCGACCGAGGTCACAGCGGCATTTAAAATTCAGTCCCCGGAACCCTCCTCCGCTGTTGGTGGAAATGTAAGCTGGTGTCGCCAGCACGGAAACCAGTATGGAGGTTCCTTAGAAACGAAGACTGAAGCTGTCATATGGTCCATCCATCTTACTTCTAGGCATGCACCTGGAAAACACTGGAAATTCTAATTCAAAAAGATACCTGCGCTCCAATGTTTACAGCAGCACCGGTTACAATAGCCGAGCCACGGACATGACCTGTGTCCATCAAAGACGAATGAATGAAGGAGACGTGGTACATACACATGATGGAACGCCACTCGGCCGCAGGAAAGAACGAAACGCAGTGGCGTGCAGCAACATGGGTGGCCCTAGAGATTATCACACTGAGGGGAGTGCAGTCAGACAGAGACAAATATCACAGGACACCATTTATATGGGAAATCTAAAAAATAACGGAAATGAGTTTATTTACAAAAACAGAGAGAGACTCACACACACAGAAAACAAACTGACAGTTACCAAAGGGGAAATGAAAATTAGGGGAAAAGTAGGGGAGATGAAAATTAGGAGCACAGGACTAACAGATACAGACCAATACATAAACACACACACACACACACACACACACACACACACACACTAGATGAAAGGGTCTACTGTATAGTACAGGGAACTATTCCCAATATCTTGTATTAATAACTTATAATGGAAAAGAATCTGAAAAAGAATCTGTCTGTGAACTCTGTCAGTCTGTCCACTGTCCGTCCATCCATCCATCCATCATCCACCACAGGTATATACATCTATATCTGTATCTAGCTATCTGGATCACTTGGCTGAAACCTGAAACTAACAAAGTGCTGTAAAAAAATCAACTACAGCTCAGTAAAAAAATTGCAACATTCATTCCTCTGGCTGGTAGACACATTTGTGTATTCCAGAGTATGATTTCCTCAAGGTGGCTCATCTGGACTGCCGCACAAAGCTGGCTGCGATAACATCAACTAAGATACAAAGGAAAGGAATTGTAAAGAGCAGCAAAGCAGAAATTCCTTATGGGAAGCACCTGCAAGAAGATGAAAGAGTTTTGTATCCCTCCCTTTTTTTTTTTTTTTGCTTTAAACGCAAAAGTAAGAAAAATAAAATTAGAGGAAGTCAGTGCATCATCTTTCTGATTCCACAGAATCACAGAATTTTACAACTATTAATAGAGTCACCCAACTCTCCAGCTCCCTTCCATCTCAGGTGAGCCGACTGCCCACAATCACACAAGAGGCTCAGAGCAAAGGCTGAGTCATCCGTATCATCAGTGGTTGACAACAGCCTTCAAAGTCAATGCCTTCACAGGCACGCCCTCCACCAAGCAGTCCTGGTAGCTTCCGCTTTCCTCTCAAAGATTCCAGAACCGCGTCAACCTTCTCCCATGTCATCGAAAATGTTTTTCTATACCTGAATTCTCTCTTGTTTTAAACCAGTGGTCTCCTAGGACAAGCCACTGTCTCCCTCTCTATCTAAAAGTGGGACTCCAGAACAAGAATAACAGCTCCCCAATTACAAATGTCACATCCTGAAATGAAACTGTGATAGGCACCCTGATGTAAAAAGTGATGCCATCTGGCCACCACCTAGGGAGCAGAGATGGAGCCATGGTTCTGCTTTCAGTACTTGAATTACGTATACACCACTGTCTGGCTTACCAACTGCAATCCCAGGGAATCCCCTGGGAATTTCTCTGACAAAGGAAGAGCCGTGCCTATGACTTGTGGCTGCCTGGGGCAGGGATCTGATGTTCCCTCCAAGAACCCTGGCTCCTGTCCCCAGCAGGAGGACTCCGAGACAGTACATCAGTGCCAACTTTTCAACAAGGAGAGACTGCTGATCTCACCAGGCTCCGTGCAACCCCCACCCTGAGAGTCTGCGCCTGGGACCACACTCAGCTAACTGGCCTCAAGATCAAGGCCACTACCGGCCTCCCTCGGCTGGGGCACTTTTCTTGGAGGAACCATCTCCTGATTCTCCCATAGCTCTGTTAAGTCAGGCAGGCTGTCTAAATCTTCTGCCAGGAAAATGGAGGTTTTTTGTTTTTATCTAGATTAAATCTACCACATTTTTAAACCTCTTGGGAAAGCAAGGAGGGATGTGCCTGGCTCTGCACACACTGCAACCATTCCTCACCGATTATGATGTAAATTCCAACAACTGCAGGACACATGGAAAAGATACTAAGGGCAAAACTTGGATCTGCTATTTCCCCCTTCCCCAGGCCTCTGAAATAAGCCACTTAGGTTAAAGCATTTCGGTGTCATAGCTGTAAACGTATCTGGAGAACTTTAATATCACCCCTTTTCCTGGATGGGACAGTCACTGCAAATCGTGTTCCTTTAAGGCTTGCACTCTGCTCTAAGCATCGGGAGGTGAGTTTATGATGACCTGCGTCTTTGTCAGGCTTCCCAGGTAGTGCTAGTGGTAAAGAATCCACCTGCCAGTGAAGGAGATGTAAGAGACACAGGTTCGATCCCTGGGTTGGGAAGATCCCCTGGAGCAGGAAATGGCAACCCACTCCAGTACTCTTGACTGGAGAATACCATGGACAGAGGAGCCTGGAGGGCTACAGTCCATGGGGTTGCAAAGAGTAGGACACGACTGAGTGTGTACACACACATGTTTGTCAAGGAGCCGTGGGGACAGAATGGAGAAAGCAAGCAGTCTCATTTGTTAAGAAATGCAAGAGAATAAGCAAACTGTGAATTTGGTTGTGTTTTTTAAATGTTAATTCTAGAGTGAGGAAGAGGCCTATATATTTTTCCCTCAAGGTAAGAAAACTAACTTTAGGATGAACATGACAAGAAAAGAAGGCCGTATAGTGGTCTGGCCCCAGTCGCTGGCTGGTCAGTCCCCTACAAGTCTAGGTGGCTGAGAGGGTTCCAGGGGGCCATGGCAACAAATGATTCTTCTCCAAGGGGCCAGAGGATGGAGCAAGGCCTCAGGCTCAGTTAACCAAGACATCCTCACATCGATTAATCTGGAAGGTGTCCCAGGGTTAAGTGTGGTAGGAGGTAGTTCCATCTTGAATCCAATTAAAAAAGGATTTTAGTTTCAAAAGCACTGAGGGATCTCATTAAAAAGTTTTTAATGTAAGGTTATTGGGTACATACACTCTCTTGGGGACAGGACGGCATTATAATGAGGAGTCTGGTGAGGAGAGCAGGTTACAGTCGTATCTATCTTTCTGTGGTTCTCAGCTCAGCACACTGGGCCATGAGATGCGGGCCCGACCGCTGTCTTAAGTCTCAGCTTCATGACCCTGCTTGGATGGTGGGGCGACCTATATCTGCCAAGTCTACACACATTGGCCCCTTATGCCACCTGGAATAAAATACAGTTCAGTACTTACTAGCAGCATCACTGATGAAAACGTATGGCCCTGTTTTAGGTGGGGCTGGCTCTTAGAAGAGCTTTTCAATTCAGAGGAGAAGCAAGGTATTTTTTCTGTTATGGAGCGGGTGAGGAGAGTCATGTTGACTTCCTCATTCTGGTCTTTGGGGGTCATGCTGGCTCAAGGAGAGATCTGACCTTATTCCAGACTTTCTTCCTGTGGCAGATGGCTCCGGAGAGCTGATATTTACGGCCACTGTAACTGCTTAGCCCACTCCCACAATAACGGAGGCATCTTTCATGCGCATGCAGATCAGGGAGGGAGACATTTTTATGAATTGCCTGGGGCAGTGGAAATCATATAAGCAATGCACTTTTGTAGCCAATTGTATAAATTGACGTTCTAGCAATAACAGGCAAGCAGCCGTGACCCCAGAGTTCTCCGGGCAGAGACTACAAGGCTCCAAAGTGGCTGTGGATACTTCCCTTCGCTCTGCTCATAAAGCTTCGCTGAGCAACAAAATCACTCTTTCCAGCGCTTCACAAAGACTCGGGGCTGGACACATTTCTCTAAGCCTCTTTTCTTTACTTATAAAATGGCCTGAGTAACAGCAGCTCTGTCCCAGGGTTATTATATTAAAAAAGGTAATTTATGAAAATGTATATGTAACACAGGTCCTGGTATATACAACTGATGTGGTTAAATAAATATCAGGGATTACTGCCCACTGTAAACTGGTTATGTTCCTCCACAGAGGCCCTGGCCCACACGGACCCTGTGCAGGTTTCCCTCGAGGGAGATGAGGGACAGTCAGCGTTACCCTGATGTTTAATACACGCCCCCCAACCCCGAGGCGCAGAAAGGTGGCATTCCCACGCCAGCCATGCCAACACGTGGCTCTCCACCAGCCTCCGGACGGAAGGGGAACAAGCCAGCCTCTTTGCTAAGTGATGACCCCACACCCTGTAACAAGGTTTGGAATCGATTTTGTTGTCTTGCTTTCTGGAGTAATTACTCGGAACTGGCCAAGTGCACCCATCTGCATGGCCCGCGAGGAACCTGGACATCTATTTACACGGCTCTGAGCAGTCGATCCATTTTAACAGAATCATTTTGAGGACTTTTCCTATACACGGTACCGCAGAATTTCCCCCAACTCTACGGTTGGCGGCGCTCCCCCAAGCGGCAAAAATTCCCTAAGACAGTGAGCTTTCAGAAACGAGCCCTGTGGCTGTCTAATGAGCACGCCTGGGTTTCCTTCCTGAAAAAGGAGCGGAAGCACAGACCTGCCCTTTCTCTGTATTTTACAACAACCAAGGGAGGGAGAAGAAGAAGAAAAAAAGCAGTGACACTGGGCCCTGCATGAGGAAGTGGGGTTCTAAACATCACGGTCAGGAGAGCAGAGAGGGGGAGCATGTCAGGAGGACCGCAGGTACACTAGGTACCCCCTGAGAAAAGGGGTTCCCAGGGGCGGGATTTCATTTTGAGAGTCACCATCACAAAATGATAAAACACAAGGGGAAAAAAAAAAATAAAAGCACTGCCTGCTGGATAGCCACTGTCTCCTACAGTGGTTCAGCTATTACTTCGTTATCTGCCATCTAAGGACCATCCTGAAGGGCAAGGAGGCACGGCTGAAGGCTCCTTGGTCCCCTTCACAAGGCTCAACAGGAAGTTGGGCTCGTGGGTGCTTCTGAAATACTGATGGATCGACTGTCCTTAGGGCCTTTCCCTGTCTGCTCGCCCCACAGCCAGATGTCATCTGCCAGGAATCTTTCTGATGCAGGCTACTGGTGATGAAGACAGTCCATGCAGTACTCCTGAATCCATTTTCTGACAAATGACCCTGTATACTTGTCGTATACCTGTGTGTTTCCGACCTAAGATAAGTGTGATGGTCAGGTGAAACAGATTTCACTGGGTTCGTTTAGCAAGTTCATGTATACACAATACTAAGCTCCAAATTAAGCATGCAGAAAACACAAAGGAACAGCCTCAGCTTGCTTTCTTCCTTCTACTTTCTGATATCATTCTGGGGGTACTGTGAGGGCTTCTTCTACACCATAGTGATCAAGAATTCATCATCTCAGTGGGGACACTTTGGAAAGTGGAAGGGGGAACTATCAGTTATTTATTCTGGGACAACAGATGAAAATCGGGCTGCCGCAGACAAACCCGAAGTACCCTTCTCCACCAGGCTCTCTCCCAACTCTGCCCCTTCTCCTTCAAGCTTCATCCTTATGACCTGAAGCTCAGATTTGTATTAAAACAAAGTTCCCTTAGAATAAACAACACTACGGTCTATTTTTCCAGTGATTCACACTGGAGTATAAATCAATCTCTGGCTACAAGCTTTGATAAGAGTTTATGCAGTGAGAATGCTGTGGTTGGGGCACGAATTAGTGTCATGGAAAATACACAGTGACCAGGGGAAAGAAACTTCACTTATGTTGTAATTTTGACAAGGGTTGGTCCAGATCTGACTGTGATCCAGTTTAAATCCTGGACTGGAGTGCAGAAAGGGGCCTTAGTAATCATCGAAGTCTCTACTGCCAGCACAGGGACTGGCGAAAGAACCGAGGCACAGAGAGGAAAGTATTTGGATTGGCAAAGCCCAAACCCCAATCTCACTCTTGACAAAGAACTAGAGATGATCATACCGAGTGAAGTAAGTCATACAAAGACAAATGCATGTATTACTTATATGTGGACTCTAAACATGATACAGATGAACTTAGGTACAAAACAGAAACAGACTCACAGACGTAGAAAGCATGGTTACCCAAGGGGAAAGGTGGGGAAGAGGGATAAAGTAGGAGTTTGGGACTAACAGATATGCACTATTCTATACAACACAGATGAGCAACAAGGACCTACTGTAGAGCACAGGGAGCTATACTCAGTATCCTGTAGTAGCCTGTAATGGAAAAAGAATCTGAAAGTGTGTGTGTGTATAACTGAATCACTTTGCTATATACCTGAAACCAACATAACACTGTAAATCAACTCTACTTCAATAAAAGTGTTATGAAAAAAAAAAAAAAAGACCATCATGCTTCCTCATCACTCTAAATCTCAACCTAGATAAATCCTGAGCATGGCTTTCCATTTGTCAGGA
Source organism: Aepyceros melampus (assembly GCA_006408695.1). Classification (NCBI taxonomy): domain Eukaryota; kingdom Metazoa; phylum Chordata; class Mammalia; order Artiodactyla; family Bovidae; genus Aepyceros; species Aepyceros melampus. The sequence continues at coordinate 52,599 of SJXQ01007676.1, read as the reverse complement.
AATTAAATAAGTATAACTGATGATGGATACAAGAAAAATATAATACACGCTCCCCTGGACTTGATGTGTTTAATATTTAGCTACAGAGTTAACTGCTCGTTCTTGAGCAGGTAGAGAGACGATTCGTCTTCTTTGCCAGAGAATCTCTCCCTAGAAAACCTCAGAGGGAAAAGTGAAATATTGCCTTGATTTCAAGATTATGGAAAACTCTACATAGCGCACACTGATTAGCAGCCACTGGGCTTCACTCAAGAATAACACACCATCGACTTGCCTTCCCCATGCTACATGGATGCCAAAAAATATGTGATCTAAGAACTTTCATTTTCCTCTATCACTGCCCAATGATACTTACTCTTCTGTTCAATCTTTAGAAAAAGGAGAAAGGAAATAATGCCCCACAGGCTCTCATTCCAGCCTCCAATGGCTAGATGAAGATGCATTCCCAAGTCTTTAGTCCCTTTTGAATGGAAGGGCTTCAGCAGGTAGAGAGACGATTTGTCTTCTTTGCCAGAGAATCTCTCCCTAGAAAACCTCAGAGGGAAAAGTGAAATATTGCCTTGATTTCAAGATTATGGAAAACTCTACATAGCGCACACTGATTAGCAGCCACTGGGCTTCACTCAAGAATAACACACCATCGACTTGCCTTCCCCATGCTACATGGATGCCAAAAAATATGTGATCTAAGAACTTTCATTTTCCTCTATCACTGCCCAATGATACTTACTCTTCTGTTCAATCTTTAGAAAAAGGAGAAAGGAAATAATGCCCCACAGGCTCTCATTCCAGCCTCCAATGGCTAGATGAAGATACATTCCCAAGTCTTTAGTCCCTTTTGAATGGAAGGGCTTCTGCTCGTCTGGATTTCAAACAAACCCAAATGATATTTAAGATGGGGGTGGGAAGAAAGGCAGGTTGTGAAACACTCTGCAAGGAGCTAAAAGGCTCTAGGCAACAAAGATCGCTGTACAGAGAAGCCTTTGCTCCCTAATGGTGCAGCTAACAGATGATAGTAACACTGCTTTGGAGTTACAGAGACGTTCTTCCACCACTAAGGGTCTCATAGTCAGCTCTCAATTTTATTGTATCATGACTAGATCAATAACTCAAGCGATCTAAAACAGTGGCTGTCACAAATATCTTTTCATTATTGTCCTGGAGTACTTTTTATGTTGGTGAGAGGACAAGTTGTTGTCGTTCAGTTGCTAAGTTTGTCTGACTCTCTGCGACTCCATGCACTGTAGCACGCCAGACTCCTCTGTCCTAGGAGGACACACTACCTCCTGGAGTTTGCTCAAATTCGTGTCCACTGAATCGGTGACGCTATCGAACATCTCATCCTCTGTCGCTCCCTTCTCCTCTTGCCCTCCATCTTTCCCAGCATCAGGGTCTTTTCCAATGGGCTGGCTGTTCGCATCGGTGCCAAAGTATTGGCACTTCAGCATCAATCTTTCCAATGAATATTCAGGGCTGATCTCCTTTAGGATGGACTGGTTTGATGATCTCGCAGTCCGCGGTACTCTCAAGAATCTTCTCCAGCACCACAATTTGAAAGGACAAGCTACCTTCCTGCATATAACTGTCTTAGGCTAATCTTAAAGCTGGTTTCAACTTGCCAAAAAGGACATGATCCACATCACTGCTGGGGAGAGTGAAGAAGGGTCTAGGGTTCAAATGCACCGTGGAAAGTACCCAGTGGAACTCCCCACACCTGTGTCATTCTTCTGGAACATTCAGAAGGCTGAGCGGAGCAGCTTTCCAGCCTTCACTTCTGGACTGAGGTCACTGATAAATAATCCAACCACTACCTGCCAAATATATTTATACTTTTAATTTCCATGATGGCAGGTTTCTAAAGGATTCAACATTATCACAAGAGGGGCGAAATCCTAGGAGTTCTTTCCTTGTTAATCTTATATACTGAATTAGGTGTTAAAGACCTGTCATAAATGGATATATTCCAAGTATGTATATAAACCACAGAATAACTGTGTCAAAATGACTGGTGAACTTGATCAACTAAGGGAGTGTTAGTCACTCAGTCATGTCTGACTCCTTGTGACCCCATGGACTGTAGCCCATCAGGCTCCTCTGTCCATGGAATTCTCCAGGCAAGAATATTGGAGTGGGTTGCCATTTCCTTCTCCCAACTAAGGGAAGAAGCAGTCGGCTAATTCAAAGATAAATTCGGGTTTAGACAGGTGTTTAAGTAGTACACCCAAGAGTCACTGTATAATCTAGTCTACACAGCAAGGCCTGAAGCTAAACCTGAAGACTAAAGACATGTAAACCAGGGGGCCAGGGGCTGGGTTTAGCACCACTCCTGCGCGGCTCAAATGGTGAAGAATCTGCTGCAGTGAGGGAGACCTGGGCTCGATCCCTGGATTGGGAAGATCCCCTGGAAACAGGCATGGCTACCCACCTCCAATATTCCTGCCTGAGGATTCCATGGACAGAGGAGCCTGGTGGGCTACAGGGGGACCGTGGGGTCTCAAAGAGTGGGACATGACTGAGCAACTAACACTTTCACTTTCATATAACATAGCATTCTCAGCCTAAGACTGCAACAGGGACTTCCCTGGTGGTCCAGTGTTAAGACTTTGATTTCCAATGTGAGGGGAGGAGGGGGCAGCGGTGGTAGTGTGGGTTTGATCACTGATACTGAGGCTGAGACTCCAATACTTTGGCCACCTCATGTGAAGAGCTGACTCACTGGAAAAGACCCTGATGCTGGGAGGGATTCAGGGCAGGAGGAGAAGGGGACGACAGAGGATGAGATGGCTGGATGGCATCACTGACTTGATGCACATGAGTTTGGGTGAACTCTGGGAGTTGGTGATGGACAGGGAGGCCTGGCGTGCTGTGATTCATGGGGTTGCAAAGAGTCGGACATGACTGAGTGACTGAACTGAACTGAACTGGGCAGCTAAGATCCCAAGTGCCTCAAGGCCAAAAAACCAGAACATAAAAAACAGAAACCATACTGTAACAAATTCAATCAAAGACTTTAAAAATAGTCCACTTCAAAAAAAATCTTAAGAAGAAAAAGACTGTTCAAAGTACCTTTCCCATTATCCAATTACATCTTAAGACAGTGTTTCTCAAGCCTTCCTGAAGATAATAATCACTTGCTTATAAACTCCTTGGAACTAACCCAGGTCCTGGGATCAGTTTTTTCAGGACCAAGGCCTGGTCAGCTGTAAAGTGTCCCCAATGATTCTTATCCTTTAGGAAGCCTGGGAAACACCACCTGTGACAGAGCTCACCAGGTGCCACCCAAATCCATCCTCTCCTCCCATGTGGACCGGACTGCACCAGAGGGCATGGGGAGCCCACGTGGGCTGGCTTCTTGCCACATGACAAAGCACGGAGTCTAAAGGGATGTGAGTGGAGTGTTACTTGCTGCTCCAGGGCTTTTAACAGAGCAGATGGAGGTCTTCCACATTTTCCTTCCTTTACTTCTGGTGGAGGCATATGGCCAAAAAATAAAAATAAAGAGGGTATTCTCACCACAGAACTGTTAGTTACAAGTTCAGAGGCACCATCACTTTATTTACCTGATTTTTCAATAGCAGCAGCAGCAACGGCAAACCAAGGGAAAGGCCAGGGCACAAGGTGAAGAATGCTGGTTCCTGTGTCACCACCAGCCCAGAACTCCCAGAAAGGATTCCTGACATGAGCAAGAGAGGAAACTGCCACAGTGTCTGAAGTCCTAATACCTTTTTAGGCCTGTTATAGCAGTTCAGCCTCTTGTGGTGACTACAACATCTGATGGTAGAAAGATAACTGACACGTGGACAGTCACGTCAGTGCTCTTCGTCCTATGCCTTTCACACATTTTCGAGGTCCTGACCAAAGTGGGTGTGTTAGAAATACACCAGAAGGGCTGAAATGAGTATAGTTTAGAATCTGGTTCCAGAAAATGAGGAGTTGGTGGATGGCTATAGAAGAATCAGGTAGACACAGTGAATGATGCATTTAAACTCATATCTAATAGTTTTGTGGCGAGACTACTCTCTTTTTTAAATTTAAATCACTTACTAAAATTGACTAGACTGAGAGAAGGGTGTAACTCTTGATAAACAAGTGTATCTACATTTCAACCCACATCAGTAAACAATTTCTAAGTTCATCTGCTTCTATGGTGAGGTTTAGTTCATAAATACAAGTTGTTTTGTTTTTTTTTTTTGGTCTTCTCTTTCCATCTCTGCTCTTTCTTCTTTTTGTTGCTGCTTTTCAAAGCACTGACCCAACAACTCAGGTTTGTGCCCTATTCCCTCCTTTAGGTGGCGCCAGTGGTAAAGAACCCATCTGCCAATGCAGGAGACATAAGACACGGGTTCCATCCCCGGGCTGGGACGCTTCCCTGGAGGAGGGCGTGGCAACCCACTCCAGTATTCTGGCCTGGAGAATTCCACGGACAGAGGAGCCTGGAGGGCTACAGGCCATGGGGTCACAGAGTCAGACACTACTAAAGCGACTTAGCAGCACCCTTCCTCAACTGCTTCTCGACCCTATCTCAAGTGGGTCTGGGGCCCAGAAAGGGCCCGCTGTGCAGGTGGGTACAGAAATCTGACCTGGAAAGGTCTCGAGGAGTCTGGACCAAGTTGGCAGAAGAAAAAGACAACCTCCTGCAACCCTTTTCCTGTGTTAAGTTACAGGAGAGCAAGCAGTGTCTCCAAGTCCTTTCAGTGCCTAGGTAGATCTGCAATTACTTTAAATGCCTCCAGAAAACCCATGAAAATAAACACATGCCCAGGTAAAACTGAATATACGGTATCAAGGTATAGGTTATGAAAATCTAGGGAATGGGTATTTAAAAAGTTTAATACAATCACCTTTTTATCCCCGTTGGTTGAGAGTTCATATAAATCTCAATCAGGATAGAGAATACCAAGTGTCTTTGCCTAAGAAGATGCTTTGATGCCTAAGTCTTAACATTGTGATACAGGAACAAAGAAACATTAACACTTGGAACGGAGGTGAGGGTGACGTGGACTATGAGAGATGCGCCTCCATGTGAATGCGACTACTCAACAGTTTGCAGGCAGCATGGAAATCAGATAGGCTAACTGGTTCTTGCTAACTATTTGCAAAACTTCTAGGGTGGCCCTAAAGAGTTCGTGTGCTCCCTTAAAACTCTCATAGGACTGCCAAAGTGAGACCTGGAAAGTACTGATGTTATTTGAACATCATTCGTTGTCTCCCACCATAGCGAGAAACCTGGAAGGTCCCTCAAAACATGTCCCTGGAAGACCTGCCCTAAACGACATTCTCTAGAATGTACCTCTCATGACCCAGCTTCCAGACATTTATGCCAGAGTATCTCTGGGTGCTGACTGCGTTGGCACGCTCCCAGGTGGGAAATGCAGGCCATCCAATCAGCACGCATCTGGGTTACCTGGAGCCTGAGGATTCTGGCTTTATCTCACCAGAGTTCATCCTATCCCTTCTTCTATGCCTTCCTCAGAACTGCTTCAGGGAAGCCATGTATAGATTGTAGAGAGAGTAAAAAAAACTCTGAACCCCCATCAAGGCTAACTTCTTGCCTGTTGTCAGCTGTCCAATTATTGATGGTTTCTTCCCCTAACAGACAAGCTATGGTTTTTCCAGTAGTCATGTATGGTTGTGAGAGCTGGACCATAAGGAAGGCTGAGAGCTGAAGAATTGATGCTTTCAGATTGTGGTGCTGGAGAAGACTCTTGAGAGTCCCATGGACAGCAAGGAGGTCAAATCAGTCAATCCTAAAGGAAATCAACCCTGAATATTCATTGGAAGGACTGATGTTAAAGCTCCAATACTCTGGCCACCTGATGTGAAGGGCTGACTCACTGGAAAAGACTCTGATGCTGGGAAAGAATGAAGGCAAAATGAGAAGGGGGCAATAGAGGAAGAAATGGTTACATATCATCACCAAATCAATGGACATGAATCGGAGCAAACGGCACGAGATAGTGGAGGACAAGGGGGCCTGGTGTTCTACGGTTCGTGGGGTTGCAAAGAGTTGAATACAACTTAGTGATTGAATAACAACAGGCAAGCTGGGCGGAGTCTATAGGGCCTGCTCTTAACTGTGATCCGAAATGGACTCAGCGTAATTAGATATGTGTTTCAAGAGAAGACGTCCTCAGGGGAGGAGGGGAGCAGGCACCATCAACCCTCTTTCCAGGTGCGATCTGTCCAACGCAGACTCTACACGGTACAGTAGTATACAGGCTGGTTCTGCTCACAAGCCTGTCATCTACTTCTTTTATTTTAAAAAATTTCTGGCTGCATGATGTGGCATGTGGACTCTCAGTTCCCTGACCGGGGATTGAACCTGTGCCTCCCTGCATTGGAAGCGGGAGTTTTCCTTGACACCTGCTTCTGATGTGTCTAACTGGGGAGTAATCAACTGTGGAGCTGAGTTGGAGCAATGATGGAAGTAGTGTTTGGCTGGAGGGACCGGAGTCTGCTTGGGAGTGACTTACTGTATGTTCAAGAGGGAGAGCAGAGGCAAACAGATGGTGAGCCACTGAGTCAGGAAGCGTAATCATCACAGAAACAAACAGGAAGCACCTCGTACTGCTGTCTTAGCCAAACAGCTTCTCACTGTCCCCAGTGAAGAGGCTGGTGCCAGAGAGAATATTCTGAGGTTCTAAGAAAACTAAAATTTCTTCTTCGATTATTTTTCACCTACGAAAAACAAACCCATGACCGTACATCACACTACACCCACCGCAACAAATCCCTCTCCACGAGGCATTCCTCCTCAGCCAACAGAGGAATGTTTTGGACAACAAGATGAGAAGTGCCCTCAAACACAATTAACTCATTGTATCTTTTTTCCCCACAAACTGAAAAACGTACATTCTACTTTCGGTTCCAGACAGGTTGTGTAATTTCATCAGCAGACCTTTATATACAAGATATTATTCTCAGTCTTGGGTCTTCTTTGAAACATCAATAAAATGTCTATGGATTTCTTTTAAAAACATCTTTATAATAAGCAATTATCCCTGGAGAGTACAGAGTTTATGGAGGGGGTGCGGAAAACTATGACGCTTTTTCATCAGATGAGCTTTGCAGAAAATGCTAGGTCTGAAGCTGACCAAATGACCTCTCCCTTTCAGGTCTTTTTCAATAGATGGCGATGAAAGGAGAATGCTAAAAAGTGGATACTGGTCTGGAATTTTTTTTTTTTTCAAATCCCCTTAATTTTAAGTATCTTCTGATTACTTTCAGGACAAAAGAAAACTCTAAGAAATCAGTAACCTTATTTCCAAGGGGCCTACCTACAACCAGATGAGCGAATTAAAGTCTAATCAAGTTCATCTAAAAACAAAAGGTCAAAGGTAGAAAGAGCCACTGACAATAGATTAAGTGTTCCTACTCCCAGGCCTTGCCCTAAGCTTTCAGGCTCCCAGGAGGTCTGACCATCACAACCCATGTTCTCCCTCTAAGAAGATAACAAAATAGAACTATTCAGTTTGGGAAAGGACTTGCTGAATGCAGTTTTATATCAGGGGCTGCATTTGGCTCCCACGTTTTAACTACAGCAGAATAATTATTTTGAGATTGTACACTGCCAAGCAGAATAAGCTGTAACACTGGGAGATAACTGGCTGATTACATAGCCATCTTTTAAACATTTCATCAGTCTTAGAACAGCAGATAAAACAACTATTTCATGTGTACCAGCAGGCTCCAGATTAACCCTGCAGAGTTCAAAACTGTGGAACCAAACATTAGCTGATTCCAATTTAAAGCCAGAAATCACTGGTGAATGTTGACACAGTTCTATGGGGTCTGGTTACCAGGTGACAGTTACTGTAAATTTTAATCCAGCTTGTGTATTAAAAAAAAAAATGTATTCTACAACTGCCTCAAAGCTGCCACAATACATTTTTAAAGGAGTAACCACAACCAAATCCAAAGAAATAGCCTTAATAAAACTGTCAACATCAAAAAAAGATACAGAATCATCCTCGTAAAGATGTGAATTATAATCAGCAGTAAATATCTACCCATAAAGCAGGGAGGAACAGATTTTGTCCACATGCTCTGAAATATCAGATACCCACTTCGGAATAAAAGTTTTAAGAACTGCCCCCACCCTACCCTGCCACTGACCATGTCAGTCAAAGAGAAGTGAGCTTCCATTCAGCGCACTGAGCACGCTGGTCCAAAGGCCAGTCTGTGTGTCTTCCCCCACGCTTTGTTTAAAAGCGGAGTGGCTCTCTGAGAGGCAGCTGCTAAATGCTATACTGCCTTCCTTGGAGGTATCATGCAACCTGGGCCCCGAGCTGGGTTCTGGAGAGCACAGAGAGTGAGCTGTGTTTCTTATTTTTTTCCCTGTGATATTTGATAAGGGACGCATTGCTACCCACTGTCCTTTTCATGGGAACTAGAACTTGAGATGACAATGGACGCCTCTGAAACCACAGAGCCTTTTTGACTCCTTCATGGAGAAAGGAGGTGTCCCACGTGGTGATGGGAGGCCCCAGGATGGAGCTGTCCACCTGGTGGGACAGCAGGAGCACTGGCCTGAGTCCAAGGTGGTGGCCTTGGTCCCCAGTCTCCCATCTGGGCAAGTCCTGACCGCCTCTGACCAGAGTCCCATTCGGTGTAACACCCGGACGCTGAGCCCAATGTGTGCACTCAGAGTCCCGATGGGGGATAAATGCGGTGATGACTTGGAAACGGGGCCTCCACAGATGGAAGTTGTTATCAAATAGGGTGTCAACCTGCTGGTTTGTAAACCTGGACTGGCGGCTGCAGAGGCTGAGCAGGTCCTGGGAAACTGCTTTCCATCCTTTCTTGTTGCCTACACAGTGGTCCCCAGCCTTTCTGGCACGAGGGACCAGTTCTGTGGAAGACAATGTTTCTACCGACTGGGGGTGGGGGGGATGGTTTGGGATGACGCAAGCGCGTCACGTTTATGGTGACTTTATTTCTATTATTATTGCATCAGCTCCACCTCAGGTCACCTGGCATTAGACCCCAGAGGTTGGGGACCCCTGCTCTACCAGGAGGCCAACCACAATCATGGGCTTCCCAGGCTCGGTCCGGGATGACAGGTCCGAATCACTCTAGATGACACCTGGGTGTTTACGGTCACATGCTGCTGACCCTGAGAAACAGCCCACTCACAGATTCGAACCATATGAACACGGGAAGGAAAAAGCCATTTTCGAGGGGCTAATTTCTTCCCCAAGGTCCGAGTGCCCCACAGATGTGGACAGAGCAGGTTTACATGACGACTCTGACCTGCCACGGTGAAGGAAGAGCATTAACAGGTGCGGAGTATGTCTGTGAATGAAGATGTCCAAAGAGCCATTACGTTTTCAATGCAGGTTAATAACAAGGCTATTTTTCCACCCACCCTTTGGCATGGTCATACTGTTTCTGGCCTCGAGTCGCAGGCAATGTGAAACGAAGGTTTGGAAGATAAATGATACAGTTACCGGTGCCAGTTTATATAAAATATTACCAGACTGGAAACAGGCTGTTTATCGTCTTAGAAATTACGGCTCCTTTTTCCTTCTCTTTTTGAGTAAATGCAGAGTTGTGATGCCAAGGCCTACCAACAGAGCCTAGTTTGCAGTATCGAGGTAAGGTGAATGAATTTGTGTCCTGCTTCCGATCTGATGCCAGCCAAAACCTCAAACATGATTTAGCTTCCATCCTGTTCTCTTTGGTGACACTGCTTTCGTAAGCTCTGCTATTGGCCTGCATGGGTGTGGTGGGGGCAGAACCAAGTCTGATGATTACGAAAGAGGAAGTGATAAAAAGCAAGGCTCTCAGGCCTTGTGACCCAGTGCGGGAAAGCACAGAGCAGGGGTCAGGAGATGCTGAATTTTACTGGCTGCTGTTCAGAACCACCTATTGACTACACACTAAATCTCCCGGTGCCTGGGGTGCTCCTGCCCTCTCAGGTGCAGAAACAAAGCAGCAAATAGCAGTTAACACTCTCGGAGAGCACTTTGGGGATATTTGAGGAAAAGGACAGTGAAAGTGCCAAGTGTGACATTACTTGGTTGTCACAGAAAGAGAAATATTATCACACCTAGAGATGTGATATGAGGTGACTTTAAGTTCAGAGTGGAACACTGACAATAAATATCATAGATTTCCATGGCTTCCAAAAGGACACTTCAAAAGCTCCTTCTGAACCATGCAGGGGAAGGCACTGATGTCACTGTTAAACTCAGATGAGACGAAGGAAACAGCAGGCCTAAAAGTGACCCACTGAAAATCACAGCTCAGGGCAGAGACCACCAGGATCAAAGCTCACCCCCATTCCTTCCTGAGATTACAGCTCATCCAGCTAAGAGCCATCATACCATAAAAACAATGCACCATAAAAAATGATGGTGTATTGCTTGGTGTGAAACAGACAGCAAATAAAAACTGGGTTGAACTCCTTTGTGGTAAAGAATACCTATGAAAAGAAGTGAAAGTGTTAGTCACTCAGTTGTGTCCGACTTTGTGACCCCATGGACTGTAGCCCACCAGGCTCCTCTGTCCTTGGAATTCTCCAGGCAAGGATCCTGGACTTTGCCATTCCCTCCTCCAGGGGATCTTCCAACCCAGAGATCAAACCTGGGTCTCCTGCATTGCAGGCAGATTCTTTACCACTGAGCCACCTGGTAAGCCCAGAAATAATATGTATGGGTTTCTGCAACCAATGCCACTTTCTTCTGGGTTCAGACACTGCTATCTGACTCAATGAGAATTAAAATTCAACATTGCTGCTGCTGCTGCTGCTAAGTCGCTTCAGTTGTGTCCGACTCTGTGCGACCCCATAGACGGCAGCCCATCAGGCTCCACTGTCCCTGCAATTCTCCAGGCAAGAACACTGGAGTGGGTTGCCATTTCCTTCTCCAATGCATGAAAGTGAAAAGTGAAAGTGAAGTCGCTCAGTCGTGTCCGACTCTTAGCGACCCCATGGACTGCAGCCCACCAGTCCATGGGATTTTCCACTACTCCTAGTAAAACAATGTAATATAGTGTTACTGACCTTTGCTAATAATTACAAAAAGGTGGGGGGGGGGGCAGGGTTAGGAAGAGTTTATATCAAGGATCCAGGCATTTAATGCAGCCTGCTTTCCTTTTCTTCCGACCTGTCTACAATCAGTTACTTAAACCCTGAATGTTGCAGGAAACCCTTTGCAGAAAAAGGACTTTGATGATTCTCAAGAGCCAGATAAAGGCAAAGGTAGATATATTTTGGTTACCGGGCAAAGGAAGGCTGCTTTTCTTTCTCAAAATTTTTCAATTTCCTCATTCTTTTACTTCAAAATGAAAACTTGACTTAAAAAATCTTAATTTTTTAAAGCACAAAGTAAAACCACAGGAACATTTATAAGACAGAAAAATCACAAAAACGAGTCTTAAGATGAGTCCAATGCACAGAGGACCTAACTTCCAGCCTGTTGTTGTTCAGTTGCCCAGTCGTCTCCAACTCTTTGTGACCCTATGGACTGCAGCACGCCTGGCCTCCCTGTCCCTCACCATCTCCCAAAGTTTGCCCAAGTTCATGTCTAATTTCCAGATATGTGACCCTTATTTCAACAGTAAATCTCAGTTTTCTCATCTGCAAAATGAGGATGACTGGACTTCTCACAGCCTCTTCCCAGGATCATACTAGGAATTAATATTTATAACTCTGTAAATGTGAAGCCCCATTGAAGCACACATATTATAGTGTTTCTTGGAAAAGTGATTCCATCAACAAAGTGATGCAAACACACATGATATCAAACAGTGCCTTAAAAGCTCATATTCTGTTAAATCTGCATTTCTTCCCCTCATAGCACAAACTGTATTAGACCCTCATTAGGTGTTATGCCTTCTGATGAAAATCCACCCCCTTAGCTGGGTTTGATCCACACACCCACCCCAATCCTTGAATGGAACCAATCGGAATGCTCTGCTGGAGGCTGTACTAACTTTAATTTTAATTCAATTATACCCTATTGTGGAAAACCTTCTTTAGTTAATGCAGTTTGTGGTGAAATTTTCTACTGAGCTCATTTAAATACAATTACGGCACTTATCTTGTCACTGTGAAACTCTTCAGTTTTCCTTTTCAGATTCTCATAAACCTGTGATTTCCTGCAGACCCTTCCTTGTAAGGTTTCTAGGCTGAAATTAACTACCTTATCCATCAAAATCATTTCCTCCCTTACCCTCCTGTTTGGCATCTGTCTGTCTGAAGATCCCCTAGCGGTTTCCAACCAGGAAGCAACTTCCTGGAGTCCCAAGCCTGGAGAGGCAGCGTGATCTCCTAGGGAAGGGCTTTTATGATGTTCTATGAAAGGTCACTGCAAGACTGGTGAGATGTTCAACACTGGGGGTGTTTGTGTTTCAGGCAGCGAATTACCTAATCCTCACTTGAAAATGGTCTGCACTGGGTGCTGGAAGGAATATTAAGAAAAACAAAGCCAAGCCAGGTCATGAATGATTATAATGGCATCATATCAATTGGGTTAAGTTCCTCAGTCATCACCAAAACAAGCAAAAAATGTAACAGTCACAACAAATAGGTTTGCTGTAAGAAACCTAGACAGCATATTAAAAAGCAGAGACATCACTTTGCTGAGAAAAGTTCCGTATAGTCAAAGTTATGATTTTCCCAGTAGTCATATATGGATGTGAGAGCTGGACTATAAAGAAGGCGAGAGCTGAAGGACTGTGGTGCTGGAAAAGACTCTTGAGAGTCCCTTGGAGTGCAAGGAGATCAAACCAGTCAATCCTAAAGGAAATCAACCCTGAGTATTCACTGGAAGGACTGATGCTGAAGCTCCACTACTTTGGCCACCTGATGTGAAGAGCTGACTCATTAGAAAAGACCCTGATGCTGGGAAAGACTGAAGGCAGGAGAAGGGGGCGGCAGAGGATGAGATGGTTGGATGGCATCCCTGACTCAATGGACGTGAATTTGAGCAAACTCAGGGAGATAGTGAAGGACAGGGAAGCCTGGCGTGCTGCAGTCCATGAGGTCGCAAGGAGTCAGACATGATTTAGGGACTGAATAACACCACCACCACCACCAAATAAGTTAACGGAGTGCCTTTCCTTTTCTCAAATACCCTTGTCCCATCTAACCTGGTCCTCTGAACTTTGGGGCACATGCCAATCCCCGAGCACCTTTAGCTGCTGCCCGGGCCCTTATGGAGAGGAATGAAGTCCGCATCCCTGAAGGTGGAAGGGAGGCGTTGGTGCTTCAGCTTCTTAGTCTCTCCAGGTGATTCTAACAGGCACGTGTGAACACGCACACATGCGCACACGCAAATCACTGCATGTCCTTTGAACCTCCTACCAACTTTGTGAAAGGGGTACTGAGAGGGCAGGTGACTTACTCCAGGCCACACAGGAGACTCATTCTGAGTCTCGATCAGAACTCAGAGTCCCTGACACCTTTCCAGAATAGCAGGGCTCACTTGTCAGGGTTATAGGAGGCTCTCAAGCGGGTGCTGTGAGGTTCAAGAGCAGAGTGACTGGTTCCATGGAATCCCAGCTCCCCCCAGATCTAGGCTGCGGGTGTCCCCGGGTGATACAGCCTCCCCTCCAACAGTCAGGCCCCTGGCAGCAGGGGAGGCAGGACTGTGGGACAAATACACTCTGCCCCCGGCTCCCTGGCAACACCAGCTGGGACCCTACACCACTGCCAGAGTAACCTAGCAGCCGGCCGGGCTTCTACCAACTGCAGTGTGCTCTCTCGCCTCCAGCCCTGCCTGGACAAAGGGGTCCTCATTCGGGGGCAGGGGTGGCTCTTCCTCCGTGTTTGGAGCTGGGCATCTGGGGATGAGCTGGAGCCCCCCGTAAATCATCATCAGTGGCCTACTTCGTGCAAGCGAGTTTGACAAGATCACAGCCCGAGGGGCGCACAGCTGTACGCCTGGGACAGCTGCTGCTTACAGGTGATGGACGAGCTTGTACAAAGGCTTGTGCGGCCGGAGAGGAGCAGACGGCAATCCCTCACCACTAACTGGCTCTTTCGGTCAAACTGCCACCAATCAAGTGACACTGACTCCACCCTCCCTCAGAAAATTCCTGGACTGTCGAATCTGTGAGAGACTGAAGACGCAGAAGAGTCAAGACGCTTGCATGTGAGGGGGAGGGCGGGAGACTATAAACCAGAGAAAAGGAAGATCAGTCCTCCTCCCCTCTTACTGGAGATTTACTTCCCCATATTCAGACTCTGGATAACTGTTCTGATCAGACATCTGAACACTAACACAACAACCATTCACTACTTCTTATTTACAAAACAAGCTGAGTCTGATGACTTGGGAGTGATCTAAGCTTTGAAAATGAGGATGCTTGGGGGTATACAACCTGGGGAGTGCACGCTGAAAGGAGAAACCAGAAAGGCAGAGGGGTAGCCAGCAGGGGCTCTTATTTCCCCCAGATGTTCAGTGACTTGAGATGGTGTGTCCCCTGACAGGTCACTTTCCTGAGACTGCCCTTTAGGAGCTGTTCCCATGGCGAGTCCTGGACCAGAGTCCACGGTGACACCCGGAGCCCAGGGACACCTCCTAAGACCCCAGTCTCAGGGTTCTGTGGTGTGGTTCGGCCTCTCATAGACATGTAGACAGGTGAGCAAAACCAAACATTGCATTTCCCAAAGTCTCGGCCCCTGCGTCTTCCAAGCCCACGACCAGGGCAGGAATTTCAGAGTCAGAAGACATTCATCAGAACGCTGAAAAGGGAAGAACAAACAGACGTCTGTGAGTGCCCCTATGTTACAGGCTGGCTTGGTGCTTCTAAATACCTTAGGCCCTATTTACAGATGAGAAAACAGATTCAGAGAGGGCCAACTGCTGACCCAACATCACACAGCTATCAGAAATGGAATTTAAACTTCACTTATGATCTTTCTAAAAATATACCCAAGACCTCAAATTCTTTGTTTTTCTTTGAGATTGTGGCATACTATCAGTATAGAATCCACCTGGATTCTATGTGGGAGACCTTGGTTTGATCCCTGGCTCAGGAAAATCCCCTGGAGTAGGGAATGGCAACCCATTCCAGTATTCTTGCCTGGAGAATTCCATGGACAGAGGAGCCTGGTGGGTTATATCGTCCATGGGGTCGCGAAGAGTCAGACACAACTGAACGACTAACACTTCCACTTTAGGATCTTTTCATAAATATGCCCAAGATTTCAAAAACATTTTTTTCTTTGAGATTGGGACAAACTATCCACAGCTTAAACTGTACCATTATAACCGGTTTTAAGTGTATGGCAAGGCACTCAGCACAGTCACAGTGCTGTGTAGCCATCCCCACCACCCACCTGCAGAACTTTTTCATCCTCCCAAACTGAAAGTCTGCACCCACAAAACAACAACTTCCCATTTACCATTCCCCCAGCTCCTGACAACCTCCAACTCCACTTTTGGTCTCGCAGAATCTGACTACTCTAGGAACCTCATGTAAGGGGAATCATTCCAGTGGATTTTTATAAAGAGAGAAAAAAACTGGGGTGTCAGAATCTAGTTTTGTGCCTTCTCCTTCCTCGAATGCTTTCAGTATTTCAGACAGATTTTGGAAGAAGACAAAAGCTCTCTGTACCACTTCCAGGGTCTAGTCTGCTTTGTGGAAATTAAAAAAAAAAAAAATTTCTTAAGAGGACCTCTTGTTGGGAGTTACTGCTGTGATTAAACAGCTATTTCTTGAGCCACGTATAGTACTGGGTCACAGGGAGACAAAGACATTGATATAAAAATCCCTGCCTTCGAATCCTTGTTTCAAAGGGACAAGGGCATCTCTTGTTGGTAGGCCGACACACAGAGAAGAAAGAGGAGGCTCCATCAGCTCAGTGAGGAGTGGGCTGTAGCATCCTGTAGGCGGTACACATCCCCGGTCACTTTTACTGAGGATACTCTTTATCACTGGGTTAGAACCTCATCAGCCCAGTGTTCATTCCCCATTCCCCATAAGTGGGTACTGAATGGCCATTTCCAGACTGCCTTAATGTGTGCACACTGTATTATTTCTAAGAGCATCTGCAGATGACAGATAACCTCAAGGGATTTAGAAAGAATAGGTAAGACACGTGTCTACTTAAGCTAATACACGTTAGAAGGTGAGAGGTTGAAGAGGCACATACAAGTTTTTATAGGAGCCTGGAGAGAGAAGGGATTATTTTCAATCTGGAAATCTGATAAAATTTTGTAGGAAATGGTAGATCCAAAAAGTCAAGCTGCTATGAGAAAGAGATGGAGTACCGGAATTCTACCTTATAAAGGAGAGTTCTGTAGGAATGAAAATCAAGAAGAGAATTAGAAAAAGCAGAATGGTTTACCCAAGTCCTAAAAAATACAGCCAAGGAATCTGAGCTTTACTTACTAGGCTACATGAAGCTAAAGCTCCAGTACTTTGGCCACCTGATGTGAAGAGCCAACTGCCTGGAAAAGACCCTGATGCTGGGAAAGACTGAGGGCAGGAGGAGAAGAGGGCAACAGAGGATGAGGTGGTTGGATGGTATCATCAACTCAATGGACAGGAGTTTGAGCCAACTCCTGGAGATAGTGAAGGACAGGGAAGCCTGGCGTGCTGCAGTCCATGCGGTTACAAAGAGCCAGACACAACTTAGCAACTGAACAACAAAGTGCTTTCAAGCATTCATGTATGAAACAGCTGACTTCCCTAAAAAGTTTCTGGACTACAGGACAAGGAGAGGGAGGCCAGGTAGAATATGGTAGCCATCCTGAACTGGTTTCAGCTGAGTGTAGGGGAGACAAACCAGTTAGAATTCAAGGAAAGAGGACTGGAGAGGAAGGAGCTACACAGAGAGAACCCCAGGTATCTGCAGAGGGTCCCTGGAGTATTCAGCAGAGTAGTGATCAGTCCACCTGAGAAAAGAAACTCCTAAATTCTAAACAAAATCAACCCTGAATACTCATTGGAAAGGCTGAAGCTGAAGCTCCAATATTTTGGCCACCTGATGTGAAGAGCCGACTCATTGGAAAAGATCTTGATCCTGGAAAAGACTGAAGGCAAGAGGAGAAGGGGGCAGCAGAGGATGAGATGGTTAGATAGCATCCCTAACTCGATGGATGTGAATCTGGGCAATCTCCAAGAGACACTGGAGGACAGGGCAACCTGGCACGCTGCAGTCCATGGGGTCACTAAGAGTCAGACATGACTTAGTGACTGAAGAACAGCAGCAGCAACAAAGACCAGAAGTGGAAACATTACCCAAAGGACCAAAAGCTAAGAGTACTGCCAGTCCCAGTAGCCAGACTCCTCATTTATGACACATTGGTAAGAGAAATAAGGAAAGCCTTACCTTCAAAGGATGAAATAATTAGCCTTAGGCTGGGTATTGTTTCAGCCCTGCCTAATACATCAAAAAGGAAAAACTCAAAAGGATTGCGTTGCTTTCAAGTAACTTAACTGCATTGCAGAACAAACCTCAAAAATGTTTAAGGAAGGCAAAAGTCTCTAGTACCGAACAAGATGGATTTCAGAAGGTATGGGTATCTTAGTAATTAGAGATTTCTAGCCTTGCAAAGAATAAGGTAACCAGAGTCTGTAGACAAAAAAATCAACTAATTTAAACCAACCTATAGATAATACAGATGTTAGGATTAGCAGACAAGGACATTAAAATAGTTATTATCCCTGTATTTGGTATGTTTCAAAACACAGGCAGAGATTTAAAAGATATCAAATCTTTCAAAAAGATGAAAAAGACCCAAATGGACTTACAGAGATTTAAAATTATAATATCTGAGATGAGAGAGGCTGGATGGGATTAATGGCTGATTTAAACATTTAGAAGAAAAGATTAGTGAGCGAACTATGTTCAAAGTGAAACACAGCAAGAAGCAAAAATTTTAAAAGAAGTGGGAAAGCACATTAGTGAGCCATCGAACGACCTCACATGGCCAAATATGTGACTAACTGGAGCCTCCAAAGAAGAGAGGAAAGGGGGACAGAAAAAAATATTTGAACAAAAGGAGGCCTGGAAAAGTTGCAATTTCTTGAAAACTATATAGTTCATAGATCCGAGAAGTTCTGTGAAACTCAAGTGGAAGAAACAGAAGAAAATGAAATCAACACGCACTTTATAATCAAGCTGCTCAAACCAGTGATAGAGAGACAAGCTTAAAGGCACACCAGAAAGACTCACATATACACAGAAAAACAAAGGGAAGGATTTCCTTATCAGGAAAAACACATGTTCAGAAGATAGTGGATCTCTAAAATAATGAGAGAGATGAACTCTAGCTACAGAGAACAGATTGGTGGTCGACAAGAGATAGGAGCTGGAGGGTGGGTGAAATGGGTGAAGGGGGTCAAAAGTAAACTTGCACTTATAAGTAAGTTCTGAGGATGAAACATAACATATAGCATGGATTATCCCCGTGCATCAGTCCCTAGCATCCTGCATCCTGCATCAAACCTGGACTGGCAATTCGTTTCACTCCAGAGAGAGGGTGTGGGGCGGGAGGGTGGAGGTGGGGGTCGGGATTGGGAGTTCATGTACACTCATGGCTAATTCATGTCAATGTGTAACAAAACGAATACAGTATTGTAAAGCAAAACAAACTAAAAAATAAAAATTAATTAAAAAAAAAAAAAAGGGAGGGGGTATATGTATACCTAAGGCTGATTCATGTTGAGGTTTGATAGAAAACAACAAAATTCTGTAAAGCAATTATCCTTCAATAAAAAAAATAAAGAAAAAAACAAACAAACAAAAACAAACAAACAAACAAAAAATAACATACAGCATGCTGGCCACAGTCAGTAACACTGTACTGTATACTTGAGAGCTGCTAACAGTAAATCTTAAAGTTCTCATTATAAGACAGAAAGCTAACTATATGAAGAGACGGGTGTTAAGTAAAGTTACTGTGGAAATCATTTCATGAAGTATACATATGTCAAAATACCATGAAGCACACTAAAACTAAGACAATGTTTTAGGTCAATTAAATCTCAATAGAACTGAAAAACATAATTTTAAAATACTCAAAGGAAAAGAAAATACATGGGAATCTATATCCAGTGGGAATATATTTCAAGAACAAAGGCAAAATAAATGTTTTAGACATGCAACAGATGACCTACTCTGTAAGAAATGCTAATGAAGTCCTTCAGTAGAAAGAAAGTGCTACGAGAGGAAAATAGGGGTCTACACAGATGAATGGAGAACACCAGAAATAGTAACTACATGGGTAAATAAGTAGTTTGTTTTTTTTTTAATTTACATCTCTTTTAAAGAAATCTCACCACCTAAGCAAAAAATTACAACTGTATTGTGGGCTTTGGCCACATATGTAAAAACAAAATTATGGCAATAATAGCATAAATTGTGGGAGGGGAAAAAAATGGAAGCATACTGTTGTATAACTGAACTACAGTAAAATTCTCAAACTATATGGAAGTTGCACACTATTATTTGAAGGCCAATTCTAACAAAGTAAAGATACCATAAATCCTAAGACAACCTTTAAAACAACAATTTGATACTTCATAAGTCAATAAAAGAGATAAAATGGAATAAAAATCATCCTAGGAGGCAGAAAAAGAGGAAAAAGAACAGATGAGAGAAATAAAAAGTAAACTTTGAAAAGACAGATCTACACTCAACTTTATCAGCAACCACATTAAATGTTAATTATGTAAGTACTTCCATCAAAAGACAGATCCTGCCGCAGCGATCTAAAAAGAAGTCTGCTATCTGTAAGAAATGCACTTTAGATTATACTGACACAATAAGTTAAAAATGAAAGAATGGAAAAAAATTTAACATCATAACACTAATTAAAGAAAACATGATCAGCTTCATTAACATCAGCCAGAGTACACACAAGCAAAGGATAATATAAAAAATAAAGAACATCATTTTGAAATGATAAAGGAGAAATTCATCAAGAGGACAGAAAAATTCTAAACATTTATGCACCGAATAACAGAACTTCAAAATACATAAAGTAAAAGCTGACAGAACTGCAGTAATAAACAGAAAACTTCACCATAATATTTTGAGAGTTCAATAGCCTGCCTGATCGAACATGCAGGAAAGTGGTAAGGGCACAGAGGATGTGCATATCATCATCAGCCAAATTGACATTTATAGAGCACTCGGCCCCAGAACAACAGGCTACACATTATTTTCAAACACAAACTGAATACTCACCAGGATAGGCCATATTACAGAGCATCAAACAAGTGTCAACAAATCTGAAAGTCTGCAAGTCATCCAAGGTATGTTATTTTCCCTAACCACAATATACTTAAATTAGAAATCAACAATAGAACAATCTCTGTAAAATCTCTAAATACTTAGAAACCATCTAACACACTTTGAATAACCATGGGTCAATGAAGAAATCAAAAGAAATTAGAAAGTATTTTGAAGGGAATGAAAGAGAAACCACAACATATCAAAACTCGTGGGACGTAGCTAAGGCAGAATGTAGGTCAAGTGTGTACCAGTAGATGTGATCATTAGAAGAGAAGAGAGATTTCAAATCAATGACCTCCACTTCTACCTTTAAATCTAGAAAAATGAGAGTGAATTAAACCCAAAGTAGGTAAAAGAAGAAAAGTAATAAAAATCAAAGTGAAAATCAATAAAATAGAGAAAACAATAGCAATGAAGAAAATCAATAAAACCAAAGGCTAGTTATTGGAGAAGACAAATAAAATTGAGACACTTTCAGGCATATGAAGAAAAAGGAGAGCTAAAGCACAAAGTATCAATATCAAGAATGAGAGAGATGATACCACTACAGAAGCTACAGATAAAATTAAAAATACTATATACAGCTTTGTGCAAATAAAACTTGACAATTTAGATGAAGCAGATACTCTCTAAAGGAAACTCAAGACATATAAACTAAATAGACCTGTAAGTACATATAGGTTTATAAACACTAATGAATTGGTGCTTAAAAACTTTTTCTTTCTCACAATGAAAACTTAAGTTCCAGATGATTGAGGTGATGAATTCTACCACTTAAGAAAATAATAATACAAGTTAACAAACTTTTCTAGGAAATTGAAGAGGGAGTATTTTCTAACTCACTTATGAGTCCAGATTACATTACGCCAAAAATCAGCTAAAGAAATTAGAAGAAAACTACAAAACAACATTATTCCTGAATAGAGTAGCACAGGTTCTGAATAAAATTTGAGCAAACAGAATCCAATAACACAAGGACTGTATCTTACAATAAAGTTGAGTTTATCTCCCAGCAGTGCAAGGCTGATTTAATGTTGAAAATCAACATGTTGTAAACTGGGCTAGCCAGGAGTGCTGTTTGTTCTACCTGAGGTCCTCACTCAGGTCCTCGGACCTTCCTTTGTTCTATTTTCGCAGGCTTTTCCCTTTCTTGTCTTTTAGCCACCGCCATTCTGGACTCCTTTTTCCCTAACTACCTAACAAACCAATGCAATTCACCACACTTACAATCTAAAAAATAAAACCATGTGATCATCTCAATAGATGTGGAACAAGCAAATGACAAAGCCCAACATCCATTCTTGATAATACTTTCCAGCAACATGAGCAGGGAATGTTCTCAACTTGATAAAGGGCATCTGTGAAAAACCTACAACTTATATCATACTTAATGGTCAAAGACAGACGACTTTCTTCTAAGATCAAGAACATGACAGTGATGTCCATTCTCACTTCTTCTATTCCACTCTGACCTGGAGATTTTAGCCAGAAGGAGGTGGCAAGGAAGTAAAACTCTTTTTGTGACTGTGGGTTAGGTTTCCCTTGACACAAAACGAAAAGCACAATCAGTAAAGGAACAAATTAGTAACAGTTCATCAAAATGGAAAACTGGCTTTTAAAAAGACATGATCAAGAGAATGAAAAGATATGACACAGACTGACAGCAATATACACAAAACATTGATCTGATAAAAGGACCTGTATCGTCAAAGTTCAACAATGAGGAAACAACTCGATTAAAGACAGGCCTAAGACCCAAACAGAGAGTTCAAAGAACATATACAGGTGTCAGATAAGCTCATAAAAATATGCTTAGCATCTTTAGCTATATGAAAATTAAAACCACAATGACAGACACCACTACACCTTTTAGAATGGTTAAAATTAGAAACAGTAATTATACCCAGTGTTGGTGAGGATGTGTAGGAACTGAAACTCCTAAATGGCTTGTGGGACTGTAAAATGGTACAATCACTGTAGCAAACAGTTTCTTTAAAAGTTAAATATACCCCTACCATCTGATTCAGCCATTCCACTCCTAGATGTTTGATCAAGAGAAACAAAAGCAAACAACACTCGTATGTGAATGTTCATAACAACTTCATTTCTTAATCATCAAAAACTGGAAACCACCCAAATGCCCATAAATGGGAGAACTGAAAAACTGCAGTATATTTGTTCAGTGGAATGCTACTTAGCAATTAATAGGAGTGCATTACTGATATAAGTGTACCACTAATATTAAACCTTGAAATAATTATATGGTGTGAAAGAAGCCATGCCAAAAAAATTTTAAAACGCACACACTGTATGACTGCAGTCACAAAAAAATTCTAGGAAATGGAAATGTACAGTGACTGAAGGCAGATAGTGATGGTGGGCAGGGAAGAAAGGATTTCTATGGAAGATGAACAAGTCTTTCAGGGTGATGGATATGTTTGGTATTTTGATTGTGGTGATGGTTTCAGAAGTGTACACCTATGTTAAAAATGATCAGATTTTATACATTCAGTATGTGAAATTTATTGTATACTAATTGTGGCTCAACAAAGCTGCGAAGACATTTGAAAGGTTACTTGCAATGTCCTAAGGAAGCAGGAGAAATAGTAGCAGTTGTAGGAAGGAGAGAATAGCTGTCAGAACACAAATGACTCAAATTCATAAGATGTGGATATGAAGGCGAAGACTTGAAACTAGTTGAGAGCAAGAAAGATGGCAGTGTGAACAGAATACAGACAGCCAAAGAGGAGCAGGAGGGTCCATGTGTGGAGATGCTGTGTGCGGCCAGACCGTCTCATTCCCAGGGAACAGTTTAAAGACCCGAGAGCAGAAATGAGGCAAGAAACCCAGCCTGTGGACTCTCCACCCTTTCTTCAGCTTTGTACTCCTTTCTCTTCCCCCTTGGGTAGGATACAATTTCTTCTATGTCATAATCTTGAAGGAAGAATACCCAAGTCTGGAAGATTTCCATTCACCTACGCGTGACCTCCGGGGAATTTCTAGGCTCACAATCACAGGTCCTCATCTCACAGAGTTCCAAAATACGCTCAGCTAAGTGGAGCTTTCACAACCTCATAAAAAGGTTGTGTATGTGCTGGCACCAAGTGAATAGAGTGATGCATCAACACTCGATGGGGAAAGGCGGTGCACGCCACAGGATCTGAGAAACTCGGAACGGAGGGGACCCATGAGGTCATTCCTCTGCTCGCTCCCTGTTACACCGCTCCCTGCCAGAATGGAGCTGCCCCTGAGAACTGCGCTGTGGCTTGTCGCACCGGAGCCAAAGGAGACATCTGTGAGTCTGGCGGGGTTTCAGGTGAGCATGCCGCTGCGAGGGCGCTGAGCCTTTGCTGGCAATAGATTCCAACCGCACAGTGAACTGTTTTTCTCCTTCCCTATTTTACATCAAATGTCAAAGCTCTTCACACTACAGTGACACCCTAAAATGATTCTCTTACTTCCGTGGCTCCAGTTGAAACAGTATTTTTTCATGCTCTACAGACTGCCCACCAGCTGACTCAAAACTAGGAATGTGACGGGGCACTCTATCTCAACGTGCCATGAAAAGAAAAACAAGGAAAAAAGGTAGAATCAGCCGGCGGGGAAAATATTCCTTTCTCTTGAGCCTTTGGCACTCACTCACTCAATCGGTGTTCATTACAGTTTTACGCACTCTATTAAGTCCTATACTATATGGATATGAATTTGAGCAACTCTGGGAGATAGTGGAGGACAGAGGAACCTAGCATGCTGCAGTCCATGGGGTCTCGAAGAGCTGGACATGACTTAGTAACTGAACAACAACAATTAAGTTCTGTGAGGTATACCAATTGACTAGAATAACCCCTCACTTCTAGAAGCTTCAAGTTCACTTAAGACCACTGCAAACCCAACTGCAGCATGACACAGAAAGCAATGCTCATGAGGAGTGGGGGCCACAATGCCATACAACTTTCAGTGGAGTGGACATTACTCTTTAAAGGATGTCCAGAAGGAGCAGTCATGAATGGCATGGCATTTGCCATTCCATTATGTCCACTTTGAAAGACCAGGACATAAGCATTGGAACAGGCAAAAAGAAGAAATAATATGTCCAGGTAGAGAAAACAGATATAAGAATACACAGAAGAACTACACAAAAAAGGTCTTAATGACTCGGATAACCACAATGGTGTGATCACTCACCTAGAGTCAGACATCCTGGGGTGTAAAGTCAAATGGGCCCTAGGAAGCATCACTACGAACAAAGCTAGTGGAGGTGATGGAATTCCAGCTGACCTACTTGAAATCCTAAAAGATGGTGCTGTGAAAGTGCTGCACTCAATATGCCAGCAAATTTGGAAAACTCAGCAATGGCCACAGGACTGGAAAAGGTCAGTTTTCATTTGAATCTCAAAGAAGGGCAATGCCAAAGAATGCTCAAGCTACTGTACAACTGCACTCATTTCACATGCTAGCAAGGTAATGCTCAAAATCCTTCAAGCTAGGCTTCAATAGTACGTTGAGTCGAGAATTTCCAGATGTAGAAGCTGGATTTAGAAAAGGCAGAGGAACCAGAAACTGAATTGCCAACATACAGCTGGATAGCAAAAAAAGCAAGGGAGTTCCAGAAAAACATCTACTTCCGCTTCACTGACTACGTTAAAGCCTTTGACTGTGTCAATCACAACATACTGGAAAATTCTTCAAGAGATGGGAGTACCAGACCACCTGACCTGCCTCCTGAGAAACCTTATGCAGGTCAAGAAGCAACAGTTAGAACTGGACATGGAACAGCAGTCTGGTTCCAAATTGGGAAAGGAATATGTCAAGGCTGTATCTTGTCACCCCGCTTATTTAACTTATGTGCAGAGTACATTATGTAAAATGCCAGGCTGGATGAAGCCAAGCTGGAATCAAGATGGCTGGGAGAAATATCAATCACCTCAGCTATGCAGATGACACCACCCATATGGCAGAGAGCGAAGAAGAACTAAAGAGCCTCTTGATGAAAGTGAAAGAGGACAGTGAACAAGTTGGCTTAAAGCTCAACATTCAGAAAACTAAGATCATGGCATCTGGTCTCATCACTTTATGGCAAATAGATGGGGAAACACTGCAAACAGTGAGAGACTTTATTTTGGGGGGCTCCAAAATCACTGCAGAGGGTGACTGTAGCCATGAAATTAAAAGGTGTGAAATTAAAAGATGCTTGCTCCTTAGAAGGAAAGCTATGACAAACCTAGACAGCATATTAAAAAGCAGAGACATCACTTTGCAGACAAAGGTCCATAGTCAAGCAATGGTTTTCCAGTGGTTATGTACGGATGTGAGAGTTGCACCATAAAGAAGGCTGAGCACTGAAGAATTGAGGCTTTTGAACTGTGGTGTTGGAGAAGACTCTTGAGAGTCCCGTGGACAGCAAGGTGATCAAAGCAGTCAATTCTAAAGGAAATCAACCCTGAATATTCACTGAAAGGATTGATGCTGAAGCTGAAGCTCCAATCCTTTGGTCACTTGATATGAAGAGCTGACTCACTGGAAGAGACTCTGATGCTGGGAAAGATTGAAATCAGGAGGAGAAGGGGATGACAGAGGATGAGATGGTTGGATGCCATCACCAATTCAATGGACATGAGCTTGAGCAGCCTCTGGGAGATGGTGAAGGACAGGGAAGTCTGGTGTGCTGCAGTCTATGGGCTGCAAAGAGTAGGATGTGACTTAGTGAGATGAACAACAGCAACAGAGGAAATGGGAAAGACACAAGGCATGAAATCAAGGAGTGTTCGGGGAATAACTCGTATACCATTTAACATTATTAAGCACCTACTAGATGCTTAATTCGCCAAGTGGTAGGCATACAGAAATGTCAAATGCAGCTCACACTCCAGAGGAGCATGCAGTCTGAGGAAAAAACCCAGGTAAGTTTAATTAGCAATTTCAATTATAATTTATAATTAGCAACTGTAAGCACAAAGAATAGAGGCACACCCAGAGTGCTGGAGAGACTCAGGAGGCAGGGCAGTGATGGTGAGGAGCATGGACTCGCAACACAAACTACTTAGGTGTGAATCCCCTGTCTGCCACTTATTTATGTGTTTGTTTTTCAAATTTCAGGTTTCTTTGGTATAAAATGGGCTCAATAAATGGTACTGGCATCAAAAAACTGTTGGAAGGGGGTTAACTTAAAATAAGATATTGTATGGTGTCGATATAAGCCCCTGGGTAGGAGCTGGCACGTACCAAGTACTCCGCATAGATATTAGCTGTTGTTACTATTATCAGCAATACTACTGAGAAGTGATCCTGCTCTTACTGAAAGGTCAGTTTATTCTGAATGCAGGCTGCACGCAGAGGTGCTGCTAGGAGGCTATGCTGAATTGTGATGCTCACCTAACCTCTCTGCACTTCAGTTTCCTCACCTAGAGTAGACTCGGAACAACAAGAGCTTGCTACCTGCCAGGTGTTGTTCTGAGCGCTTTATGTGTATGACCTCATTGCGTCTGCGTAACAGCCCTATGCATCTGGCAGATGAGGAAACTGAGGCATGGAGCCATCAGGCAACACACACAGAAACGGTGGGGGGGGTGGTCACAGTGAAGGCTCTTACTGGTCAGGCCTGTTCTTCTTCAGCCCTGCACCTCACTGTCTTTCTGTTCTACCGCCATCCCATCCCAGAGCGTCTGACTGCAAGCTGGCCTTTTATGTTGCAGGTAAAGAGTACACAAGAGCTAAACATGCCATGGTGATCAGCCTAAACCAGGAAAAGGCCACCTAATACACACACCTGCGCGTCACCCTCCCATTTGTGAGGAGTCTGACAATTTACAAAATGCTTTCACTTACTTGATCTACTTATCTTTCCTTCTGGCCTCAGATTACTGAGCACCAAAAATGGACTAACAAACACAGTCTCATGTAAGAGACACCTGAGTCCTGTGATCTGTGGGTGTGGACAGATGCTAACTTGGGCATGAGTAAGGACAGAGTGGGGGACTTCCCTGGTGGCTAAGATGATAAAGAATCTGCCTGCAATGCAGGAGTTTGATCCCTGGGTCAGGAAGATCCCCTGGAGAAGGGAAAGGCAACCTATTCCAATGTTCTTGCCTGGAGAATCCCATGGCAAGAGGAACCTGGTGGGCTACAGTCCATGGGGTCACAAGCACTTGGCTGTGACTGAGCAATGAACACTTAACAGGGACAGAGTGGAAGTTTGTTTTGGAACAGTGCTGAGGGCTGACGGTGGGCTCAGCTCTTCCCAACATCTGATAAGCTTTCCCAGCTGAAGGCTTGGTTCTGAGAACCTACAAGGTGGATACAAGTTGGACAACTAAGAAGTCCCTCCCCCTATCTGCACATTGCTGTTTTTCTGAAATTTTATTGGGTCAGGGAGCTTCTAAGGGAAAAATTTCATAGATTGTCTTTCCACTACACACACACATGTCCTTTGTGCTCCCACCCCACTGTCCTGCAGACACGGGACACGTCTTCTGTCTCTGTAACTCTAGTACAGTAAGCCCCCTACATATGGAAAAGCTCCATTCTGAGAGCATGTTGGCAAGTCCAACAAAGTTAGCCTAGGTACCCAACTAACACAACTGACTGTATAATACTGTACTGTAGTAAGCTTATACTTTTCACACAAATAACACATAAAAAACAAAACATAAAACATTTTCAATCGTACAGTACACAACCTTAAAAAGTAGTAGTCCAGTACAATAGCTGGCATACAGGGGTTGTCATCGAGTGCATAGGCAAGAAGAGTTACTGAAGCGAGGAGGGAGAGGAGGCAGGCAATGGTGGAGCTGAAGGATCGTAGCAACAGGAGACGGGGGGCAAGCTGCAATTTCACTCACGCATCAACTGACGTTGATGGAACACATGTTCACATCTTTGAAAGTTCTCGACCTGAAGGTTGGTATGTAGAGGATTCACTATACACTGCAATGTTCTAAGAATGGGTGAAAACCTCCCTGCTTACCAGCAGAAATTCTGTTAAAAAAGTGGGTACATCAGTGTTGAGCCCAAGACAGGTAGTAGTTACTTTAGTCACTCATCCTGATCCCCTGGTCCACGCCAGGCCCTGGGCTAGGCACAGGAATTCCAGAGACACAAAAGATACAGTCGGCTAACAAGCCATCTTCAGCAAGCTGCATGCAAGACACTTAGGAAAATAAGTGTTAGAAATTCTAAAAGATTTTCAAAGTGTGCCTGCAGCTTTGATTTTTACAAGACAGTATTATGTGCCTGTTATTATTTGAATGAATGCCACGAAAGAAAATGGGAGCCTGAGTTGTCTTTTGAACTCCACATGCAATATTCAGGCTTAGATTCAAGGTCATATGGAACCCACATGGTGTAGGTAAAAAGGAGTGGGAGCCTTAGAAAAACCACCTCGAAGCGTGTGTTGGATTTTTAAGACGAGATCAGCAATTTCCCTCTGGCATTATCAGCTTTGCTCAAAATATCACTTAATCTTTGTCTCCGGCTCCTCTTCCAGAAGATGGGGGCGATGTTCCTGGGGGGCACAGAGGAAGCGGCCGGAGGGCAAGGGAGGATGTGATAGGGCTTTAACGGTTTCCTCACTTTGAAGTGTTCTAAAAATACAGCGTTTTCATCGCAAACATGTGATGGGCTATGTGTCAACACAGCATTTTGTGTTGCTAGGGCCGTCTGGCCAATAGTTGTGCGAGTGCTCGTGTGGCTATTCAGCTAATGCAGGGGGAGAGAAAGCCGGGGAGAGACAGCCCTGCCTCTGATCCGTGGAGCAGTCCCAGTGGGGCATCCTGAAGCCACGGGCAGGCCTTCCGACTACTGATGAGCCCAGGCTCCACAGTCCTCTCTGCCAGCGGCCAGAGACTCTCTCCTGCCTCTTAAACTGCAAGTTTTATTTGCCCGGGGGTTTTATCTGTGATGTAAAAGCCTGACACATCCCACTTCAACACTGTGCTCCGAAGTACAGATTAGAGAACGATTAGGAAGAGAGAAAAACCCAGAGACCCGATTAAAAAAAAAAGTGTCTTTAATTTATTCATTACCTTTTCGTACTCACTGGAAAAGACCCTGATGCTGGGGAAGACTGAAGGCAAGAGGAGAAGGGGGCGACACACGATGAGATGGCTGGATGGCATCACTGACTCAATGGACTTGAGTTTGAGCAAAGTCTGGGAGATAGTGAAGGACAGGGAGGCCGGGCATGCTGCAGTCCGCGGGGTCACAAAGAGTCAGACACAACTTGGTGACTGAACAACATACCTTTTAAGTTTTTTTCCACCTTCAAGGAGATCAGGGTGGAGCCTTGGCTCTTGGAAGCCTAGCCTTTTGCAAGCACGTGGGCTGGGTAGAAGGACCCACCCACTGTCTACCTCCAGAGGGGAACACGACCCGCACTGGACTAGCAAAACAGCTAGGGGCCGTCACCATCTGGCAGCTGTGTGGCGGCCTCCGTCCAACGAACGGGTGGTCACAATCCAGCTCCCATTAGGCAGGTGGCCCCTCCACAAAGAGAGCATCACGCTCAGCAGCCTGCTCGGCCAAGAGGAGAGTGGACGGGGCATGGGAATTGTATCCACTTGTTCTGCAGAGCCAGGCTGCTTCCTGGGTGAGGTGGAAGAGAGCCTGGAGGGAGGGGAGAGGGAGGAGGGCAGCGGCACTAGAGGCACGTTCCTTCTTTACAGAACGCCTT
Organism: Aepyceros melampus; assembly: GCA_006408695.1. Classification (NCBI taxonomy): domain Eukaryota; kingdom Metazoa; phylum Chordata; class Mammalia; order Artiodactyla; family Bovidae; genus Aepyceros; species Aepyceros melampus. The sequence continues at coordinate 22,735 of SJXQ01007676.1, read as the reverse complement.
GCCCCGCTCCTCAGGTGTGTCTCGTCTACCCCGGGTTTTGCCTTATGCAACCACCCAGTGGCTATTTTCTGAGATCAGCCCCGACTTCAGTCGGGGGTGGGGGTCGGGTGGGGATGTTGGTGGAGATGCAACATCCGCCACACTCTCTCACCAGCCTCCCTTATGCTATGAATCAGGACCACGTGTGAGGCAGAGGCTGCTGAGAAAGGTCCTCTCTCAACCTTTCAGGGGTAGACTAGCATTCTCACCCCAAAGGAACAAGTTACGGCTGATGCTAAAGAGAGAGGGAGTGCCGTCTCCTGGGCAACTCATGGGCATCTTGGAGCGTTAAAGTGATGAAAGCCCAGCTTCTGCTCTGCCAGTGAGCAACCTCATTCCATCTAGAGAGTGAGAAAGTCAGCCTACATCCTCCCAGCCTAACGGAAGTGCCCCTCCCCGCAGCACAGGGGAAGGGCCCTCCACCCAGCACAGCAGCAGTGAATAAATTAAGCAATGTTTTTTCATAACTCATGCAAACACTTTTGCTTACATCCTTTTAACAACCTGAAATTCTTTTCAAAATCTAAAATTCATGCACACAAACAGACAAAAACCAAACACCCAACACTCAACAAACACCAACCAACCTGACCATGCTAAGTGGCTTCAGTCGTGTCCGACTCTGTGCGACCCCATAGATGGCAGCCCACAAGGCTCCCCCCATCCCTGGGATTCTCCAGGCAAGAATACTGGAGTGGGTTGCCATTTCCTTCTCCAATGCAGGAAAGTGAAAAGTGAAAGTGAAGTCGCTCAGTGTGTCTGACTCTTAGCGACCCCATGGACTGCAGCCTACCAGACTCCTCTGTCCATGGGATTTTCCAGGCAAGAGTACTGGAGTGGGGTGCCATTGCCTTCTCCGACCATGGAGAATCTTTAAGCAGCAACACAGACTGTACAAATAAGAATCTTGGGTCTTATCTTGACATCTTGGATTAGGTTGCAGGAACTCTATAATGTGCAAGGAAAACCTGTTTAGAATTGGTATCCACGACTACATTACTTCTCGACTCAACAGAATGTAGGTCCCACCTAAGGGATGCCTCAGGAATATAAGTTTAGTAGGGAGAAATGTTAATGTACGTGAAAGCGCATGTTAGCCAACATGCTTATCTCCTTCTCAAAGTGGTGACTCTTCCAATAATTACATTAATGGTAATTAGGGTTACATCCAAAATGAGCTACCCTGCATAGGCTTCTGAAAGCAGCAGTGATGCTGGGTAGGGTGTAGCAGTGGGTTAAGAACTAGCTTCTGTGTGAAATATCTTCTTGAGTAAGCCTAGGGATTCCTGCCATGAAAACCAGGAAACTCCACTCCACTCATGGTCACAAAACGCGCCTCTACTGCCAATCAACCATCTTCAAAACTGAGTGCAGCTGGTAACAAGATAGTCTGCATACAAGAGGATGAAGGCACTGGGACAAATGTTCGAAAATAACTCAAAAGTAACATTGTATGGGATGGTAGTTTAGCTGCAATGTCAGCTCTGAACTGATTGTACAGAAACGTCTGAGTGCCAGAGACAAAAATCAAACCTGAAAGGCCCCAAACGGAAAGCCTAGTACAATATTAAACACGGTCCAGTGAGCAATTATGACGTGAGGCCTGCAGTCATTATAGGATGTCCACAGGAATCAGGATCGGAGCAAAAAGAATCAGACAGAATTATTCTGAAGAACTATTCTGAAAGAGTCTGTTGCCCTCCAGACAGGGCGTGTTAGGATCCAGAATTCTGAACAACTACTTAGGTTTGGAATCTATAGCAGATCCTCTAAAATCCATTCACCATTGCAACGAAAAGAATAAAATACTTAGGAATATACCTACCTAAAGAAACTAAAGACCTATATATAGAAAATTATAAAACACTGATGAAAGAAATCAAAGAGGACACTAATAGATGGAGAAATATACCATGTTCATGGATCGGAAAAATCAATATAGTGAAAATGAGTATACTACCCAAAGCAATCTACAGATTCAATGCAATTCCTATCAAGATACCAGCGGTGTTTTTCACAGAGCTAGAACAAATAATTTCACAATTTGTATGGAAACACAAAAAACCTCGAATAGCCAAAGCCATCTTGAGAAAGAAGAATGGAACTGGAGGAATCAACCTGCCTGACTTCAGGCTTTACTACAAAGCCACAGTCATCAAGACAGTATGGTACTGGCACAAAACAGAAATATAGATCAATGGAACAAAATAGAAAGCCCAGAGATAAATCCACACACCTATGGACAGCTTATCTTCGACAAAGGAGGCAAGAATATACAGTGGATTAAAGACAATCTTTTTAACAAGTGGTGCTGGGAAAACTGGTCAACCACTTGTAAAAGAATGAAATTAGATCACTTTCTAACACCATACACAAAAATAAACTCAAAATGGATTAAAGATCTAAACGTAAGACAAGAAACTATAAAACTCTTAGAGGAGAACATAGGCAAAACACTCTCTGACATAAATCACAGCAGGATCCTCTATGATCCACCTCCCAGAATACTGGAAATAAAAGCAAAAATAAACAAATGGGATCTAATTAAAATTAAAAGCTTCTGCACAACAAAGGAAACTATAAGCAAGGTGAAAAGACAGCCTTCTGAATGGGAGAAAATAATAGCAAATGAAGCAACTGACAAACAACTAATCTCAAAAATATACAAGCAGCTTATGCAGCTCAACTCCAGAAAAATAAATGACCCAATCAAAAAATGGGCCAAAGAACTAAATAGACATTTCTCCAAAGAAGACATACGAATGGCTAACAAACACATGAAAAGATGCTCAACATCACTCATTATCAGAGAAATGCAAATCTTGAGTTCCAAATACTTGTTTTACTGAATTTTACCGCCTTTCTCCAGAGTTCACTGGTCTTTACTGACTACCCCTCCCCTGTCTCACGCTACCACATCCTTCTCTTTTCCTACACAATGCAGATTTAAATTGCGTATAATATTTTCTAGAACACTCTCTGAGAGAGAATCATTAGGTTTATAAAAGCCCTTCCCATACATGTGAATTGTATAAGATCCTCGACATGGGTAAGAACCCACTACTGTTGTCTTTTCTCACCTGTCTTCTTCTCCCGCGCCTACTCTGCAGAGCCCACATCCTTCCTTTAGTCCTCACCCTACACCAGGCACTGTAGCAGGCAATTTACAGCCAATATTTTATGAATAAGTTGCTTCTCAGAAGCTACCATGCATGCAATAATGCATACAGTGGAAGAAAGTGTCCAAAGAGGTAAATTTCAGTTACCAGAAAGTTCAAAACGTAGGGGTGTGTGCGTATGTGTGTGTTGTACGTGGGACACATATACACGCATACCTCCCCTGTCAACTGGACGCAGCTGCACCAGGTAGGGGCCAGCCCTGTCTCCAGGACCTGGCGCCAAACAGGGTGACAATGAGGGGGACAGTAAGGACCAGCTGACACACGACCACAGACTCAGTCATGCCAACAGGGGGCTGCAAACTGTGTGCCCTTGGATGTCACGGAGAACCCTCCGCAAAGCTGACGGAGTAAAACAGGCTGATCTCAACCCCCTACAGGGAGGAGAAAGAAGAAGGGAAAATAAGGCTGAGGAAAAAGGGGAAAGGGCATATGGGGGGGCGGGGGGGGGTGTGTTGCTGAAAAGAAAAAAACCTCAGACTCCTACCATCGTACAACCTCGGGGTCCCCCAACCCCCACTCCACCACTGTTGTGCACACGGCACAGGGTGCTCGGCTCACGAGGCCTCCTGAGTGTCTGCTCTGAGAGTCAGCACACACACCAAGGGGTCAGTGATGACCCTAAGCTGCCTGCATATTTCTGAAGGACTCATGCACTCCTCCCTTTATTGCCAGCCAATGCTTTCTCTCCTGGTGGGGCCAAGAACACAGCCTGTTCATCTCTACGTTAGAGCAGTTAAGCACAATGCCTGGCACACAGTAGGTGTGTGTCCGACTCTGCGATCCCGTGGACTGTAGCCTGCCAGGCCTCTCTGTCCATGGGATTTTCCAGGCAAGAATAGTGGCGGGGGTTGTTATGCTCTCCTCCAGCAGATCTTCCCAACCCAGAGATCAAACCCACATCTCCTGTGGCTTCTGCATTGCTGAGCCCCCTGGGAAGTCCACACACAATAGGTACCGATGGACATTTATTGCCGTGTGATGGGTCCAAGGGTAAATGTGTAGCTAATTTCCTGGGCCACATCTTTTATCTTTTCTAGTGGACATAAAATTCCACACTAAGTGGGACCCAGGGCTTTCAAGGTTACCCTCAGCTCCAGATCCTTCTTACAAAAGAGGGGGGCACAAGGTCCCAGGTGGGGAGCGCCAATCTGAGGACCACTCCTGGGGGCTGCCGGAAGCAGCTGCTCCCACCCTCGCCCTAACTTTCATCCTTTTCTCTAAGTTCACCACCTCCTCTGTGTAAAAGTTTGCTCCAACTCTACATCTGGCCTGCTGCACCAACATTTTAAGGCTAAGCCCCAGAATCCTGGGGTTCAGCATTAATTGAAAGAGCTTATCTATACATAGCCTCACTCTGTACCTTAGCATCTCCCAAACTTCAACCACATTCTCCTCTTTTTTTTTTATTTTGGAGAGCACAGTCCATCTTTTTACGTTTGGCTGCAGCCTTTGTCTCTTTTCACCCTCATGACTCCATGCTCTCGGGCCTTTTAAGTTCACCTTTGGGACCTCTCCAGACGGGAGCACCTTCCTGGACCTTGGTGATTCGTGCTGCTTTGCCTCTGAAGCGTGTCCATCTCCTTGATGGAACTTCAATAACATCTCCTCCTATGAGGCACCATGGCCTACATACGAGCGAAAAGCTCTGTGGAAAGGGGTGAGCTACTTGTTCCTTAACACTGGGCGTCTGGCATCTTCCTTTGGAACATTTAGCCTTTGGGGAGCCATTTTGGACCATTCACTCATCAGAAGCCTTCTTTTTTATGCCTCTTCCCCTCTCCACTGATCTGATCGCTTTATACAACTATGATGTGGTTTCCATTAAACTACAGGGAGTGTGGGAGGCACTTTTTTCACCTAAAACTGAAAAGAAGCCAACAAGAACCGGCTGGCAAGAGGCCACAAACAGCACAGAGGACCCTGAAGACAATTTTGAAGAGACAGGTCTCCATCCACCTGGAGGTTCTAAACTTGTTCTACAAACGTCTAATACACCCCAAAACATTTTACGACGACTCAGATTTTGGGTCACTTAAAGAGTGTGATGGGTGGATATTCTCTTTCATCTCTTGATTTACTTCTCTAATTCCAATTCATGATTTTCTAATAGAAATGAGAAAATTATATTCCTTTATTCTTCCAGCTGATCACTGCCCCATGTCTACTTCTCCAGTTGAGTTTCTCCAATTTGAATTAATGGAAGAACATGGATACTAATATTGGGGACACCTTTCTCAGCCATTTACATAGAGAGTGAAAAAGTATTGATCCTAATATCAATTCCTGTGGTGTTTAGATTGCCATCCCCATTCTCCTGGAACCACTAGATTTTTTTTTTTTTTCCTACCATTATAACCTGTCCCTCTTCAGCCAAATAACTCCCTTTTCCATTTAGCGCAAACCTACTTCTTTGCTTGCTGTTTGTCTATGCGACTCAGTGAAAGACGGGCTTGTGGAATCATAATCCATCATCCACACGTAGCTTTTTTTCTGACACGTAGCTTTTTTTCTGAGCTCCTTTCTCTAGCACATGCACTCATCAAAGCAGCTGTGAAAATATCTTTGGACACTTAAGTCCCTGATTCTTTACGATATTTAATTGGTCTAGTTCATTGCACATTTCTCTAGTGAGATACCTAAGTTCTAAATGATTTTTCCCTGCATTTCAGAGGATGGGTCAGAACATACTCAATTCTTTTGACCAACACTGTCATCTATCATTTCTGCTACCAGAGCCTATAAGAAACCCATATCAATCATTTGGTAACTCATTATTTTAGCATTCTACTTTTCCCCATTTGACCAATCCAATTTTCATCCTTGTTTGGTTTCCGTTGGTTTTGGAGGTCACCATGATTGCATTTATTCATGATGGGTAATCCTGGACATAATCACTTATGTCCAATGGGAAGGAGGATTGTTCTAGCAAGAGGCCTGGACTAGCCAGTATCAGATAACAAAATGTGAGAATGGACTGTCTCAGGATCAGCGAAACTGGACAAGGAATAAAAATCTCATGTCTAAATTATGGTAGCATTTGGGATCACAGGTCCAAGAGTGAAAACTCAGTCTTTTAAGAAAATCTAACACAAGGTTAAAAAAAGGGCGGGGGGAGCTAATTTTGCTAACAACATGGTATATTTTTATCATGGTTGGGATGATTAAAGATAATATATTATCTATAGAGCTAATGCTTCATAAAGTATGTAATGATTTTATTTATATTTTTAGTGCTAGCATTTCTAAACACTTCTAAAATAGGACATAACCATGGTTGACTGGAAATTTTAATTAGAAGCCATGATGGAAGGAGGAGGAAAGTCAACCTTTCAGCCTGATGACCTGACTGTCTGGGGTCCTTGGAGTGAAAGAGGGAAGAGCCAAGGTCATGCCAAGGCCGTTCCCAGGCAATGCCTGCATCGTGCAGAATAACCCGCAGCATCACCCAGGGAGAGCACTTCTCTTTCTGGCCAGGACACTGGACTTCCCATTTCCAAAGACTGGTTTCATAATAACCCACAGCATGATGACCCAAGGTGGTGCGACCGCATAACAGACGGTGGAGCATCTCTGAGGCGGCGAAATCTCCTGGGTGCAGATAAAGAGGCGAGCCAGACTCCCAGTCAGGAAATCTATCAGTGCATCCGTGGGGACTGTGAGTTGCAAGCCCTCCGAAACTTGGCTTTTTCAGCCAGCCTCTAACATGTGTTGGAGGGATTCAAACAGAAGCCAGGAAACCCTAGGTTTACAGCTTATGGCAAATTTCTACCCCAAGGGCCCATTCTCCTTTTGTTTAGAGTCTGTTTCCTTTATTCTTTTGACACTTTAATTCCAGAAATACAAATCTACAGAGGACAAAATGACTGGGGACCAGCTCATGTACCAGACAGAGGAGAAGAAAACAAAATGGTGAGAAGCAGCCTGAGGTTAATTTCATTTCTCCTTTGATCCTGGCCCGGTCTCTGTGTGTCCTCTGGATCTCTCTCCTGCCCCTTCTCCCTCTTTTTTCCCTCCAGAGATATAAGGATCAAAATGTACCCAGGACAGATTATTATCTGCCGGGGCAGACGCCGCCCTTCTGATATAAATAATGGAAATTCAGGCTGAGAAGACAAGTATAGCCCAATCTCTGTGCATGGAGTATGGGGGTATTTAAAAAGATTCCTTCTCACTATGATTTCATCAAGGCTCACTTAACATTTCTCTCTCATTTATCTCAATCAGTTCCTTGGGTGTGGTCAACATAAGCTACAATAATTTAAGATTCCCTATTTCAAAAGACTGAATTGTTAATTTTTTAAAAAAATATAACCATATGCTACCTCTCCCAAGGACATGATAAAACTTCCTGCAGGCCTGAATATAAAGCCTCTGACTGCATCTCATATTTATCCTGCAGAACCTCGGTCAGACAACAATGAAAGGATGTCATGATATGCTACATAGCAATTTCTGTTAGCATGAAGTTAATTTAGAGTGAAAGCACCTTTCCTGTGGGCCACCGAGGCAGCACTAACACAACTGGGACTGTCCCAGACAATCTAGGACAGCCTGCCATCCTCGTTTGAAAGAAATTCAGGGCAGAAATCCTATCCTCGTGTCCATTAAAAATGTAAAACTGGTTCATCGTCCTGTGTTCTGAATTCTTTCTCAATTACCGATTTTGAGAGGAAAGCATTGAAATAAACTGGCTCCAAGGACATTTTTATTACTCAAGGCAAGTTTCTGAGAATCTTTGGGAAAGAAAGCAAAGGCCAGGAACATGAAAATGAGCCTTTCTGCTCCCACTCCAGCCCCTCAATATTCTTCCTCAAATAACAAGGTAGAAGGTGCTCTTCACAAGCCTTGCACATTTTGAAGAAGACTTAAGGTTATGAGATGATCAGCTCCCTCTGGACTCTACCAGCAGCATCCCACTGCTTTGTCCTCCCACTGAATATACACAACAACTTGGAGGTAGGCACTATCACTCCCTGCAAAGGTACAGAGATTGAGGCTGGTTCTCTAGACTAGTCCACGATAATAAACACCAGTTTAAAGTCAAATGGCTCCAGGGCCTGCTCTCATTTGAGCCCAGAGGAATGTTCTAGCCTCCAGGCTGTCTCACCAGATTCTGAAAGACAATCAGCTTGGTGCTTTCCACCCTTCTCTTCCTCCTCTCCACCTCCCCTGTTCATTCCTTGACATCTCATTCTCCATAACAACTTTCCCATCGTATTGAACTGGGAAGACAGGAGGATGAATGTAGATTTTTATGAATGAATTCCTGAAGACTGAAATAAGGGCATTAAGAAGGAAAAAAGCGATTCATGTTCTATCACCTAAGATCAGTGGAGGGAAAAGAAAAGGATGAAATCACCCAAAGCGAGCCCTGGCACCTCTCCAATTGCGGCCTGACCAACCAGGAGATGAAAGGGCAAAAGCTGCTCTTTTGAAGCTTAAAGGTAATCCCCCTTCCCTGAGCAGCGGTGAATGTGACTTTTCTTCCGCCCACCCTGGACTCGCAGTGCTGGAAGGGCTGTAGCTGCATGGTGGTTGCGCCATGGCCCCTGAGCACATTTCACGAAAAAAGCAAGTTCTGCTTTTCGGGCCTCTGGCACGGAGTGCTAGTCAACGCAGGCCACTTCCCGTTCCCAGTTCTCTCTCAGCTGAGAAGTCAAAGAGAGGCAGTAAAAATGTGATGGGCGAGGCACTGGTCAGGGCCAAGGGTCTGCTTCTGCCTCCCCGTCTCAAACGTCAAATGACTCTTCCGGTCACTCAGCACAGAATCTGAAGAGTTCCTTCCAGTAAAATCAGAATAATAATACCTAACTGGTGGAGCTCAGAGAAATATAATTTAGCATTCATTAGAAAGTAGGTTTTTCCAGGGCGCTGGGATCCTGGGGTATAATTCTGATTAAAATGGAAACCGCAAGAGTGATGGTCCAAGGCGCACAAATTTACGTACCACTTACAGGTTTCCGAGTTGGGTGTCACTGGACACCATTCCCACAACCTGCCGCCCCTTGCACTGTATGTCACTCACCACCTCCACCTCCCAGCTCCTCCTTCTCCCAGACCAGAGCTACCCTATGTTTTCACCAGCTTCCCCACCTGAGATGTCAGTGAATATCCTGATGCAACGAGTACCCTTCCTGACCTCCAGCTGCATCTTCAGGCTCACTCGCTGATGGACAGAGAACCACAATGGCCACGGCCCGCTGTAAACAGACACCACCTGAGGGTGACCGCACTCTCCTCCAAGTTCAGTAATCCCCTTGTTCTTTCCCTACTGGATTTTCCAAGGCAGTCATTTCACACCTTTTCTTCTTAAGTCTTTGATTCCACCCAGACTTCTCAGAAACGTACCACCTCTAGAGAAGTCCAAGGGCATGTGTACCGAGTCTCATCTCTCTCCACTAGACCAAAATTCACTCTGGTGTTACTTCGTCCCGACAGCCCCACTGTCTCGACTAAAGCATCTCTCCACCCGCTGACACGTGCTCTTCAGCCACTCCTTGCACCCCTTCCAGGGCCCTGAGCCCCATCTACCTTGCACTAACTTTTTTCGCTCTATCTTCTTACCTTTGGCTCCAAAAAAATAAAAAAAAATAAAAAAGTGCTGCATCTAAGCTTTCTTTCCTTTCATTCTCTGACTCCCAGAAAAGGTCGTCTCCACTCACAGCCCCACAGGGAAACCTACATGATCCCTCTCCCAACCTCCCATCCTTCTGAAATGCTCCCAGGTCCTCCAGTCACCACATACGACCACTTTCCTTGGCCCACATTCTGCTCGACTCTTCTGAGCCACCTCAGACTCGATGTGATCAAGATTAAACTGACCACCCAGCTCTCTTGTCAGCTCCTACCTGCTGACTCCTTCCCCAGTTAGGCCACAACCTCCCAACGGTTACCGCCCCAGAAGAGTTCTCAAGTCCACTTTCCTCCCACCTGATCACATCTTGGTCACTTGGTTTCCTCCTCTCCGTTGCCATGACAGTGTCCTGCTAGGCTCCATGGACTCCCTGACACAGGCCACCAGCGTCCTGGCCACCCTCCCTGTTGCTCAAATACCTTCCCAGTCCCTTGGCTCTCTAAGAAATAAAACGCAAATATTTTAGCCTGAGATATAAGCTCTATAGCAACTGACCCTAGCCTTAATTTCTAAGCCTCATCATCCCCTCTTCCTTCATTTTTATATTTCACATTTTCTCTGAACTCTGGCAGAATGCACAGTTCCCAGAACCCAACCTGCGTGTTCTCCTCTCCACACCAGAATCAGGCCAGTCCATCTACCTGTATGCTCAATATTGTCTTTATTTGTTTATTCAGTCAACTAAGTTGTGTACGACTCTTTGTGACCCCATGGACTACAGCACACCAGGCTTCCTTGTCCTTTGTTATCTCTTGGAGTTTGCTCAAATTCATGTCCCTTGAGTTGGTGATGTCTTTACTTACTGAAATCTTTTATTATTTTTTTCAAGACTTGGTAAGGATGCCATTTTGTCCTATTTCTTTCATTGCAAGTTATTCATCCCTCCTCTGAACCCCTACAATTCAAATATGCTCATCTCTTTCTTGTTTACTCTTATTTCACATTCTCCTATATCACAGCGACCAGTGTATTTATTTGCCTCACTGTCCCTATTAGATCTCAGGGACAGTGATGATACTAATAACTGTCATAACAACCAGCACCATCGTGAGCTCCTACCACAGTCCAGTTCTGTGCAAAGCATGTGATTTCTCCATCTCAGCAACCCACTGGGGACTGTCTCTATTGTCAGCTGAGATTAAGTAACGTGCTCAAGGCCAGCATGTAGTAAGTGATGGATCTAGAAACTGAACTGAGGTTTGCTGAGGTCAAAAGCCATGCTCTTAACTACTATATAGTATTCCTCACAATCTTTACTCGATCAATAACTGCTCAATAAAACACGCTCTTCTTAAGACCTCAGAGGTGTGATGGTTTACTGAGCCAGGTTCCCCAGAGTTGCTGAGGCTGCTCAGTGAACACATACACTTGTGTGAGAGAAGAAACAGTTTAGGTTTCCTTAAAGGATATTTCCAAAGATAGAAAAAAGTTTTTATTCCTTAAGATTAAATAGCACATCACATACAAAATGAGAGGAAAAACCTAATTCACCTGTATTAGGTAAATGCCTGATTCTGTCTCCTTCCTTGGAACCACTGACGTCAGTAATGCAATGCATCAAGGTACCCTCAAAGCCTTCAATAATTTAAACCATGTTTAGAAAGAGCCTCCAAATTTCCAATTTCTGAGGCTCTGACATCAGCCCCAGGAAAGCAGGACAATTTTACTATGTTAATAGAGTCAGAACCAGTGTAAATGTGGGCTCACTGTTTTACCTATGAACACAAAGGTAACGTATGACACACTTGGGTCTCTGTGTAAGGAAAAGTGGTGATGGTTGATCTCTATGCGTAAGGCCTACGGGCTGTAATCCTCCAAGAGGAATGTCATTATACAGCTTAAATCCCATCACAACAAACACCGTTACAACAGAGATGTCTGTATAACAAAAACCCTTCCAAGCTTTGGCTGACAGCCCATGTACTTCAAGCAATATTTGATGTGAGACCTGGAGTTCACAGTACTGGGAACTGACCTATATTTGCAAAGGTAAGACCTGACTGATTTCAGCTGTGACTTCTATCCCATGATGCCATGAGTTGTAGTGATGTATTATCTCAACCCAGAAGTACAAAAACTAAGGACAAAGACGGAAGCAAAATCAACCCTGTTCTTGAAGGGAAAAATCCCTGCCTTTCACTTGGGGAACCCTTAGAGAAAGGACCTCTTACCTAATCCTGAAATAAAGCAGACCAAGGGCTTCCTTGGTGGCTCAAGCAGTAAAGAATCTGCCTGCAAAGCAGGAGACGTGGGTTTGATCCCTGGGTCAGGAATATCCCCTGGAGAAGGGAATGGCAACCCACTCTAGAATTCTTGCCTGGGAAATCCCATGGACAGAGGAGCCTGGCAGGCTATAGTCTATGGGGTTGCAAAGAGTTGGACATGGCGGACAGGCTAACACACTTTCACTTTCAAGGCTGGATGCAGCCTCATCTCATTGAGAAGTAAGATGGAGTGGCCCGTGAAGACAGATGAACTGGGCTGAACTTTCTACTCTGATGCTTACTAGCTGGGTAAACTGGGCTACATCTCTTAGGTTTTTGTGACCCTCATTTTTCTCATCTGTAAAATGTGACTAGGACCATTGCTTTCAGGATTCCAGTAAGAATTAAATGAGATAACTATACAAAGCTCTTGGAGAATGAAATGGCAACGCCCTCCATTATTCTTGCCTGGAGAATTCCATGGCCAGAGAAACCTGGTGGGCTACAGTCCATGGGGTCACAAAGAGTCAGACATGACTGAGTAACTACCACACACATATACAAAGCTCCTAACATAGAGCCTGGTACACAGCATGGGCTGAAAAAAAGTAAGTCCCCTTACCAGGTCTCCCTTTCTCTCCAAGACTGTGGGCTGACACAAACTATTTTAATGAAGTTAGTTATAAGACTGAGTGAATGAAGTTGAAATATAAAGTCACAAATATAGCCTGGTAAAGATACTGCTCAGAGGAACATGGGGGGAAAAGAGAGCAAATAGTGTAAGAACTAGGCCAGGCACAGACACTTACTTGACTTAGAGAAAGGTCTTCTTGGCTAAAGTAGGACATGTGTAATCAAAAGCTAAAATGCACGTAACTAGGTGTTGTAGCAATAAAGCTTTGAACATTGTGTCAGAAGTCATTTTGAAAAATGATAAACTGAAATTTGCAGGCATGTTTTCCTAGTCAAGGATGAACTGTGGTTACTGACTCCCAAGCACCGGTTTACTGCCAACAGCCTAGTTTTCTGTGGGGGCTATTCCAGAAGGTGGGAGGGCCCTTCTTAGCTAAGTCCTCAGCTTCAGCCCATTCATTATACTGTCTTTGGATGCTGTAAAAATATTAAAACACATTCTAGTCTTCTCCATCTGGGAAATATGTCTGTAAAGAGCTTAGAAATATGATCAATATTAGGGATATGCCCTATTTGTGATATTTTTAACCCTCTTGACTTTGAGATACCTAATTTATATTTTTCAAATTATGGGACGATCAAGTATGTGGTGACAAAATTCTTCTATACATTCTTCTGAAAACACTCTTGGTGTTACATGACAGTTTTTGAGATAGAAAAGGAGAGTCCTATAAACATAATCCGAAGGCATGCCTGTTCACCTTTATAAATAGATATGATCTAGGGGTTACTTTGGCCACCTGATGCAAAGAGCTGACTCATTGGAAAAGACCCTGATACGGGGAAAGATTGAAGGCAGGAGGTGAAGGGGACAAAAGAAGACGAGATGGTTGGATGTCATCACCCACTCAATGGACATGACTTTGAGCAAGCTCTGGGAGATGGTGATGAACAGGAAGCCTGGCGTGCTGCAGACCATGGGGTCACAGAGTCAGACACGACTGAACGACTGAACAGCAACAACAAGGGGTTTCAAAATTTCTCGAACATTTCCAAAAAGTCCTATCAGACCTCAGCAACTACAGGGAACAAGAGATGGAACATTTCTCCAACATTTCTCAGAGTCAGAACGTCAGAGTTCCAACAGTCACTTAGTAGTCCTTTGCCTTGACAGTAAGGAAGAGGCTCAGAGACGAGAATGGGCTGATGTTCCTGTGTTCAACTAAAGTGTGTGCACAAGCCATACACTGAGCTTACAGGACCTCTTATAAGAGGAAGCAGAGAAAAAAGATAACAAGCCAGACAGAAGTACCGAGGTGCAGGGAAACAGCAACTGTGAGACTCACAAAGAGATGGAGGAGCCCTGGGTAGGAAGACCAAAAGATCCGAAAGAGAGAAACAATTATCGAAGTGAGGTTAAAACATGGACAGAGAACAGATGGTAGCGGCAGAGGAGATACTGTAAATTCATTTCCACACAGAGCTCACAATGGGTGACTCCAATATCCAGAAGCTTCAACCTGGACAGACGTTTCCAGCCTCTATTTAAGAATGGTGCCTCCCTCCCCATCACCCTCATCTTAAAATGGAGGCAGTGACAGTCTACAGATTGCACACGTGAATCTTACCACTGCTAAGGGCGTAAACCACAAGCATTTCTGAAGGTGCGCTAACTATTTCAGGCCACTAGGGTGCTACTTCCCTCTCCCCAAAGGCACACTTCATTTAATGATCTCCATCTAGACCCCAAGAATTAATGTCCCTCCTAGAAGTGTACCCTTTATTCCTTACGCAGTGCTTATTGCTGTTTATAGGGTACTTCAAGATCCCCACAGGCTACGGAAAAGTGAAATGCAATTGTAATTACATGGGCAGTAACAGGAAAGTGGGGGGGCGGGGGGTAGAAAGAGCTCCTGAAATGCAAGGCTAAGAAACACTTCCTCTGGGAGGCCAGCCACTCTGCCCAGAAGAGCCTGTGCTGCCTAGAAAGTGACCTCAGGGAGGAATCACGCGCCTGGAGAGAGGCGCGGCCGCCCCCTGCTCCTCCCTCCCTGCATCCGAGGCCAAGCTGGTCCACCTGTCCGGGAGGCAGGCAGGGGCGCTGGGAGGAGCCCCGTTGGCCACGGGGCGCGGGGGCAGCGGGCGGGTCTTTCTCACCCTCCTCCCTTCCCGTGAATAACCAGGACCCCCACCCCAAACCCCGCAGGCCTGGACTGCACGCCCCTGACCCCGCGCGAGCGCCCTGCTGTCTGTACCTTTACTCTGGGGAGGGTTCTGACTCCGGTCCCGGAGGACGTTGATCTGGTAGACGGCTCCGTAAGGCTCAAAAAGTTCTTTCAGCTCCTTTTCTGACCAGGACCGGGGGATCTGTCCGACAAACATCTTAATGGCATCTGGGTCTGGTTGGTCTGAGTGATCCAAAGCGCCGTTCATCTTGTTGGCTGTGCCGTTACTGTCAAAAAGGGAAGCGGGAGCCAGAGTTAGGGCTGCAGGGCGAGGGACAGGAAGACAAAAAATCGGGGGTGGGGTGGGGGCGGGGAGGCGGAAGGAGGAGGAAGAGGAGCACGGGGCAAGTGCCTAATGAGTCGTGGAAATGTGATGAACTAAAACAAAGCACAGGCACCATTAGGTTGCTCCTCGGCGGCCGCAGCGCGGGCTCTCACTGCAGGCTGCTGTTCGGCACCGCCGCCTGAGCCCGGGGCAGCGCCCCACCGGGTGTCACCCGGGGCGTGGACATCTTGAAACCCGGCTCGGGAGGCAGCTGCAAGTTAAGTGCAGGTCTCGCTCCGCGAGGCTGCCATCAACCCATCCGCACGTTATCAGTCTCACGCTGGCTCTCATGTGGAAGGAACGGCAAGGTTGGATTTCTGCTGCCTTTCCCACCACCCCCCTCCACCCCTTTTGGAAGGTTTTTGGAAGACAGGAGAGAGGTGGTAATACTAAAGTCACATGAAAAGAAAATGAAACACTTGGCAGTCCGTCAGATGACTAATGCAAGATGCTGGCGATGAATTTGCAGAGCGCGCGAGGCATCCATGCGTGCATCAAATTAGTACGTTGTTGCTGCTCAGAAGAGAAAGTGCTCCAGCAATGCGGCTGGGCGCACCCGATTGGCTGCCCACGCTGGAGAAGAGGGCCCTGGCGGGGAGGGGGGTTCCCGTTTAAAAAGCACATTGTTTAAGGGACCCGGGCACAAAGGCTCTAATTCAGAGAGGCAAAGGCGATCTCAGAATTGCCTGCTTTGTGATAGGAGGGGGAAAAGAAAAGCAGTCCCACAAAGTTGAGTTCCCGCTAAAGGACACTGAATATTTCAAATCTTTCACACTCCATAAATTGCTCTCTGTATATCTGACATCCAGATGTTGCACTTGAGTTCTAAACAATCACACGTTTGGGAGAGAAAAGAGTAAAGTCTGCCTTTCCTTCTCCCAGCTTCAATAAATTTTGGGGGCTGATACAAAGAGCAAAGACCATAAGCTTTTACATATCAATCTTTCTTAATGCTGTTTTCCAAAACCCTCATTTGAAAGACAGAATGCTTGTTTAGAACCTGCAATTCTAGTCACCAACACGTAAAAGGATGATGAAGGCATTCATGTTTGCTTGGATCCCTCCACCATTTAAGCTGCAGTAAGTAATAAAGCAAAGCCACATACTCTTTTCATCTCCCCAACCCCCCCAACGCACCCTGCAGCCACCTACTCTGCCAAGTGACAAGGCTGAATGCCCGAGCAGCACTGATTTGCAGTACTGATCCTCAGTCTGTGAAAACATATAAAATGCACTTAAATTCAGCAAACACAGAACCTACAGAGCCATGTTCATGACTGCCCCTCACCCCAGCCTCTAGCCCAGGAGGCAGAAAGGTCAAGAAATGGCCACATGGACTAAAGCTTCACTGAAAATGGTCTCTTCACGGTAGCCTAGGGTAACAGTGAGACGGTTTTCAAAGATCTTAAGTAGGTTTCTTTATTTCAGTCAAAACCCCTCAGAGCACCTTAAATTTGCTGCAAAACTAGGTTAGTCCTGAGCCCTTGGGGGAAAAAAAAGACACTGATGGCTAACAAACAACAGCAGTAAAACTTATGGAAAGGAGAAATTCTGAATTCAGTTTAATCCAGAGAGGAAAAAGATGGTCAATACTCTTCAACTAGGTCCTGGCTTCAATTTCTATTTCTCCTTATCCCCCAATTTACCACCCTATTTTTTTTCTTTAATCCTTGAGATAAACAATCAGACTAACTTGAAAGCACTTTCAGAGCTTTCTCTAATCAACCTTATTGTTATTAAAAAAAATGTTCTACTGAATACAATATTGAGCACAAAACCTTCCTTCAACAATTTAGGTGTAATGTAACGCTTGTTTATATTAGAGCTGGAGCATTTACCTTCTTCCCCTGCACCTCGACTGCTTTTCAAATTGCCCTCCGGGAATTCAACAAACACTTTTAACCCCACAGGGCTGACTCTGGCAAGGAGGAGGTGGCAGAGCCCCACGCAGAACAGAATGTAGCGCTCACAGCTCGTTGAGAGCTGAGAGTGTGGCAAGACTTATTTCTGGGACAGGAAGGGCCTGTGGTTACCGCTGTTGACAATCAGCTAGAATGAAAAGAGGAAGGCGTTGCCACAGGTCCCAGCTAACAGAGAACGGAAGTTCAGAAAATGGGGCTCCTGCATCTCCTCTGAACAGAGTTAACACAACAGGCGGACCAGGTGGCAGCACACTGGTCCTTATACCTCAACTTAGAATTCCAGAGCAAGTGTTCTTTCATGGGTCTCCAAACAAGGGCCCATTTCTACTTTCTAAAAAAAAAAAAAAAATACACACTCCCTGGGGTGCATGGGGAAAGACACCATGAGAGGGGCTCATGCTTCACCTTTTGATCTCTATGTTGCTAACTGTGTATTTAAAATCCCTGCCCCTCAGTCATCCTTCACGGATGCCTTTAGACCTCTCGTATCCTGATGCAGGCGGGGGTTGGCACTTGGGGTTTGAATCCTGGCACTATCATTTCCTAACTGTGCCTCTCTGGGCCTCAGACTCTTCATCTGTAAGATGGAAACAACAGACTTCACCTCTGCTGAGCCATGTGCTAACTACAGGATGTGGCCCCAAGTTCAAAGTGTCTAATGGTGTCAGCTGTTCCCACTGTTAATCTTTTCTGTGCACTTGTGAAGCACTAGAAATGAGTGACCACTATGAGTCTACTTTTCAATCCACAGTTTTTCCTAGTGTGGACTCAAACACAGTTCATATCCTAAGTAATAATAACAAGCATCTTTCAGTGAGCACTTCTAGGCCAGACACCACGCTAGGTGCTTTACATGTATTATCTAATCCTTTGACCATTTCTATGGGAAATTTTCCAGATGCAGATATCTAAGAAATAATTTCCTTTTCTAAGATTACCAGTTTATACAGTGTAGAAGTAGAATTTGAACACAGGCCCAATGGGCTCCAAAGCACAGAGTATTTCTAAACCATCATGTGGCCAAGTATTGTATAGGTCTGTTTTGGGCTGTGAGTGAACAGCTTGTGCAAAATCTATGAGAAGATAAGGCCAAGAACAAGACCTATCGGTTCCCTGGAATCACGCTGCCAGATGAAAGGCAGCACTAACACACACATACACACATCTTTCCTCTTTTGGTGTGTGAGAATCAGGGTGCAAAGTATGGAACTTAAGAGTCTATTAAGACTATATTACAGCCCACACTTTCTCCATAATCATACAAAGCGTCTCCAACTCCAGAGACTGCCTCCCTTTCTACTCCCACATGATCCCATGAATGAGCACCTGTCCTCCATATCTGAATCCTTCCCACTATCTGCCCATTTTGCAAACAAATGTTCCAAAGGTCTGCATCAAATGCTAAGAGATGACTATCCATTAACTAAGTCCAACAATGTCTAGCTGTTACACAAACTCACAGCAAAGACACATCTTCCTGGTTGAAGCATCAGTGGTCCTATCCCATTGATGACCCCTGTGTTGCCGAATCCCATGCCCTGGATCCCGATGGTATGTTATCAGGAGCCTGGGTAACTTAGTTCTAACACACGAGCTCCTCCTCCTTTGGACTTCCAACTTTCTTCCTGGCTGATATTCATCTCTATAGAAGACTTACTGAATCTTTTGTCCTCATGGGGCTACAAGTGCTGATACTTCTAAGGAGGCCAGAAATCATGTGTGTGGCAGTTAAACCTTTCGGGGTACTTGCTAGAGGCCACAGGGAAATCAATTTGATCTACAAAGAAGGGTAATTATGGGAACAGATACCCCAACTCTCACTAAGACTCTCAGTAACACCTTCTATTTATTGCAGTCTGATCTCAGACTTAGGAAATTAGACTAGCTCCCTTCCCACACTCCCTAGTGATCCTCGGCCTCCAGCACAGGGCAGGAATTAGATTCAAAGATTTATTGACAGCCTACTCTTTGCCAAACAACTTTTCCTTTGCCAAACAACTTTTCCAGGAATAGGACACAAGAGCACCGCAACAGCTCCACAAAGATGAAATTATTATCTTCAATTTGGAAATGAAGCAACTGAGAGTCATAGAGGTAAAGTGACTTTTCCAATGTCACACTCCTAAGAAGAGGTGTCTGCAGAATCTGAACACAGTACACAGAGTCCGGACACAATAACAAAGGCCAACAGTTACTGCTTAACAGTCTGTGAACTGGGTTTCTTGAGGGTGATGTTTCCTGGGGATTCAGTGGCCGCGGCAGGCCTGAGACAAGCCCATACATCTCTGCTACCTACAAACTATGATACTATCCTGGGTGTCAGTTCTACTTTTGCTCTTGGCAAAGAGCCACATAAAGTTCCTCCAGGCCAGATGCCACATGGAATCGGACCACAGGTTGGAGAGCAGGCACTGGTGATATTGATGTCAGGCCAAGATGAAAATGTGATGATGCTGGGGGAAATGATAGTGCTTACTCTTTGCTTTAAGTGCTGGCACTGACCTACTTCCCTACTCTATTTTCGAGTAGAGAGAACTAGATCAACAGAGGATATGCAAAATCTTCTGAGGTTCCTCTAAGTAGCAAAATATTACAGACATTATAATAACTGATTTAATGCATTCTTATTATTGTTATTAACTCCAGGATGCAAGCTTTTAGGAAGCCCAGGGAACGCAAGCTTCTTTTTAGAGAATACAAACAAAATAAATGATACTTCTACTATTTTATCTTGTTCCTTGGACAGCAACTTTCTGTATTATATCTCCCTTATCTATACAACGGAGAAGGCAATGGCACCCCACTCCAGCACTCTTGCCTGGAAGAAAGAATAACAAACTTACAAAACAGGTATGAGAAATCCCAAGTGGCTATAAATAATTTTATAAAAGTTGAAAAAAGGAAATAAAATGTCACCATCAGAAGATACAGCAACCTGAAAACAACACAGAAAGATGCCTTGTCTTGGAAAAATTTTGGATAAAATTAGCTAATCTCCTTGGTGGTTGTTGTTTAGTCACTGTCACGTTCAGCTCTTTTGTGACCCCATGGACCCTTGCCAGCCAAGCTCCTCTGTCCATGGGATTTCCCAGGCAAAAATACTGCAGTGGGTTGCCATTTTCTTCTCCAGGGGATCTTCCTGACCCAAGGATGGAACGTGCATCTCCTGCTTGGCAGGCAGATTCTAAACCACTGAGCCACCTGGCAAGCCCAGTCTCCTTGGTAGTTACTAATAGTTGTATTACTCCATACTTTTTTTTATCCATTTTACTTTTTTTTGTTACTTGGGACTTCCTGTATCAGTGCTGCCCACTGTGCAATGACGGGAATGGAGCCTACACAATCCAATATGGTAACCATGGGTTACACGTGGCTACTGCATGTAACTTGAAGTTACTGCAACTGAAAAAACGAATTTCAAAATTTTACTTTAATGAACTTAAACAGATCTAATGTAAATGTTAAGTGGTTTATTTTTTAAAGACAAATAGAGAGTTGAGATTCACCAAAACATTTCATCAGGAAGTTGTTTTGGGTAAACAGAAATGAGGGGCCAGCAATACGACACCAATGCTGGAGTCACCCAGAAGTTATTAAGTCAGTTGGCAATTGACTGGCCAGCCTGGGTTCTTGTCTTGGCTCAGCATTAAATTAACGGTGAGATCCCAAGGTAATCGAGTAACCATTCAGTTTCCTTATGTGTAAAACAAAGAGACACCACGGTCCCCATATGACTCTGCTTCTCTGACTCTGCAAGTATCTGAGTGGCTGGTGGCTCGGGGCTGCCCCCAGAGCATCCTTTCTCTCAACTGGTGCCAGGTCTGCTTGGCATCCCAGCTGCAGCCCCATCCTTGCGGTCAGCGGACAGGCTGCTCCTTTAAAAGGCCGAGGGACCACTTTTTAATATCCTCATACTTAGGTAATAGCCCACGAAGAAACAGGCTTTGTGTGGTGACTGCAGCAACTGCCCAGGGCCGAGCTGTGTGCAGCACAAGCAGGAAGAGCTTGGCAATGGGCCTGGGGCTTTCTGGCGGGCAACGGGAGGTGTGAAACTCGGCCACGTTAACAGCCTTCTACGCCGCCCCTGTGGCTGTGGCGTATTATTTAAGAGCAGAATTCTCTCCTTGATGGACTGGCAACATGGTACACGGGGCACATCCTCAGTTCCTTCTCATGCTACTCTCTGGGGGAACGTATCAGAGACTGGTCCTGCACCAGTGCCGTGATCCTCTGCTCTAAACTTAACCTCTCCATTGAGGAAGAGGCATCAGCCGCCATCCAGCCTCGAGTTCTGGGAACGGCAGTTCCCTTTGAAAACACACCACTTTGGGGTTGCCATGAAGAACATCTCCATCTTCTGTGACTGCCTTTCAACAGAGCACCTCTGCCAGTGGACTGACACAGCTGCATCTCAATCAGGGAGATGCTGGATGGCTGGAAGATTCTGGCAGACCTAACAAAACTCTCTGGGTATAGTTTTCTCAGCATCGGACGATGAAACCAATGCTATTCCCATATTTATTTGGGAGGGACTGATAGCATTTCTCACGTGCAGCTGAAGCTTTGTGAGTCTCCTGTCCACCAGTTACAGAATGGGGCCCCACATCAGCTTCACCAATAACAGGACAGGGCCCTCAGTCTTGGAGGTGAGACTTCTGCAGACAGGATTGGCGAATTTACAGAAAATCAAATGGATCCAATAATACTCAGCATCATTGAAGAAGGCAAAGCCTTTCTCCAAATTGTAAATAAATCAGTTTGTGCTCCTCTGAAGAGAAGTCTAAGTTTCCTACAAGTATAACCACATGTACAATGCTCACCCCTGGGCTTTGACAAAATTTGAAAAGAAACAGCATGTATTAAGAGTGGACAGGACACCGATCTCATTCACAGGGAGAGCACGCACTTGTGAGGGGTGTCCACTGGACGGCTGGAGTCAGTGCAGGACTGCGTGTGGCTGCGGGCCTCAAAGCTGCGCGGGGCCTGGCGTTCAGCAACGTGACCATGTTCCATCCAGGCGGAGTGCACCCCTGACTGGCAGGAAACCATCCGGCAGGACACTGCACGGCACAGGTGTGTGGACTCACCGAGGAGAAGGGAGACCTGACCAGCTTATCTCAACTGGACTGCTGGTAAAAGGCAGAAAGCTGGAAAAGCCCCACAAAGAAGCAAATGTGGCGACAACCCAGGGGTCCCTGGAGTCTGAACACACGACCGCCCTCGCTGGGAAGGCAGTCGGGTATCAGCTCTGGACATCCCTGGCCCAGGGAGCTCACTTTCCTCACGGATTTATCAGAAAGAGTTCTGTGGATTGCAGAGCAGAAGGCATTTGTATAGGGAGAGTTTGTAGATGAACCTTTAGAAACGCCAACAGGGAAATAATCATCACGCAGAAGATTTATACCGGGCTTCACCTTTCCCAAGTGCTGCTGGTTCAGTTTAGTTCAGTCGCTCAGTCGTGTCCGACTCTTTGAGACCCCATGAATCGCAGCACGCAGGCCTCTCTGTCCATCACCAACTCCCGGAGTTCACTCAGACTCACGTCCATCGAGTCCGTGATGCCATCCAGCC
>SJXQ01007675.1:0-33802 GCA_006408695.1 Aepyceros melampus | reverse complement strand
CATAAAACCGTTCAACTTCAGCTTCTTCAGCATTACTGGTTGGGGCATAGATTTGGATAATTGTGATATTGAATGGTAATTAAGGCAGAAAGTAAGGACCTGAACTGGTTGCTGAATTGATTTTAAATTGGTTTAAATTGCTGAAATGCTTTAAAAGTTCCGCAGGGTGGAGGGAGGATGGAACCCTGAACCATAAAGTCGCAGGTAGCAGATGTCCCAAACACAGCTGATGGTGTCCTTAGGTGTGATACAGGTCAGAGAAAATTCAAGCTTTTCATGGTGCTAGGATATGCCTTAGACTAAATTCTTAATGGCTCTCAACTCTAGTTTTGTATGTCTGAACTATGATTACTCCATTGTAATTTCAATTTGTCATGAAGAGTGAGATTCAGATTAGAGGTATCAGTTTGGGCGAAAACGCATGAATTCAGATGCAGATCAACAGTTAAGAACCAGTGAGTCGCTAGACAGGGTGGACTATGGCAACTCAGGAGTGCCTGTCCCTGAGAGGAGGAAGCCACTGGGCGCCCTGAGTCTCAATCTGATCCAAAGCTTGCCCAGGAACAGACTTGGGGGAAACCAGGTCCAAGACTGGGTTAGGATGGCATGTGTTTCACATTCTATAAATGTTTGACACAGTATTCCCCAGATGCAGGCTGCCTGTTATATGTGCCTGAGGTGAGACAGCTCAGGGTGTCCTGTCCAAAGATCAAAATTTGAAGCTGAAAAGCTTTGAAAGGAATTTTGTAATGAAGCCAGAAGATGTGAGACACAATGAAAAAAATCTCCATGTTATGGAAATATGATAGAAGCTGAGCTAGTGGAAATGTGGTCTGGTATACCCTTCTTCTGGAAAAGAATTTGGCAATAAGCAACAAAAGTATATACTCTTGCCTTTTGACAGGGCAACTTCATTTCCAGGAATATATTCTGAAGAAACAGCTGCAGCAATATGAAAGCAGGGTTATTCATTGCAGCACTGTAATTGAAAAACACTAGAAGCAATCTAAGTGCCCACACATGGAGTGGTTAAGTAAACTATGGTATATACATTTAATGGAGTAGGCACCCATCAAAAAGAATGAGCAGACTTTCTATGAAGTGATATAGAGTGATTTCCATATATTTGTAAAATGTGATCTTTCTTATTAAATATGTGAATAGGAAAATATATCTGATTTATGGAAAGACTATCTAGGAAGTATCAACCAGAAACTAATGAGACTTGTTTATTCTCAGAGAATGGGTGATTATGAGGTAGTAAGAATAGAAATCCCATGGGCAGAGGAACCTGGTGGACTACATGGGGTCGCACAGAGTCGGACACTACTGAGCTTTCAAGAATAGAAGGGTGGAACAGGAATAGAGTGGTCAGATGAAGAAAAAGTGACATTTCTCTGAGTATACCTTTTTGGAAAGCTCTGACTCTCACAACTACATAATGTTTCACATACTCAAAAAATAATCACATACTAAAATTAACCAAGATGTGAAATAAGTGAAAATGTTAGTCACTCACTCATGTCCGACTCTTTGCAAACTTACGGACTGTAGCTTGCCAGACTCCTCTGTCCATGGAATTCTCCAAGCAAGAATACTGGAGTGGGTAGCCATTTCTTTCTCTGGGGGAGCTTTCCAACCCAAGGACTGAACCTAGGTCTCTCGCATGGCAGGTGGATTCTGAGCTACCACAGAAGCCAACCAAGACGTGGGGGAGTCCTCAATGAAACTCAAATAGTAACAAATGAAACTGTGTTACAAATGAATAAACTAACAGCTCAAGAGGATGAGGAAGGAAAGAACTAACCTAAGAATTTCAGAATACAGTGTTTTGACTATATATATTAGGTTAAAGACAAAAACAACAGTGTCTTAATAATATACTTTAATTAGTAGATCTATTTATCACCAAGATATGGATTAGCAACTTTGAAACTATACATATACTAGGACTGAGCACGTAAGCAAATTTATGATAATAAGAGCTGTGGCTTTCATAGAGTATGGAGTTGAAAGGTAAAGCTTAAATAATTCCTGTTGTGTTAACTGTGATAGGAAACATGACCAGTATATAACATAGGGAGTCCAGCCTGGACTGTGACAACCTATAGGGGTGGGATGGTGGTGTGAGAGCGAGGGTCAAGAGGGAGGGGGTATATATGTGCTTATGAATGATTCATGCTGTTATATAGCAGAAACCAACACAACATTGTAAAGCAATTATCCTCCAATTAAAAACATCAGCAGGAAATTAAGGCTGTATACAGAAAGACAGAAATGAATACAGATGTATCTGCATGTGCTAGTATTCATACATGTATTTCTGAATTTGGCTCACTGAGGGGACCTAGAAATAAGCTCACACCTAGTGTTATATCCTGGCATCAAAGTTCTGTTATCCAAAGAAGGGAATCAGGGTTTCTGGGAGAAATGGCCAAATCTAGAGCTGACTCAGGCAAAGTACAAGAAGGACCAGGAATACCTTATGATGCCACAAAGTAAAAAAGTGCTTAGAATATGACGGAAGCGTGGCCAAACAACCCAGGAGCCAGGTTGAAGAAGCTTTCAAAGAACAAATCTGGGGCAAATTAAGCAATAAGTAAATAATAATTTGTTTGTCACTCAGTTGTGTCTGACCTTTTGTGACCCCGTGGACTATAGCCCACCGGTTCCTCTGTCCATGGGATTTTCCAGGCAAGAATACTGGAGTAGGCTACCATTTCCTTCTCCCGGATCTGTCTGACCCAGGGTTTGAACCTGCCTTTCCTTCTTGGCAGGCGGATTCTTTACTTCTGAGCCACAAGGGAATGATAGTAAAGTACTAAACCCCACAGAATAAAATAAAATAAATATCTATGAGTCTGTACTGATACAACTAAATAATTAAATGAGGAAAAAAAATAGAGAAGAAGGGATAGCTTGCTTGAAGTAGAACCTCAGCTAATGTTGAAGGAATGGTGGAAGTACAAATGACCTACAGTCAAGTGCCACAATAATAACTGTTACAAGCAAGAATCATTATTAGTGGATGTTAAAATCAGCACTGAGGAAACAATATGAAACTTTAAGAGAATATATCTGCAGTCTCAAAAATATCTCCCCCAATGTTAACTTTTTTAATTACAAGGAGGTAATTGTAACTTTACAGTAGAGAAGTCTGGCAGACAACACCTAAACTAAGCGAGCACCAGAGTATGTCCTACAGACATTATGAAACCTTTGATAGGATACACCGAGACTGGCAGAACATTACAACCATGGCATTCTTGCCAAAAAAAGGAAAAACATAACCTCAATCTAATTATGAGGAACCATATGAAAAACCCAAACAGAGGGATATTTTGCAAAATGACAGGCCAATCCTCTTCTAAAATGACAATGTCATGAAAGACAAAATGAAAATGAAGAACTGCCAGTGATGAGAGAAGACTAAGCAAAGGTAGTGAGTGAAAGCGACAAAGGATCCTGAATTGCATCCTGTGTCAGAAAAGGGCACTAGGAGCAAAAGGAAAGCTAGGACAGAAACAACTAGGACAAAAGAAAACTGGTGATGTGGGGAAGTGTGCAGCTCAGTTAATAGCATTGTTTCAATATAAAAGTCCTGTTTCAATCACTGCCTGTGGTTACATAAGATATTAATAACAGAGTAGCTGGGAAAATGGCATGTGGAAGTTCTCTGTGTCCAATGTATGATTTTGTGTAAGGGTAAGCTCCTTCAAAATAAAGTTATTTTTAAAGGGAACCCGTGGACTAGTCTATAGGATAAGCTTAAAGGGACCATTAGGCTTTTTAAAACACATAAGGAAAAAAGTTCAAGGAGAAAACCAAATTTTGGTCCTAACTGTAAAGTTCTCACTCAGCTCACTGACTAAATGTTGGTTTCCATGCCATTTTTTCCTTGAAGATCAGGGAACACCCTGGAGATGGCCTCAGAGATCCACATGCCAGCCCCAAAGTGCCTCATTGAGAACATCAATGGGCAACTGCTGGTTAATTCAGAAACTCTGAAGATCCTGTCTGCCATCAGGCAGCCTGTTGTGGTGGTGGCTATCGTGGGCCTCTACCGCACAGGCAAGTCCTACCTGATGACAAGCTGGCCGGGAAGAAAAAGGGTGAGTGACATGGGCAGAACCCAGCCAAGTCCCTTCTGTCCACCCACACTCCCAGCGTGCAGCATGGTAATGTGAGGAGAGGAAGTGAGAGACCTGGGAGGGATAATGAAAGCTAATTTTCATTTTAGTGATGGGCTTCTAACATTCATTCTGTGCTGGAGGATAAGAGCCAACTCTTTCTTCCCACTTTGCCTTAACTTCCTCTTTAAAGTATAAACGTGTCTTTCTGAAAGGAGTACAGTAGTTACAAATAAAACTAACATAGATAATAATAAACAATAAAACATTTACTAAAATGTATGTGGATTAACATCAAGCTTACAGTGATCTCTAAGGTAATACAAAAATTTCAGTCTGTACTGAATGTTCTAAATTCTCTCTTTTTCTCAGAATTAAGATCAATATTGATTATGTTTTCATTTATTTCTTTAAACCTTGACTTTATTACTTAATGTCTCAATTTCCAGATCCAATCCACCTGCTATTAAAAATCCACCCTCTCTTTTCCCCATGCCTCCTTGCAGGCTTCTCTCTGGGCTCCACGGTGCAGTCTCACACGAAGGGCATCTGGATGTGGTGTATGCCTCATCCCAAGAAGCCGGACCATACTCTGGTTCTGCTTGATACCGAGGGCCTGGGGGATGTGCAGAAGGTAAAGAAATAAATCTTCTAATCCTGTTTATGTCAAATCAGTAGCCCTTCTCGCACTCTCACTTCCCACCCTTTGAATTGTGCTTCAAATATATACTATTAATGTATTATATTTTTCTTTTATTTATTTAATTGTTTATGCTCAAGATTTGACCTCAAATGCAATTTGAAGCAATCCAAAGTGAGCTTTATGTGAGGGCACTAAACACTAAGTATGAGAATAATGGGCTAATTTAAGAATTGCTGCATATCTTGGCCACACATATAAGGATAGAGAGTGGTCAGTAAGGCCCACTGATATTTTTGTAACCCATAAAATAATGACTAATGACTTTTTAAGTCATTTTCTTTCATATTGTGGAAAAACATTCTAATAGAGCTACTGAAGGTACATCTAAACCTAACTAGAAAGTTTATAAACATGTCTGACTTGTCAGAGTGGGAATCCAGAAAGATGGTGGAAATAGTGTTATCCACAGCTATACGATTAGTGAGAAAAGCAGAATATAAGACCTGATAACAACAGCTTTGTTCATAAAGGACCATACATTATTACTCTTAGAAGTCTTAGAAAACTCTTGTTAAAGGGGTACATTTTAACTATTGTTTAAAAGGTGCTTCATCATGACATGTAATGGGAATAGAAGATCATACATTCAGTTCAGGAGAGAGTTTTGAATTCTATTACCTGATCGAGTGCTTATTTGCTTTACACTCTCATATGCAGTTATATAGAGTCTTATTTAAATTTCACTACACCATTGATTTTATGTTTTTAAAATCATGTACAGATGGATAAAACTTTGCATAGCAAAATGATTAATGTGTTTCCAAATAGAGACAGCTGGGTCAGAGTCTGTCCATCTGAACTGGAATCATGTGCTCTTAGTTACTTGGCATGGCTTCTCCAATGACTTCTAGGGAGACAACCAGAATGACTGCTGGATCTTTGCCCTGGCGGTTCTCCTGAGCAGCACCTTTGTATACAACAGCATGGGAACCATCAATCAGCAGGCCATGGACCAACTACAGTATCCTTTTTGTGGACTAGACAACAAGAAATCTTGAAAAGAACAGCTTCATTTTAATACCAATTACAGTGGCGGTCCACTGCAGAAGAATTCAGGAGTCCCCTTCTTAATGAACCCCGTTATGCTTATGCTCACCATCCCTGTTTACCTCAGTCACCACCCGAAGCCCAAGCCTTTCTGATCACACATCATCCTTAGACACTTAGCTGCACAAGGTTCTGTGTGCCTTCTATCTGAGTTAATATTTTTGGGTCACAATCTCCTCAGGAGCTTCCTGTGTGTAATCTGAAGCTGACCCCAGTCCCTAGATAGCATGTGTGCATGTGTGTGCTAAGTCGTTCAGTTGTGTCTGATTGTTTGTGACCCTATGGACTGTAGCCCACCAGGCTTGTTTGTCGAAGGGATTTTCCAGGCAATAATTCTGGAGTGGATTGCCGTGCCCTTCTCCAGAGGGTCTGACTAACCCAGGGATCAAACCCATGTCTCTTAAGTCTTCTGCATCAGCAGGAGGGTTCTTTACTACTGGTAGCACCTGGGAAGCTCACCCAGACAGTAAGGAGAGATAAAAGAGGATGGCAGATCACTTGAGATTGGCAGGTGGCAGGTTTAATAAACAAGGAAATTTACTTAGGTATGCTTTCTTAGGTGACTGGAAGACTAACATATTTCCACACACACACACCAAATTTTAAAGGTCTCTATAGATGCCTAAACTGGACCCGGTGTGTACACAGTCCAGACGGTCTTAGCAGCACATTACTATCTCAGGGAGGCTGTGTCCTCGTGCAGCTTCCAGCATGGGGAAGGCAAGGGCAGTGCACGTTCCAAAGATGGAGAAGAGGGTGAGCATACCTCAGTTGCCTGGGTCCACCTCAGGGGGCAAAACTGCAGTCATATTTGATCACCTGCCCCTACAGATATCTGTTGCCAAACCCTCGGTATCCTCTAAAACTCATGTTCTCATTCAGCTTCTCCTTGGCCTCTAAGTGTGGCAGTTCTTTGATTCTTGGGCATCTATTCTTCATTTCTTAGTCCCTAGGGCATCTCATCCACCCTTGGACTTTCACTAGCACCTTTATGTCAGTTACCATGACATTTGTATAAGCAATCATGACCACCAACCACTCTCAGGTACAAAATTGTGAATCTAGTTGATACAAGTCTCCATCTAGATGTGTAAGAAACATCTCAAACTTAACATGCTAAAACAACACAAAAGTCTTAAATATTTAAGTGACTATAATGAATTGAATATTATCATGCTTCTGACACTATTAAAGTAGAAATATATGGGGGATTCTTTTTTTAAAAGATTAATATATTTTAATTGGAGGATAATTACTTTACAATGTTGTGATGGTTTTGCCATACATCGGCATTAATCAGCCATGGTTACACATGTGTCCCACTATCCTGAACCCCCCTTCCCTCTTCCCTCCCCACCCCACCCCTCTGGGTTATCTAAGAGCACCAGTTTTGGTTGTCCTGCTTCTTGCATCAAATTGCACTGGCCATTAATTTTACTTATGGTAATATACATGTTTCAATGCTATTCTCTCAAATCATCCCACCCTGGCATTCTCCCACAGATTCCAAAAATCTGTTCTTTACATCTGTTTCTCTTTTGCTGCCCTCTATATAGGATCATCATTACTGTCTTTCTAAATTCCATATATATGCATTAATATACACTATTTGTGTTTCTCTTTCTGACTACTTCACTCTGTATAATAGGCTCCAGTTTTATTCACCTTATTAGAACTGACTTAAATGTGTTCCTTTTTATAGCTGAGTAATATTCCACTGAGTATATGTACCACACATTCCTTATCCATTCGTCTGCCAATGAACATCTAGGTTGTTTCCATATCCTAGTTATTGTAAATAGTGTTGCAGTGAACATTGGGTTACATGTGTCTCTTTCAATTTGGGTTTCTTTGGGGTGTATGCCCAGCAATGAGATCATTGGGTCATATGGCACTTCTATTCCCAGTTTTTTTAAGGGAACTCCACACCGTTCTCCATAGTGGCTGTAACAGTTTGCATTCCCACCAACAGTGTAAAAGGGTTCTCTTTTCTCCACATCCTCTCTAGCATTTATTGTTTGTGGACATTTTGATGAAGGCCATTCTGACTGGAATGAGATGATACCTCATTGTGGCTTTGATTTGCATTTGTCTAATAATGAGTGGACCTGGAGTGGCTCCTCCTGGCCACCGCCCCTGGCCTGGGCCATGGGGTTGCTCCTCTTGGCTGCTGCCCCATACCTCGGGCACGAGGTGGCTCCTCTAGGCCGTTCCTGCGCCATTGCAGCCTGGCACTCTTGGCCGCTGCCCATGACCTCAGATGTGGGGTAACTCCTCTCGGCCGTGCTTAGTGCACGGTTGCAGCCGCCTGTGCTCAGTCTGCTGGTCGCAGCCGCCTTGGAATGGCCTTGGAATGAGGAATGAAAGAAGGCAAAGACTAGTAGAGTTTTACCAAGAAAATGCACTGGTCATAGCAAACACCCTCTTCCAACAACACAAGAGAAGACTCTACACATGGACATCACCAGATGGTCAACACCGAAATCAGATTGATTATGTTCTTTGCAGCCAAAGATGGAGAAGCTCTATACAGTCAACAAAAACAAGACCAGGATCTGACTGTGGCTCAGATCATGAACTCCTTATTACCAAATTCAGACTTAAATTGAAGAAAGTAGGGAAAACCACTAGCCCATTCAGGTATGACCTAAATTAAATCCCTTATGATTATACAGTGGAAGTGAGAAATAGATTTAAGGGCCTAGATCTGATAGAGTGCCCAATGAACTATGGAATGAGGTTCGTGACATTGTATAGGAGACAGGAATCAAGACCATCCCCGTGGAAAAGAAATGCAAAAAAGCAAAATGGCTGTCTGGGGAGGCCTTACAAATAGCTGTGAAAAGAAGAGAAGTGAAGAGCAAAGGAGAAAAGGAAAGGTATAAGCATCTGAATGCAGAGTTCCAAAGAATAGCAGAAGAGATAAGAAAGCCTTCCTCAGAGATCAATGCAAAGAAATAGAGGAAAAGAACAGAATGGGAAAGACTAGAGATCTCTTCAAGAAAATTAGAGATACCAAGGGAATATTTCATGCAAAGATGGGCTCGATAAAGGACAGAAATGGTATGGACGTAACAGAAGCAGATGATATTAAGAAGAGGTGGCAAGCATACACAGAATAACTGTACAAAAAAAGATTTTCACCACCTGGATAATCACGATGGTGTGATCACTCATCTAGAGCCAGACATCCTGGAATGTGGAGTCAAGTGGGCCTTAGAAATCATCACTATGAACAAAGCTAGTGGAGGTGTTGGAATTCCAGTTGAGCTCTTTCAAATCCTGAAAGATGATGCTGTGAAAGTGTTGCACTCAATAGCCAACAAATTTGGAAAACTCAGCAGTGGCCACAGGACTGCAAAAGGTCAGTTTTCATCCCAATCCCTAAGAAAGGCAATGCCAAAGAATGCTCAAACTACTGCAAAATCACACTCATCTCACACGCTGGTGAAGTAATGCTTAAAATTTCCAAGCCAGGCTTCAGCAATACGTGAACTGTGAACTTCCTGACGTTCAAGCTGGTTTTAGAAAAGGCAATCAGAGATCAAATTGCCAACATTCGCTGGATCATGGAAAAAGCAAGAGAGTTCCAGAAAAACATCTATCTCTGCTTTATTGACTATGCCAAAGCCTTTGACTGTGTGGATCACAATAAACTGTGGAAAGTTCTGAAAGAGATGGGAATACCAGAGCACCTGACCTGCCTCTTGAGAAATCTGTATGCAGGTCAGGAAGCAACAGTTAGAACTGTACATAGAACAACAGACTGGTCCCAAATAGGAAAAGGAGTACGTCAAGGCTGTATATTGTCACTCTGCTTATTTAACTTCTATGCAGAGTACATCATGAGAAACGCTGGACTGGAAGAAACAAGCTGGAATCAAGATTGGCGGAAGAAATATCAATAACCTCAGATATGCAGATGACACCACCCTTATGGGAGAAAGTGAAGAGGATCTAAAAAGCCTCTTGATGAAAGTAAAAGAGGAGAGTGAAGAAGTTGGCTTAAAAATCATCATTCAGAAAATGAAGATCATGGCATCTGGTCCCATCACTTCATGGGAAATAGATGGGAAAACAGTGTCAGACTTTACTTATTGGGCTCCAAAATCCCTGCAGATGGTGACTGCAACCATGAAATTAAAAGATGCTTACTCTTTGGAAGAAAAATTATGACCAATCTAGATAGCATATTCAAAAGTAGAGATATTATTTTGCTGACTAAGATCCCTCTAGTCAAGGCTGTGATTTTTCCAGTAGTCATGTGTGGATGTGAGAGTTGGACTGTGAAGAATGTTGAGCACCGAAGAATTGATGCTTTTGAACTGTGGTGCTGGAGAGACTCTTGAGAGTCCCTTGGACTGCAAAGAGATCCAACTAGTCCATTCTGAAGGAGATCAGCCCTGTGATTTCATTGGAAGGAATGATGCTAAAGCTGAAACTCCAGTACTTTGGCCACCTCATGGGAAGTGTTGACTGACTGGAAAAGACTCTGATGCTGAGAGGGATTGGGGGCAGGAGGAGAAGGGGATGACAGAGGATGAGATGGCTGGATGGCATCACTGACTCAATGGACGTGAGTCTGAGTGAACTCCAGGAGTTGGTGATGGACAGGCCTGGCATGCTGCAATTCATGCGGTCGCAGAGTTGGACACGACTGAGAGACTGAACTGAACTGAATAATGAGAGATGTTGAGCATTTTTTCACGTGTTTATTAACTATCTGTATGTCTTCTTTGGAGAAATCTGTTTAATTATTTTCCCTACTTTTTGATTGAATTGTTTGNTGCAATTCATGCGGTCGCAGAGTTGGACACGACTGAGAGACTGAACTGAACTGAATAATGAGAGATGTTGAGCATTTTTTCACGTGTTTATTAACTATCTGTATGTCTTCTTTGGAGAAATCTGTTTAATTATTTTCCCTACTTTTTGATTGAATTGTTTGCTTTTTTGGTATTGAGCTGCATGAGCTTCTTGAATATTTTGGAGATTAAATCTTTGTCAGTTGTTTTATTTCCTAATATTTTCTCCCATTCTGAAGGCTGTCTTTTAACCTTGCTTATAGTTTCCTACATTGTGAAAAAGCTTTTAAGTTTAAATAAGTCCCATTTGTTTATTTTTGGTTTTATTTCCATTACTCTGGGAGGTGGGTCATAGAGAATCTTGCTGTAATTTATGTCATCAAGCGTTCTTTCTATGTTTTCTTCTAAGAGTTTTATCGTTTCTGTTCTTACACTTATATCTTTAATCCATTTCAAGTTTATTTTTGTGTATGATGTTAGAAAGTGTTCTAGTTTCATTCTTTTACATGTGGTTCACCTGTTTTCCCAGCATTTAAACAGACTGTCTTTTCTCCTTTGCATATTTTTGCTTCATTTGTCAAAGATAAGGTGTCCTTATGTGTGTGGAATTATCTCTGGAAAAGTCTTAAATTTTTGACCAAAAGCACTCCAACATCACAGTAAATTTCCATAGCACTCATAGAGATTTTTGGATCAATAGCTTAGTATTCACCCTAGACAATTCCTTTCTTTATATCCTACAAACTATTGCTTGCAGTCTGGTCAGCTCCACTGTCATAGGTATTTGCCCAGCCTGGCTAATTCCCACCACTTCTTCAATGGTAATTTCAGTTTAAGCTTCCATCTTCTTACCTCCAGGTTATCTTCTTAACTGCCTTACCTTCTCTTTCTCTTCTCTCTTGCCTCTCACAGGTACAGCACCTGCCAGTTTTCATTTTGAAAAGAAATATCAGGTCATATTCCCCTCTCAATTTAAAGCTTCTCAGTGGCTTCCCATTAAATTTAGATAAAATTTAAACACTTTCTATGGCCTACAGTGCCTATATTATCTGGACCTTAGCTATTCCAGGACTTCTGCCCTAGCCACGCTGGCCTCCCTGCTGTATGGTAGACACACTCAATGGTTTCCCCTCTGAGGTTTTGCAGGAGCTATTTCCTCACTGGTGCATTAGTACATGGCAGCCTCTCTCAGTTCATTTAGATTTCTGCACAATGATCACCTCAGAATGAATTTACCCGAACCACCACTTAAGCCAGCACCATGCATAGATACACACAGTTATTTTCTAAAGTTTAGCTGAGGTTCATTTTTCTTCAAGGCAACTATTATCAGTATCTCAGGTTTATTATATTTTTGTTTACTTGTTTATCATCTGTCCCCCTCAGCAGAATGTGTGTGTGTGTGTGTTCGTCACTCAGTCATGTCCGACTCTTTACAACCCCATAGACTATAGCCAGCCAGGCTCCTCTGGCCATGGAATTCTCCAGGCAAGAATACTGGAGTGGGTTGCCATTCCATTCTCCAGGGAATCTTCCTAACCTGGGAATTGTACTTGGGTTCCTGCAATGCAGGCAGATTCTTTACCTTCTGAGCCACCAGGGAAGCCCTCACTAGAAAATAGATGGTAGCATTTTCTCACTCATCGCAATGTTGTTTGTCCCTAGGACAATTCCTGGTTTATAGTAATTGCTCAGTAAGTGTTTATGGAATGAATGAATGAACTAATTAAGAAAAACTATTTTAGATAAGCTTTGGGGAACAGTATAGCATAAAAGATGCTACTCCTTTTCTGCAGTTTTCCTATGTTATCATCCCAGCTATGTGACAGAGCTGACACATCGAATCAGGGCAAAATCCTCACCTGATGAACATGAGGTTGAAGATTCAGCCAACTTTGTGAGCTTTTTTCCAGACTTTGTATGGACTCTGAGAGATTTCTCCCTGAAGCTGGAAGCGGATGGACAGCCCATCACTGCTGATGAGTACCTGGCAAATTCACTGAAGCTAAAGCAAGGTTACTGGGACTCAGTTTGGCAAACAAAAAAAAAAGAGAAAACAGCATCAGAATGACCATTTCAATGCAGATGCTGAATATTATAATTTTATAACTTTGTTATCCTGGCTGTTCTGTTAGAGGAAATGAAATGTTTCTTAGATAAATCAGTGTAATCTAATTTTAAGTTACTTCCTTCTTGGAGAAGGAAAGAAATTTTATTTCTCTACCCCTTTCATTATTGGGTCTGATCCATGATTAGTTAATTCTTACCTTTTTATATAGGATTTGTGCACATTATAAAGTTGAAGGGTATATATTTGAAGTAGCCTGAAGTTGTAAAACTTCTGATTTTCTTTCCTCTAGGAAATGATAAAAAAACTGAAAACTTTAATGAACCTCGGTTATGTATCCGAAAGTTCTTCCCAGAGAAAAAGTGCTTCATCTTTGATCACCCTGCTTATAGGAAGTACCTCATCCACCTGGAGCAGCTACAAGAGGAAGATTTGAACCCTGAATTCAGAGAACAAGTTGCAGACTTCTGCTTCTACATCCTCAACCATTCCAAGGCCAAGACTCTCTCGGGTGGTATCACAGTCAATGGGCCTCGTGAGTCCCTCTTACTCTCTTTCCTTACCTGGACTTTCCTACTGCCCATTATAGACAACAGAAGTGGGAGGCATGAGGATTACTTCTGACAAATACAGAGTCTAATGATGCCAAGGAAAACACACCACAAGGGTCACATTGTGAATGTTACATATGAACTAAAACTATTTCTGGTATTATCTAATATTCACAGGAGTCAGATGAATAAAGAAAAAGAACTAGAATCTAATTCTGGTGTAGTAACCTTCTCCACCAACATCGCAACTTCATTTTTATGAAATTTCCTTCAAGAAGAAGTGTATTATTGACAAGGTCAGGAAAAGGCAAATATTCCATGTATGTGAGGCTTTGCTTCTCACCTTAACACAATTCTCTTGTTAATCAAAGCAAAAATGTGTGATTAGGCACTCTGATTAGGAGTGCCTGCCAAGTACCAACCACTGGGCATATCCTCATTCCAACATGATGGGAACAAAAGTTACTTAAGCAATTTATGTAACCCTAATGATTAAACACTGGTAAGTACAGGGAACCATACCTGAAAGGACCTGCAAGTGACTTCAAGGAGGTTAAAGTCTGAGCCCAGTGAAAAGATCCTGAGGAATGACAGGCAAAGAGGTAAAGATATGTAATTTATGTTTCATGCAGTCCTTCAGGGACTTCCCTGGTGGCTCAGAGGTTAAAGCGTCTGCCTCCAATGCGGGAGACCCAGGTTCGATCCCTGGGTCGGGAAGATCCCCTGGAACAGGAAATGACAACCCACTCCAGTATTCTTGCCTGGAGAATCTCAGGGACTGAGGAGCCTGGTGGGCTGCAGTCCATGGGGTCACAAAGAGTCGGACACAACTGAGTGACTTTACTTACTTACTTACTTACAGTCCTTCAGAATGTTTTATAGATAATGTGCTAGAGGCATGTACATGCAGCAACAAGATGAATGGTACTTGCAATATTTTATAATAAATGGTGACTATGTAGGCTAAGATAGTGGCAATAGAGACTCTCAAAATTAGCAGAATCTTCATATATTTTGAATATCAAATACATAAGTTTTGATGATGGAAGGCATGTGGGTGTGTGGAAGAAATGATATGGCAGTGTTAAGCTTGACTCTAGGATTCTGAGCTTAAGCAACTACTTGAACAGATGTTATTTACTAAAAGAAAAATCTGGAGAATGAATAGTTTTCCAGAATGGATGAAGTTGTTTAGATCTGGATTATTTAGTATTGATTTTCCTTCCTCCCAATGCAGAAGACCTAAGAGACTTGAGTTCAACCACTGGGTTGGGAAGATCCCCTGGTAGAGGAAAAATAATAAATGGTACTATGTAGGCTAAGATAGTGGCAATAGAGACTCTCAAAATTAGCAGAATCTTCATATATTTTGAATATCAAATACATAAGTTTTGATGATGGAAGGCATGTGGGTGTGTGGAAGAAATGATATGGCAGTGTTAAGCTTGACTCTAGGATTCTGAGCTTAAGCAACTACTTGAACAGATGTTATTTACTAAAAGAAAAATCTGGAGAATGAATAGTTTTCCAGAATGGATGAAGTTGTTTAGATCTGGATTATTTAGTATTGATTTTCCTTCCTCCCAATGCAGAAGACCTAAGAGACTTGAGTTCAACCACTGGGTTGGGAAGATCCCCTGGTAGAGGAAATGGCAACCCACACCACTAATCTTGCCTAGAGAATCCCGTGGACAGAGGACTCTGGCAGGCTACAGTGCATAGGGTCACAAAAAGTCAGACATGACTGAAGTGACTTAGCACACGTTCATATAAGTGATATCATATGATACTTGTCTTTCACTGTTTGATTATTTCATTTAGTATGATAATCTCTAGGCCCATTTATGTTGCTGAAAATCACATTATTTCATTTTTATGGCTGGGTAACATCTCGTTGTATATATGTACCATGTCTTCTTTATCCATTCATTGTCGATGGACATTTGGTTGCTTCTGTGTCTTGAGTAGGGCTTCCCTGATGGCTTAGTGGTAAAGAATTGACCTGCAATGAGGGAGACCAAGGTTTGATCCCTGGGTCAGGAAGATTCCTCTGGAGGGGGCTACGGCAACCCACTCCAGTATTCATGTCTGGAGAATCCCATGGACAGAGGGGTCTTGTGGGCTATAATCCATAGGGTTGCAGAGTCAGACATGACTAAAGTGACTGAGCATGCACGCATGTCCTGACTATTATAAATAGTGCTGCTATTAATATTGGTGTGCACACATCTTTTCATATAATCATTTTCTTTGTATATATGCCCAAGATTAGGATTTCAGGGTCATAAGAGGACTCTATTTTTCATTTTTTAGGGAACCTCCATAATGTTTCTATAGTGACTGCATCAATTTACATTCCCACCAACAGTGTACGAGGGTCCCCTTTTCTTCACACCCTCTCCAGCATTTGCTATTTGTAGACCTTTGAACAATGGCATCTGACCAGTATGAGGTGATAGCTTATTGTAGTAAAAAACTAGTAGTTGTAGGGCCACAAACCACTCCAGTTTCCCAAGGCTGGGATTTCCTAGTATGTAAGACTTTCAGTGTTAAAACCAGAATTCTCTGGCAGACTTGGATGAATTGATCACAGTGTATGGAGCTCTGATGAAAGAATATCTAGGAAGACTCTCTTATTTAGGCCAGACCCAGAACTAGTGAGATGCATCACATGTACACTTTCATTTACACACACATGTACTTGTGTACATTAAAATCTTTCCTTGACCTTTAGATTACTTAGAATTGAGAAAGGAAAGGGAACTCATTAAAAAAGAAAGGGAGATTCAGGAAGGCTAAGAAAAGATTAAGACTTACCATCTTGTCTGCAAAATATCCTTACTCTATCCCATTTATTCCAATAGCTTTCATTTAGGTGAAGGAAGAAGGAGAAAAGGAAAGCTTTAAACTATTCTGAACCTAGAGTGTAACAAAATACTTCATCACAATTCTTCTTAAAAATTCTTAAAACTACTGTTTGTAACACTTGAAAAGCACAAAAAGTGCACTATCCGTTGACTCAGAATGATTAAATTTGCATGCTCAGGACTAAACTAACACAACTTGTTCCTGTGTCTCACCAACTCTTAGTCACTGTTTTTTAAATTCCCTTTCATAGGCCTAGAGAGCCTGGTGCTCTCCTATGTCAATTCCATCAGCAGTGGGGATCTGCCCTGCGTGGAGAGTGCAGTCCTGGCCTTGGCCGAGATTGAGAACGTGGCTGTGGTGCAAAACGCCATTGCCCACTATGACCAGCAGATGGGTCAGAAGCTGAAGTTGCCCACGGAAACCCTTCAGGAACTGCTGGACCTGCACTGGGCCACTGAGAAAGAGGCCATTGACGTCTTCATGAGAACTCTTTCAAGGATGTGGACCAAGTGTTTCAAAAACAATTAGGGGTATGTTTGCTATTCTGTTTAATGAGAGGAAGAAAAATCTGGGCCTTTCTCTTTTTTGTTTTTGATTGGAAGATAATTGCTTTACAATATTGTGTTGGTTTCTTCCATACAACATGAATAAGCCTCTCTTGCTATAAATAGTCCTCCCAGACCCAAGGATAGCAGCCCTCAGTTATATGTAC
Organism: Aepyceros melampus; assembly: GCA_006408695.1. Classification (NCBI taxonomy): domain Eukaryota; kingdom Metazoa; phylum Chordata; class Mammalia; order Artiodactyla; family Bovidae; genus Aepyceros; species Aepyceros melampus. The sequence continues at coordinate 16,918 of SJXQ01007675.1, read as the reverse complement.
TCATTTGCACTCTTTACTAAAAGAACAGACTGTTCTTAGCCTTAGTCCTGGAGACTGTGGTACCATGACCAACTATGGTTATTAAAAATATCCTCATCTATTAATCTCTACCCTATAGATGCTATATTTTAATCAAACAAATAAACTGTAACACTGTATTTACATAAGATTATTTAAATTTATTTTTTAATTTAAAGTTAGTCAAAGACACAGTGCTTTCATATTCCCTGCTAATAATATAGGAGGATTTGCTTCTTTGTGAAAACCCTAAAAACTTATTGTGTTTAATGTAAAGCACAATAAATATTCAGAAAGACAAGAAAGAGGAATCAATCATTAGCATGCTATTTGAGGGCTCAAGTCTGAGTTCTTCCAAATTAAGGAGGATTGTTGTATGACGAATTATCATTTGACAGATGACAATCCCTTCCCTGACTTGTAGGGCAGACTTTTACAAATCATACCTTCCTGCTTTCAAAGGTTCTGGTGAAACTAAATAGTGAAAGTCAGCAGGCTATGGATTTCTTTCTAGACGAAAGAAACATGCAAATTCTCTTCTACAATTGAATGTAGGTAAAAGTGCTGTTCTGTGGGCTTTCTCCATGCAGACATTAACTACAGTACAATCTCCGTTACCTTCATTAGCCTTTTATTGAAAAATATGCAAAAGTACTGTTACTTTAAAGAACATGCCACTAGTCACTGACCCTTTGGAGCACTTACAGAGAAGTCACTGGGCTTAACACTTTATACCACTGCATACAATCTTGACAGGGAATCTATGAGATAGGTACATTTCCTCTGTTTTACCAACAAAGAAATCTCATTTCATGAAGGTTGAGTGTCACTAAGTCACAAATTGGTGGAACCAGGAACTTCCTGCAGGCCTGTCATACTGGACAATTGTGTGGTAAACTATTAGGAACTTAAAAAGAGAAGTTCCAAGTGGAGCAGTGTTTATGCTTTGAGAATCATTCTCTGAAGCTAAAAAACTATAGGCAAAAAAGCTTCAGATAAACACAAAGAGAAGTAGATGCATTTTTTAAACCAGCATTCTATTTAAGAGTTTTCTAGAATCTCCCAACATCGTGAGGGGTGTGTTATATTTATGTGCCACATTCTCTGCAGGAGAAGCATTTCCCAGTAATCCACGTTGGTCCACATCCTCATCCTGGCTCACGGTGCCATTTGTGCTCTTTTTCACCTCACAGGACAAGTTAAAAGCAAAGCTGGATGACTTTTGTAAACAGAACATGAAAGCATCCTCAGATTGTTGCATGGCTTTAATTCAGGACATTTTTCATCCTCTATATGAAGATGTGAGACAGGGAACATTTTCTAAACCAGGAGGTTATTATTTATTTATTAAGAAGATGAATGAGCTGAAGAATAAGTACCACCAGGTCCCCAGAAAGGGGGTACAGGTAAACTACATACTGATTACCTTTTCTGGGGCCTCGCTGAAGTGACTCTTTCAAACTACAGTGGGAACAACAAAAATGCAATGGGTCAATGGTGCCTGTGGCTTTCATTGACTATTCACTGGTTTATTCAATGGGACAGACGACCATGAGATGAATAGCAGATTCATCCCATGGTAGTGCTTCTTGGAAGCAAAGATGGAAGCCCTCAAAAAATTTTGCAGAATTTATTCTATAATTTAGTCATTCTATCATCCAACAATTTTCTACTCAAGCTTAACAATATGTCTATAACTGGGATTGCTGCTGCTGCTGAGAAGTCGCTTCAGTCGTGTCCGACTCTGTGCGACCCCATAGACAGCAGCCCACCAGGCTCCCCCGTCCCTGGGATTCTCCAGGCAAGAACACTGGAGTGGGTTGCCATTTCCTTCTCCAGTGCATGAAAGTGAAAAGTGAAAGTGAAGTCGCTCAGTGGTGTCCGACTGTTCGCGACCCCATGGACTGCAGCCCACCAGGCTCCTCCATCCATGGGATTTTCCAGGCAAGATTACTGGCATGAGGTGCCATTGCCTTCTCTGATAACTGTGTGCAGTTTAAATATAAGCAAGTTCTTTCAAAGCATTCATCAGCAATCAACAAATATAGCTTACAGCAAATCTAATAATAATAACAGTTCACAGATAGACGTTACTTTGTGTTAGGAAACAAATGGGCTTAACCCATTCAATCCTCACTAGAACACTGTGAAGTATATCATGTCAATGTCCTCATTTTATAAATAGGAAAACTGAGGGAAGTAAAATAACTCAGCTAAGATGTTCAGGTAATAAGTGGTATAGCTGAAATGGAAACACTAATAGGAAACTCTGGGCTCATAAGTATGCTTCTGTGCCAGTATACTCAGGTTATATCAGTTAGAATTAGGTTTGGGCACATATTATTAAAAAACAAAACAAAACAAGACTGTCTTAAGAACACGAAAGTTTCTTTCTCTCTTATATACAAGAAGTAAGGCAGAGGGGTCCAGGCTGCTATGACTGTTCCACAGTCATGCTGTTCCCAGACTCTCCTGTTCTGCTCCAGCACCTTGGCACCCAGCCTCCATCTTCAAGGTCAATTCATGGTGTAAGATGGCTGTTGGAGTTTCACTCATTCCTTCCACATTACAGATAGGACGAAAGGGGGAAAACAGAAGAGTGAAAGGTCTCTGGGTCAACTCTTTTTAAGGGGATCTGCAAAAAGCCCAATATAACACCATTGCATAAGTGGTATTAGCCAAATTTTAATCATATGGCCACCTCCAGCTACCAGGGAGGCTGACTAAAAAAATGCAGAGTTTTATCATGGCCTATGATGTGCCCTGATTGGAAAAAAAAAAAAAGGTTCTATTACTAAGAACAAAGGGGAGAAAAATATTAGGGTCGCTCTAGAAGCTGCTATTACAGAGACAAAAATTGCCCTGAAGAAAAATAAAGTAGGGTACAGGCCTAGGAGAGGAAAGGAACATGGTCCTATTTTATATGTAGGATTTTAGAGAGGGCCTCTCTTGTGAGGTGCTGTTTCAACAGTCTTCGAACAAGTCAGGAAGTAAGCCAAGCGAGCATCTAGAAGAAGAAAATTTCAAACAACAGAAAATCCCAGAAGGATGAATTGGATTCTGTCCAACAAATGTGGCAAGAGGGCAATGAGCAAAGAAAGAGGTGGCAGGAGGTGAGGTCAGAGAGATGCTCAAGGCCAGAGGCTAACCAGGTAGTATCCTGGAGGGTCCTGAGAGTAGTTTCAGTTTTACTTGAGAACAGCTGGAAAATCAGCAGGGGATTTGGTGCATCAGAATGAAGTGATCTTTCTTAAAGTGATAGGATGCTAGCTGCTCTCAGGAAATCAGACTGTAGGGGAGCAAGAGTAGAAGGCAATAGGGAGACCAATTATGAAGCTAATACCATGGTCCAGGCAAGAAGAGATACTATCCTGGACCAGTGTGTTTGGGAGAAATAGGTTGCAACTGATGGGCTCTTGCTGATTTTATTTTGAATCCAAAGCAAATACCATTAGCTGATGTAAAGAACAGCCATAAGGTTTGCAATCCATACAATTAGAAGATCAGCTTTACTGATTACATTTCTAACATTGGGGTGACTGAGAATGAAGCAAATTTGAGGATGGATCTAGAGTTGGGTTTTAAGCCAGTTTGAAATAGTATTCATTAATAAATTCTAAAATGGGTAAAATGAAATTGAATTGAAACATTTACTGCTAGGTTTTCCTTTAACCCATAAGCTCTATTTCCTAATTTTAACTTGGTCTGCATCAATAGGCAGGAGAGACACTGAGGAAATATTTGGATTCCCAAGAGAGTGTGGCTGATGCACTTCTACAGACTGATCAGTCGCTACAGAAAAGGAAAAAGAGATTGAAGGTGAGACAGCTGAAAACACTCTGCTGCTGCTAAGTCGCTTCAGTCGTGTCCGACTCTGTGTGACCCCATAGACGGCAGCCCACCAGGCTCCCCCATCCCTGGGATTCTCCAGGCAAGAACACTGGAGTGGGTTGCCTTTTTCTTCTCCAATGCGTGAAAGTGAAAAGTGAAAGTAAAGTCACTCAGTGGTGTCCGACTGTTCACGGCCCCATGGACTGCAACCCACTAAGCTCCTCCGTCCATGGGATTTTCCAGGCAAGAGTACTGGAGTGGGGTGCCATTGTCTTCTCCGTGAAAACACTTTAGATAGTTAGAAAGCCCCAGAAATGTTAATGTTAGCCACATCAATCTGCCTGAAATATTACTATAGTGCAAAAAATAGCAAGTATATTTCATATTTTTAAAGGTTTCTTTACTTAACCAATATTTATGTTAATCTGTCTTCTGATTTATTCTTGTTTAGTCGCTAATTTGTATTGAACTCTTTTGCAACCCCGTGGACTGTAGCCTGCCAGTCTCCTCTGCCCATGGGATTCTCCAGGCAATAACACTGGAGTGGGTTGCCATGCCATCCTCCAGGGAATCTCCACCAAGGTTTCAAACTCACATCTCCTGCCTTGGCAGTCAGATTCTGATTGTTCAGTGCAAAAATAAACACAAGAGGCTTCCTTCATGAGATAAGCAAACAAGTGAGTAGGGTGAAAGCAGAAAGAAAGCTATAAAAATAAATTAAGATTATCATGTTTCTCTGCTTATTTTTCTTCTTAAGTGAAACGTATGAAGTGTGAAGCTGCAGAAGCTGCAAACAAAATGTTAGAGGAAATACAAAAGAAGAATGAACAGATGATGCGACAAAAAGAAGCGAGTTATCAGGAACATGTGAAGCAACTGACTGAGAAGATGAAAAAGGAGAGGGCCCAGTTAATAGCAGACCAAGAGAGGGTTCTAGCCCTTAAACTTCAGGTATTCAATTGTAGCATCTCCATTCTATCTTCCACTGTGCTGAATCAAAAGCTCTTAGAAGTTAGAGCATTATATCAGTTTAAGGACTATTCTAGCCCAAACACTAGTAGACATTTCATTTCCTTACTGCTTCTACCCCTAACCATCTCTGGTTATTGCAGTCAATCCTGTTTAGTTGCTAAGTGGTGCCCGACCCCTTTTGGACCCCATGAACTCCAGCCTACCAGACTCCTCTGTCCATGGGATTTTCCAGACAAGAGTACTGGAGTGGGTTGCCGTTTCCTTCTCCAGGGGATCTTCCCAACCCAGGTCTCCTGCATTTCAGGCAGATTCTCTACCATCTGAGCCAGCAGGAGATTCCATGTCGTACAATGAACCACATACCCAGGCTGCTAGTTTTTTCCTGATTTCCAGGCTGTTCTCCAAATCTATGCTAAGTCGAGATGTCTACCCTGTATCTATTACAGCATGGACCAGTGTAGGCTTTACCCCCTGAACTTATTTCTGTTATCTCTGCTACCAAAATTTGGAGACTTGTACTAAATTCCCTGATCAAACACCTCCTGTGATTCTTAATTTTGTAGTAACCTTCCTATGGTGTCCCTCATCTTCCTTGCCTTCTTAGACATACATTTGGGATATCACATTCGTGTAATATAGAGCTGAGATAGAAAAGGACAGTTTTTCTTTAAAGACTGTTGTTTCAGGTTGAAGGAGATAAAAAATTAATTCTAGGTGTCACTAATATTTTAGAAACCATAAGAGAAGAATATTTCTGAAGCTAAAAAAAATGCAGAAAAATTTTGAGAGTAGACTCAAGAAAGAGGGATGTAATGGATATTAAAGGAGGAAAAGATTTTAAACAGAAGTTTCACAACCCAGGAGGGATTAATATAGGTATAATTTAGCAAATGTGGGAAATGTTTTAAGTTGTGTGTGTTCAGTCTCCACTTTCCCTTTTAGGAACAGAGACGACTTCTCTTGGAGGGATTCGAAAAAGAATACATGAAACTTCAGAAAGAGACTGAAGCCTTCGGCAATATACTGTCAAAATTATTCTCTAATACTGTAATATTACCATGTAATATTCTCTAAAAACCTAAGGACCTAATTTCCTAACCAGCTCCTATCTGTTAAGAACAAGTTGAATGGGCAGCTTCAAGATGTCAAACAATCGCCACTAAACTTGAAGTCATAAGATGAATTTTCATTGAGGCTTAAAGTTTGCAAAGATGAAATAAAATGTGAAGGCAGTGTTTAACCTATAGAAGAATTCAATTCATGTTAAATATAGTATATATGACTAGTATGATACCTCAGTAGAACCTATGTTTGAAATCATGCATGTTGATTCTATAGAGACTTTTAGTTATGTAATTGGGATATATTTACATCCAATTTGGGGATATCAGAGATGTTCTATTCAGTGTAGACTCTTTTCCCACACATACACCATCCTTCTAGATATCTTACTCAAGGATTTACTTTGGTACTGGGATGGAGTGGGAGGGTTGTGTACACAGGAAAAGTCTGATGAGAGTGTACAAAGTTATGGAGCACAGTTAAGCATCACTCCTGCCAAGAAGTCACTAGGTCACATGACGGCTTCCAATAAGGGAGATCTGGACAATTAACTTCAGGGTGAAGACAGTGTTCAGCTCTCCATTGGGTGGAGGCTGCATTGCTGTGGTCACTGACGGGATACTTGAACACTGGTAGGGGAATTACTTGCACCTGTGTGAAATGGATGTATGAGTGGATGTTCAACCTTCTTTGTCCAGAGAATCCCTCTAGATAATTACTGCCCCATTTCTAGTCCACACAACATCTCTCTATTTTACTCTTCTTTTCTTAGTTTCCCTCACCCATGGTTCCAAGAATAATGTCTACAATCACAAAAAGGAAACTTTAGCACAAAATTCCTTTCTATTCCTCTGAGAATCATAACCATAATTCTTTAAAACCTTACCTAACTCCATTTTTTTTTCTTCCTGTTTTCTATGACATCACAGCCTGGGAACCACTCAAGGCAAATATCTAGTATGGAAGGACAAAAATCAGTTCTAATGAGGTGGATGACGCTGGAGCCGATTATACAGAGTGAAGTAAGCCAGAAAGAAAAACACCAATAGAGTATACTTACACATATATATGGAATTTAGAAAGATGGTAATGATAAACTTGTACGCAAGACAGCAAAAGAGACACAGATGTATAGAACGGCTTTTTGGACTCTGTGGGAGAGGGAGAGGGTGGGATGGGTTGGCAGAGTGGCAGTGTAACATGTGTGATGTCGTGAGTGAAACGAATCGCCAGGCCAGGTTTGATGCAGGATGCAGGATGCTTGGGACTGATGCACGGGGATAATCCAGAGAGAGGGTGTGGGGTGGGAGAGGGGAGGTGGGGGTCGGGATTGGGAGTTCATGTATACTCGTGGCTGATTCATGTCAATGTATAGCAAAATGAATACAGTATTGTAAAGCAAAACAAACTAAAAAAATAAAAATTAATTAAAAAAATAAAATAAAAAACAAGAAAAATAAAAAAAAATTCATTAATGAAAAAAATATTAACCCACCACAATTGTCTTAGGACATGTATCACTTAAGGTTCTCACTGCAACAAACAGTATCTTCTCAGTAACTTAAAAGGAAAATGATTTTTAAGCCTGGTAGGTAGCAGACAGATTCTCCAGGATGGTAAGGGAGTCAAACTCTACTTCTCTTTCACCAAGAATAATACCAACCACATGGGAAGGCATCTCAAGAGAAAACAGCACATCCATTATCACCTGATACAGTGATCTCCAGATCACATGTCAGATGCTCTACCAATGTCAGCTCTGAGTATTGGATGCTTCCACCTTTATATCTGAAGTAAGTAAACCCCCCATGAAAAGTTGCATTGAGGGTTGCTATGTCTCCATCTTGGGCTTCCCTAGTGGCTCAGCTGGTAAAGAATGCAGGACACCTGGGTTCAATCCCTAGGTTGGGAAGGCCCCCTTGGAGAAGGGAATGTCTACCCACTCCAAGGACTGTAAAGTCCATGGGGTCAAGGATATGGCAACTCACTCCAGTATTCTTGCCTGGAAAATCCTATGGATGGAGGAGCCTGGCAGTCTACAGTCTATGAGATCACAAAGAGTTGGGCATGACTGAGTGACTTCAGTTCACTTTATGTCTCCATTGCAGTCTCACAAAAGTGTATCTGCTTGGCAGAAAATAAATCACATGCCTACCCAGTGGAAATCTGGAAATGAGAGTTGTCCATCTTCCACTCTGGAAATTATAGTCTCATAATGTGAGCCATTTCCATCCATGTTAGTGTCAACTGATTCTTCTAGGTAGATTTCGGGAGATACCCCTTATGTTAGAAATAGTGATATTAACCCAATAGTAGGCCTGTTGCTGGGCCAGCTGAGGGCCGGGTAAGCTGGGACCAGGTTAGGGCAGTACGCAGGCTGGCTGAGTACTTACCCCAGGAGTTTGCTGCCTGACGCAGGCACACCGTGGACACTCGAGAGGAGACATGAGTGTTTGCGTGGGGCTTGGAAGTCCCGAGGGCTGGCGGCCAAGAGGAGTTATCCCATGTTCACAGTCAGGGGCAGTGGCCAAGAGTGTCAGGCTGTGTCGGCGCTACCCCACGCCCGAGGCCAGGAGGGCCTAGAGGAGCTATCCCACGTTCAAGGTCAGGAGGGGCGGTGGTGAGGAGATACCCCTCGTCCAAGGTAAGGGGCAGCGCCTGCGTTTTGCTGAAGCAGTTGTGAAGCGATACCCAAAGCTCAAGGTAAGAGAAACCCAAGTAAGACACTAAGTGTTGCAAGAGGGCATCAGAGGGCAGACACACTGAAACCATACTCACAGAAAACTAGTCAATCTAATCACACTAGGACCACAGCCTTGTCTAACTCAATGAAACTAAGCCATGCCTGCGGGGCAACCCAAGATGGGCGAGTCATGGTGGAGAGGTCTGACAGAATGTGGTCCACTGGAGAAGGGAATGGCAAGCCACTTCAGTATTCTTGCCTTGAGAACCCCATGAACAGTATGAAAAGGCAAAATGATAGGATACTGAAAGAGGAACTGCCCAGGTCAGTAGGTGCCCAATATGCTACTGGAGATCAGTGGAGAAATAACTCCAGAAAGAATGAAGGGATGGAGCCAAAGCAAAAACAATACCCAGCTGTGGATGTGACTGGTAATAGAGGCAAAGTCCAATGCTGTAAAGAGCAATATTGTATAGGAACCTGGAATGTCAGGTCCATGAATCAAGGCAAATTGGAAGTGGTCAAACAAGAGATGGCAAGAGTGAACGTTGACATTCTGGGAATCGGCGAAATGAAATGGACTGGAATGGGTGAATTTAACTCAGATGACCATTATATCTACTACTGCGGGCAGGAATCCCTCAGAAGAAATGGAGTAGCCATCATGGTCAACAAAAGAGTCTGAAATGCAGTACTTGGATGCAATCTCAAAAATGACAGAATGATCTCTGTTTGTTTCCAAGGCAAACCATTCAATTTCACAGTAATCCAAGTCTATGCCCCAACCAGTAATGCTGAAGAAGCTGAAGTTGAATGGTTCTATGAAGACCCACAAGACCTTTTAGAACTAACACCCAAAAAGATGTCCTTTTCATTATAGGGATCTGTAATGCAAAAGTAGGAAGTCAAGAAACACCTGGAGTAACAGGCAAATTTGGCCTTGGAATGCAGAATGAAGCAGGGCAAGGACTAATAGAGTTTTGTCAAGAAAATGCACTGGTCATAGCAAACACCCTCTTCCAATAACACAAGAGAAGACTCTACACATGGACATCACCAGATGGTCAGCACCGAAATCAGATTGATTATATTCTTTGCAGCCAAACATGGAGAAGCTCTATACAGTCAACAAAAACAAGACCAGGAGCTGACTGTGACTCAGATCATGAACTCCTTATTGCCAAATTCAAACTGGAATTGAAGAAAGTACAGAAAACCACTAGATCATTCAGGTATGACCTAAATTAAATCCCTTATGATTATACAGTGGAAGTGAGAAATAGATTTAAGTGCCTAGATCTGATAGATAGAGTGCTTGATGAACTATGGAATGAGGTTCGTGACATTGTATAGGAGACAGGAATCAAGACCATCCCCATGGAAAAGAAATGCAAAAAAGCAAAAGACCTGTCTGGGGAGGCCTTAAAAATAGCTGTGAAAAGAAGAGAGGCGAAAAGCAAAGGAGGAAAGGAAAGATAAGCATCTGAATGCAGAGTTCCAAAGAATAGCAAGAAGAGATAAGATAGCCTTCTTCAGTGATCAATGTAAAGAAATAGAGGAAAACGATTGAAGAAAGTACAGAAAACCACTAGATCATTCAGGTATGACCTAAATTAAATCCCTTATGATTATACAGTGGAAGTGAGAAATAGATTTAAGTGCCTAGATCTGATAGATAGAGTGCTTGATGAACTATGGAATGAGGTTCGTGACATTGTATAGGAGACAGGAATCAAGACCATCCCCATGGAAAAGAAATGCAAAAAAGCAAAAGACCTGTCTGGGGAGGCCTTAAAAATAGCTGTGAAAAGAAGAGAGGCGAAAAGCAAAGGAGGAAAGGAAAGATAAGCATCTGAATGCAGAGTTCCAAAGAATAGCAAGAAGAGATAAGATAGCCTTCTTCAGTGATCAATGTAAAGAAATAGAGGAAAACGACAAAATGGGAAAGACTAGAGATCTCTTCAAGAAAATTAGAGATACCAAAGGAACATTTCATGCAAAGATGGGCTCGATAAAGGACAGAAATATTATGGACCTAATAGGAGCATAAGATATTAAGAAGAGGTGGCAAGAATACACAGAAGAACTGTACAAAAAATATCTTCATAACCCAGATAATCACAATGGTGTGATCACTCTCCTAGAGCCAGACATCCTGGAATATGAAGTTAAGTGGGCCTTAGAAAGCATCACTAAGAACAAAGCTAGTGGAGATGATGGAATTCCAGTTGAGCTATTTCAAATCCTGAAAGATGATTTTGATTTTTTTTTATTTTGTTGATTTTTCTATTGATTTTTTGTTTTTCATTTTTAGAAATTTCTACTCTAATCTTATTATTACCTTTCTTCTCCTTTGAATTGAATTTGCTCTTCTCTTTCTAGTTTCTTACTATGGAAGCTTAGGCTTTTTATTTTAAATTTTTCTTCTTTTTCTATATGTGCACTCAATGCTATAATGTGTCTTTAAGCTCTGCTTTCAAAAAATTCTACAAATTTAGGGAAGTAATATTTTCACTTTTTTTTTTTACCTCAACTATTTTAAAATTTCTTTTGAGATTCCTCCTTTAACCAATGTGTTACTAAGAAGTGTGCTACTCAATCTCCACATATTCAGGAATTTCCCAGCTTTTTCTTACAGATTTCCAGTTTATTCCATTGTGATCTGATAGGAAATATTGTATTACTTCTATTCTTTTAATCTGTTGAGTTGTAGTTTATGACCCAGAATGTGATCTATCTTGGTTCATATGAGCTTGAAAAGAATATATATTCTGCTGATGTTGGATGAATCACTCTATAGATGTGAACTGCTTACAGCTGATTTGAGATCTTTTAAGGTCTACATTGTGTGTCTTCCCAGGTGGCTCAGTGGTAAAGGGTCCCTGTGAGAATGCAGGAGCCACAGGAGACACAGATTTGATCCCCAGGTTGAGAAGATCCCCAGGAGAAGGAAATGGCAACATAATCCAAATTCTTGCCAGGATAATCCCATAGACAGAGGAACCTGGTGGGCTACAGTTCATGGGGTTGCAAAGAGTCAGATATGGCATTAATGATTTCCTACCTACTATACATGTCCATTTTTAACAGAGAGGTGTTGAAACCTTCAAGCCTTCAATGGATTCCTCTGTTTCTCCTCCCTGTTGTGTCAGTTTATGGGACACATATTTTGGCACTCTGTGGTTAGACACAAACACATTGAGGGACGTTATATCTTCTGGGAAATTTAACCCTTTTATTCCTATGCAATTGCCCTCTTTATCCATGATCGTTTTCTTGTTCTGAAGTCTACTCAGTCTGTCTTCCACAGTTTTCTTTTGTTTAGTGTTAGTATGGTATATGAACCCGGGTTCAATCCCTGGGTCAGGAAGATCCTCTGGAGAAGGAAATGGCAAGCCACTCCAGTATTCTTGCCCGCGGATGGAGGAGCGTGGTAAGCTACAGTCCATGGGGTTGCAGAGTCAGACACGACTGAGCGACATCACATGATATATGAACCTTGGGATCTGGCAAAAGGACTGAGACCCCCCCCCCCCCCCAGGGAATGTGACTTTGGAGGCCAGTGGTGAAACCATTTACCACAGATTGGGACTGAAACCCATGTTCTGGGACTTGAACCCAGCCAAAACCCAGTTTGGGACTTAAACCCACATGGCTGGGACTTGAACCCACCCAAAACCCTGCTTGGGACTTGAACCCCCATGGCTGAGACTAGAGCCCCCCCCCCCCCCCCCCAGGGAATGTGACTTTGGAGGCCAGTGGTGAAACCATTTACCACAGATTGGGACTGAAACCCATGTTCTGGGACTTGAACCCAGCCAAAACCCAGTTTGGGACTTAAACCCACATGGCTGGGACTTGAACCCACCCAAAACCCTGCTTGGGACTTGAACCCCCATGGCTGAGACTCAAACCCAACCAAAATCCATAGTAACTGGTTTCAGGACCTAATGAAGCTCAGGTTCTTGATGTCTCATTGCAGAAAGAATTCAGTGAGAGACAAAGTGTTAGGTAAGAAGTGGATTTATTCAGGTACAGAGCAAAGCACACTCCACAGACAAGAGTGTAGGCCTTTGCAGAGGGCAAATGAGACCACAAAATGTGGCATGGTTAGTTTTTATAGGCTGGGTAATTTAACATGCTAATGAGTGTGAGGATTATTTGAACTATTTTTGGGAAGGGGAAGAGATTTCCAGGATTTGGGCCACTGCCCATTCCTTGATCTTTTAACAGTACCTTGGTGCTGTCATGGCACTCCTGGATGTGTTATTTCACCTGGGACTAAGGATCTAGATCCAGTATTGTCTGCCATCGTGGTCCCATTTGATTCTAATCAGTTTATGTTGTGTCCCTGGGTGATGTCATTCTTTCAAAAGTTGTGCCCTGCCCCTTTCCCTCCTGTTACAGTGGGATTTGATTACAGCAGTTACACAACACTGGGGAAACAGACTCCTGGAGAGCACAAACAAAACCTTGTGTGCACCACGACCCAGGAGAAAGGAGCACTGACTCCACAAGAGACTGACCCAGACTTGCCTGTAAGTGTCCAGGAGTCTCTGGCAGAAGGGTAGGTTGAGAGTGGCCTGTTGCAGAGTCATGGACACTGAATACAACAGTGCCTACAGGTGACCATTTGAAGGAGGTTGTCATTATCTTCATTACCCCCACCACAGTCTTCCATGGTGGCTCAGAGGTTAAAGCATCTGCCTGCAATGTGAGAGACCTAGGTTTAATCCCTGTGTCAGGAAGATCCCTGGGTCAGAAGAAGGAAATGGCAACCCACTCCAGTATTCTTGCCTGGATAATCTCATGGACAGTGGAGCCTGGTGGGCTACAGTCCACGAGGTCTCAAAGAGTCGGACACTACTGAGCGACTTCACTGTCACTTTCATCATAGTTTGGTCTCTGGTCAAACAAGAGGGAGGGAACACAGCCCCACCCATCAACAGAAAATTGGATTCAAAATTTACTGAGCATGATCCTACCCATCAGAACACGACCCAGTTTCTCCTTCAGTCAGTCTCTCCCATCATGAAGCCCCCCATAAGCCTCTTATCTTTATCAGTCAGAGGGCAGACAGAATGAAAGCACCGTCACAGAAAACTAATCAAACTGATCACATGGACCACAGTCTTATCTTCCTCAATGAAACTATGGGCCATACCATGTTGCTGCTGCTGCTGCTAAGTCACTTCAGTCGTGTCTGACTCTGTGTGACCCCATAGACGGCAGCCCACCAGGCTCTGCCGTCCCTGGGATTCTCCAGGCAAGAACACTGGAGTGGGTTGCCATTTCCTTCTCCAATGCGTGAAAAGTGAAAAGTGAAAGTGAAGTCGCTCAGTGGTGTCCGACCCTCAGCGACCCCATGGACTGCAGCCTTCCAGGCTCTTCTGTCTATGGGATTTTCCAAGCAGGAGTACTGGAGTGGGGTGCCATGGCCTTCTCTGTGTAGGGCCACCCGAAATGGATTGTTTGGGTCATAGAGGTGAGTTCTGACAAAATGCAGTCCCCTGGAGAAGGGAATGGCAAACCACTTCAGTATTCTTGCCTAAGAACCCCACGAAAAGTATGAAAAGGAAAAAATATATGACACTGAAGGATCAATTCCCCAGGTCAGTAGGTGCCCAATATGCTAGTGGAGAAGAATGGAGAAATAGCTCCAGAAAGAATGAAGATATGGAACCAAAGCAAAAACAATACCCAGTTGTGGATGTGACTGGTGATTGAAGTAAAGACCAATGCTGCAAAGAACAATATAGCATAGGAACCTGGAAAGTCAGGTCCATGAATGCAGGCAAATTGGAAGTGATCAAACAGGAGCTGGCAAGAGTGAACATCGAGATTTTAGGATTCAGTGAACTAAAATGGACTAGAATGGGTGAATTTAATTCAGATGGCCATTGTATCTACTACTATGGGCAAGAATGCTTTAGAAGAAATGGAGTAGCCATCATAGTCAACAAGAGTCTGAAATGCAGTACTTGAGTGCAATCTCAAAAATGACAGAATGATCTCTGTTCATTTCCAAGGCAAACCATTCAATACCACAGTAATCCAAGTCTATGCTCCACCACTAGTGCCAAAAAAGCTGAAGTTGAATGGTTCTATGAAGACCGACAAGGCCTTCTAGAACTAACACCCAAAAAGATGTCCTTTTCAAAATAGGGGAATAGAATGCAAAAGTAGGAACTCAAGAGATACCTGGAGTAACAGGCAAATTTGGCCATAGAGTAACCCTGCTTCTTTAACTTGGATGCAGAGTACATCATGCAAAATGCTGTGCTGGATGAAACACAAGCTGGAATGAAGATTGCTGGGGGACATATCGATAACCTCAGATATGCAGATGACACCACCCTTATGACAGAAAGTGAAGAATTAAAGAGCCTCTTGATGAAAGTGAAAGAAGACAATGAGAAAGTTGGCTTAAAGCTCAACATTCAGAAAACTAAGATCATGAAGTGCTGTCCAATCACTTCTGGCAAATAGATGAGGAAGCAATATGAACAGTGACAGACTTTATTTTTGGAGGGGCTCCAAAATCACTGCAGATGGTGATTGCAGCCATGAAATTAAAAGACGCTTGCTGTTTGGAAGAAAAGCTCTGATCAGCCTAGTCAGCACATTAAAAAGCAGAGATATTACTTTGCCAACAAAAGTCCATCTAGTCAAAGCTATGGCTTTTCCTTTAGTCATGTATGGATGTGAGAGTTGGACTCTAAAGAAAGCTGAGTGCCAAAGAATTGATGTTTTTGAACTGTGGTGTTAGAGGAGACTCTTGAGAATCCCTTGGACTGCAAGGAGATCAAACCAGTCAATCTGAAAGGAAATAAGTCCTGAATATTCATTGGAAGAACTGATGCTGAAGCTGAAACTCCGATACTTTGGCCACCTGATGTGAAGAACTGACTCATTGGAAAAAATCCTGATGCTGTAAAAGATTGAGAGCAGGAGGAGAAGGTTAAGATGGTTGGATGGCATCACCCACTTGATGGACATGAGTTTGAGCAAGCTCCAGGAGTTGGTGATGGACAGGGAAGCCTGGCATGCTGCAGTCCATGGTGTTGCAAAGACTCGGACATGACTGAGGGACTGAACTGAACTAAACTGATGTTATCTACCATCATCTATATATACCATATATGACATATACTATAATCTATATATACCCTATCTGGAGAAGGAAATGGCAACCCACTCCAGTATTCTTGCCTGGAGAATCCCAGGGACTGAGGAGCCTGGTGGGCTGCAGTCCATGGGGTCACAAAGAGTCGGACACAACTGAGNATATATACCATATATGACATATACTATAATCTATATATACCCTATCTGGAGAAGGAAATGGCAACCCACTCCAGTATTCTTGCCTGGAGAATCCCATGGACAGAGGAGCCTGGTGGGCTGCCGTCCATGGGGTCGCAAAGAGTTGGACACGACTGAGTGACTTCACATTCATTCACATATATACCCAATATGGTATGCCATAATCTCCATCCCTTTAGTCTACCTTTGTCTTTATATTTAGTGGCTTTCTTGTACACAACAGATAATTGAGTTTTGTGTTTTTAATCCACTCTGACAGTCTCTGTCTTTTAACTGGTGTATTTAAACCATTGATATTGAAATTGATTACTGATATAGTAGGATTAATATCTACCTTACTTTATACTTTTCGCTATTTGTTGCCCATATCTTTGCCACTATTTTATCTTTCACTCCTTTTCTGACTTTTGGTTTTAATTATGCATTTTATATGATTCCATTTTCTATCCTTTCTTAGCATAGCAATTATACCTCTTAAAAATTTTTTTTTCTAAACTGTTTGCCCTAGACATTGCAATATACCTTTCTAACCAATCCATGTTCAGTGTCAAATAACACTATACCACATCACCAATAGCACAAGCACCTTAAAATAACAAAATATTCCTAATTCTTCTCTCTGGTCTTTTGTATCATTGCTATAATTAATTTCACTCATACATACTCTTCAATCTTCAATTACATTGGTGCTATTGTATTCCAAAGAATAGCAAGAAGAGATAAGAAAGCCTTCTTCAGCAATCAATGTAAAGAAATAGAGGAAAAGAACAGAATGGGAAAGACTAGAGATCTCTTCAAGAAAATTAGAGATACCAAGAGAACATTTCATGCAAGGATGGGCTCGATAAAGGACAGAAACGGTCTGGACCTAACAGAAGCAGAAGATATTAAGAAGAGGTGGCAAGAATACACGGAAGAACTGTACAAAAAAGAATCTTCATGACCCAGATAATCATGATGATGTGTTGACTAATCTAGAGCCAGACATCTTGGAATGTGAAGTCAAGTGGGCCTTAGAAAGCTCAC
>SJXQ01007674.1:15787-171411 GCA_006408695.1 Aepyceros melampus | reverse complement strand
TGAACTGAGGTGAATATTCCATTGTAGAGAGATATGACATTTTGTGTATCCAGTCTCCAATCATCAGTTGGTGGGCATTTGGGTTGTTTTCACCTTTTAGTTTTCATAAGTAATGCTGCCACATGTTTTTGTTTAAATCCCTCTTAAGTCTGCTCACATCTTACTAGAAAAGAACAAATTCATTGACTAAAAGTGCTAGTTGCTAAGTCATATCCAACTCTTTGCAACCCCATGGACTGTAGCCCGCCAGGCCCCTCTGTCCCTGGGATTCTCTGGGCAAGATACTGGAGTGGGTTGCCATGTCCTTCTCGAGGGGATCTTCTGGACCCAGGAATCCATCCTGGGTCTCATGCATTGCAGGCAGATTCTCTACTGTCTGAGCCACCAGGAAAGCCCCTGGTTCTGTAGTAAAGATAAATAACTTTTCTCTTAGTAAAATACTATCATCATTAAAAAATATTCAGGTCCATGAGCAAATTTAATTGTTGCTGTATTCCACAATATTTTGAATTCCTTATTATTTATATATCACAGGCTATATTTTCTAACTTCTGTATTTAATTAATATAATCATACTTAAGCATTAATATAATACGTAATTAATATAATCATACATAATTCTGTCATAAAATCATAAGCAAACCTTATTCCTAGACATGTTAATTATTCTTCCCTATTTTAACATTATTTGGTGTTAAATAATAACTAAGATTTATTGAGAGCTTGCTACATACCTACGTAACACCCTTTGAAGTATATACTGTTAGCATTTCACAGGGGTTGAAAAGAGGCTTAGAGAAGATAAGTAGCCTGCCAAGGTCACAAGGGTTTGGGCTGGAGATCAGACCCTCACCAGGGTTATCACATTTCATATAGTAAATGACAAGGTCAGCCAGGAGTAGACCCTGACCATCAACGTCTTGTCTCCTCGTTCATGACTTTAATCGCATGCGTTTGTGTAAAATCAACAGTAAACCTTTAAGCCCAATGCCCAAAGGAAGTGTACACAATGGATACTCAAACCTCTACAGATGTGCCAAAACCATTTCAAAGTCAACAATTCCAAAATCTCCTTCAGGTATGGGAAAAAAAAAACACCTATTTTTTCCATCTGAGTCTATCAGTTGTATGTGGTAACAGCAAGTTGTAATGTTCCAATAGGTACATGGAACTATCCACATTGATGGTGAACAATGTCTTCTACACAGAAAAAGGACCACAGGCCACCTACATGCTGGAAACATCATTTTGCTCATAGGGCCATTCCACCATCACAGGTATTGCTCCTGGAGCTCACTGCAAATCAGGAAGTGATGGCTAAAAAGAGAGAGGTGAGCCAACATTTTACTATGTCCCAGTTAGAAAAATAAAATAAATAAATGAAAGCATTTCAATATTAGACTTTGGGAGAGATATCATCTGAAGATTCAGGAAAACATCCATCCCCCAGAGTTGCTCTCTGATTTCTCCTGACAGATTACAATGAACAGGAGAAGAGTAGAAAGCAGGAATGGGAAGGTTTGCTAGCTGATCAACTTGGAGGGGTGATTTTGTTTTAGATTTGAAGAGTGGGGCTCTGCTGACACTGCTGACCTCTTAGGCACTGGATTTGCTGCCTGGAAAAGTACAATAATCAGTTAAGATGGTGCTGTTCTATTGCTTTCTGACACACAGTTCTTCTGGCTATGGAAGTTAAGGGCAAATTAAAGGATGTTAAAGCTTCAGGCCTCCTTAGCCACTCCAAGACCCAAATTTTGTAACAGTTGGGATTCTGGGTTTATTGTTTTCCATCACTGTTACAGCTGTAATTCTGTATTAAACATGATGCTTTAAAAGTTTTTCAAACTTTTTACTGAGGTATAAAATATATATCACAAATGTATACAAATCAAAATTAAATAGCTCAATACATTTTCATCAGCTGAACACATCCATTTACCCTGCCCCCAAGGGGCTTTCCAGGTGGCTCAGAGGGTAAAGAATCTGCCTGTAATGCTAGAGACCTAGGTTCAATCCCTGGATCAGGAAGATCTCCAGGAGAAGAGAATGCAATCCACTCCAATATTCTTGTGTGAAGAATTCCATGGACAGAGGAGACTGGTGGGCTCCATAGTCACAAAGAGTCAGACACAAGTGAGTGACTAACACTCACTTTTCATATGAGCATGGCCGTGCCCACTAAAGCAAGACCCACTTTTCCCCACAGCCAGTCTCTCCCATTAGGAAACTTGCAAAAGTCTCTTATCTTTGTGCATCAGATGGCAGACAGAAGAAGCAGGAACTATAATTCCACACCTCCAGAACAAAAACCACAACCACAGAAAGCCAACCCAAATGATCACGTGGATCACAGCCTTGTGTAACTCAGTGAAGCTATGAGCCATTCCATGCAAGGCCACCCAAGATGCATGGGTCATGATGGAGAGTTCTGACAAAACGGGGTCCGCTGGAGAAGGGAGTGGGAAACCACTTCAGTATTCTTGCCTCAAGAATCCCATCAAGAGTATGAAAAGGCAAAAAGATATGACACCAGAAGTGAGTTTGATCTAACTCCCAAGAGATAGTGAAGGACAGGGAAGCCGGGCGTGCTGCAGTTCACGGGGCTGCAAAGAGTCAGACATGACTTAGTGACTGAACAACATTAAACAGAACAATACGAGCACTTCAGAAGCCCTCCTTGGCCAGAGCTTTAATCCTAAAACAAATATAAGTCCCAGCAAGCACCCTGTGCCTAAAAAGTGCATTTAGCATCAAATGTGCGCCTTGGGACATGAGTACAATAATGTGACAACCCATCCCTGCTGTATTTTTTCAGCACAAGCAGCAGCATCCATACAGAACCTCAAGCAGAGCACAGTACGCATCCCTCACAGTACCGGGGGGCGAGCCTCTCTAAATCACAGGAACGGAGCCTAATTAACAGGCCTAATGACAACGCACTGAGAATTAACTAACTAATCAGGAGCGTGCTGAACACAATTCTTCTGCCGCCTGCAAAGAACAGTCTCCTCTTCCCCTTCTCCACTTCAAAGGCATCTCTA
The DNA here is from genome assembly GCA_006408695.1 of Aepyceros melampus. Lineage (NCBI taxonomy): Eukaryota > Metazoa > Chordata > Mammalia > Artiodactyla > Bovidae > Aepyceros > Aepyceros melampus. Next base: position 168,370 of record SJXQ01007674.1, on the reverse strand, counting down.
TCCTTGGTAAAAACCAAATACCCACTTAGTAAGGATAAACAAACTGCAAGGGGGTGGGGGAGTGGAAACATCAGTAAATAAACCACTTGCCTCTCTGCAATCTACTTGCTTCTCCTCCTTTAATGGACTCACAATGATAGTCTGTAATCAAGGTGCCGTGATGGACTCGATTACAAGAAGCTCTAAGTGACCTCAAGCGAGTTATGTATTGCTTTCTACCAGCCTCCTTTAGCCTGATACTCCCAGTCAGAAAACCTCTTATCTCAGACACAAAAGGATTCCTACAGCCACTGAGCAGCAGCTGCCTGAACACTGTGTAAATGGGCTCTCCACAACCCATCACATCCAGGAAAGGCTTCTGCCATTTGACCTCACTCAAGGCTGTACTCTTTGCCTAACTGGGGTGGGGGGAAATAGCCACCTACAAATATCCACAGGAACCAGGGACTGAGTTTCCCTTTAAAAGAACCCCAGAGGCAAAGGCTGAATGAATGGCATACTTTTTCATAAATCAGGCTAAAAGAACAATCCTGTGTGAAAAGTCCATGACCTTTCCTGAGGCTCTGACCTTGAATTTGAATCTTTTTCTGATGCAAAGAATGTAGCCAATTGTCAGGCTCTGGATTAGATCTTTACCGGAACTTGACAACCCTGTCCCTTCAGCACTAGAATCCAGTCTGGAAGTTGGGAATGAGAAATGGTATCTACCTGTTATCTTGGGAGTCCCCCAACCTCATAACTGTCCTAACATATCAATGATTTTCTAATGCATTTAACTGTATTTCAATCTCACAAGATTCTCAGCTTCTAAACTAACATCTGAATCTAGATTTGAAGAGAACATTTTAATACATCATACACATGGCAATCATACCACAGAATAAAGAATCATTCTCTGAGATCAGAGGCCTTATTTAGGTCAGATCAGATTCTTGTAGAGAAGGCAATGGCATGCCACTCCAGTACTCTTGCCTGGAAAATCCCATGGACGGAGGAGCCTGGTAGGCTGCATCCATGGGGTCACTAAGAGTCGGACACGACTGAGCAACTTAACTTTCACTTTTCCTTTCATGCATTGGAGAAGGAAATGGCAACCCACTCCAGTGTTCTTGCCTGGAGAATCCCAGGGACGGGGGAGCCTGGTGGGCTGCCGTCTACGGGGTCGCACAGAGTTGGACACAACTGAAGCAATGCTGCAGCAGCAGCAGCAGGTTCTTGTCTTTGATGAAGCTGGGGAAAAGAGGCCCAGAAATGTACCTTTGTCTATATGATATCCTCATATCATGTGAGATGTGAGGAACATCTCACATTTCAATAATAAAGTCTTTCCATGAGAGAAGTCAATGGGTAGAGCAGGAAACAAACAACTCTTCTTTGGCCAGATATCAGCTGGGGGTTCTAACAGACTTGTGTCCCTTTAATGCCACAGCATGCGTACCCAGTTGCTCAGGCTCTGTCCACGGGATTTCCCAGGCAAGAATACTGGAGTAGTACTCTTGCCTGGAAAATCCCATGGACGGAGGAGCCTGGTAGGCTGCATCCATGGGGTCACTAAGAGTCGGACACGACTGAGCAACTTAACTTTCACTTTTCCTTTCATGCATTGGAGAAGGAAATGGCAACCCACTCCAGTGTTCTTGCCTGGAGAATCCCAGGGACGGGGGAGCCTGGTGGGCTGCCGTCTACGGGGTCGCACAGAGTTGGACACAACTGAAGCAATGCTGCAGCAGCAGCAGCAGGTTCTTGTCTTTGATGAAGCTGGGGAAAAGAGGCCCAGAAATGTACCTTTGTCTATATGATATCCTCATATCATGTGAGATGTGAGGAACATCTCACATTTCAATAATAAAGTCTTTCCATGAGAGAAGTCAATGGGTAGAGCAGGAAACAAACAACTCTTCTTTGGCCAGATATCAGCGGGGGTTCTAACAGACTTGTGTCCCTTTAATGCCACAGCATGCGTACCCAGTTGCTCAGGCTCTGTCCACGGGATTTCCCAGGCAAGAATACTGGAGTGGGCCGCCAGTTCCTTCTCCAGGAGATCTTCCTGACACAGGGATCAAAACTGCACCTCCTGTGTCTCCTGCATTGGCAGGCAAATTCTTTACCACTGCGCCACCTGAGATGATCTTAATGCCATGTCTCATACCCCCAAACCAGCAGATTAATGATGCTTCCGCAAAATTACTTTCTACTTTCCCAAATCCTACATCTGACACATTGCTGCAAGTCATTTAACTGTGGAAGGCCTTGACCTCCTTTCTTTGTCGCTCTGATTCAAGTGTGTCTGTTTCCTTGGGGCTACCAAGCTCAGTTGGATGGGGCTGGCCAGAGAGGAATGGAGCATCAGCCAAGCCCTGAACAATGGGCTCCTTTCTCCGGCTGTCACATGAACAGCGTTGTGTTACAGCCATTGTCCCTCCAAGCAGAGACGGAGAGGCACGGGTTCTCACAGACCAGCTATTCTCTCCGACCCCCTCTGACCAAGTCACTAAATATTAGAAATGAAGAGAAAAGAAAAGGAAAGAATATTTGTGCCTTTGGAGCAATACAGCCCTAACAAGGATTATTAGTGCACCCACAGACCACTGTGTCAGAAGACCCTGTCAGAAACACCCATCCCCAGGGCTCACTTCGGCAGCACGTATACTAAAAAATGCACAGCCCTGGGCCCACTGCACACCTGCCTGCCAGTGTGTGCTCAGTCATGTCTGACTCTTGGCAACCCTATGGACTGTAGTCTGCCAGGCTCCTCTGTCCATGGGATTCTCCAGGCAAGAATACTGGAGTGGGTTGCCATTTCCTCCTCCTTCTTACTGACCCAGGGATCAAACTCGCATCTCCTGCACCTTCTGCATTGCAGGCAGATTCTTTACCACTGAGCCATTGGAGACGTCCACAATACTAAAATCTACCCAGCCCTGGGCTCCACTGCACACCACGAAATCAAAATTAGAGGTAAGCCAGTATCTGCCAGTGATTCTTATGCTCCTAAAGTTTGAAAGTAGAGGCCTCAAGCATTTCTCACCCCACTGATGGGCTGATTTTGCACACCTATCTGTTCAAGGAACACACAGGAGATGAGAGGATATTAAAAGGGCATGTACTTCACACGATGGTGATCCAGTCTTGATGTGAGGAGAAATGATTGGGAGGAGACAGATGAGAAAAATGAGGGCACCAGGTAATGAGACAGAAAAGTTAAAAACTAATAATAATGACTGTTGAGAAGATAATAGGAAGTTGGGGGTAGGAACAGCAATGAGGAAGAAGACGGAGATAAGGGGAGAATAACCGGGGGTGCTGATGCAACCTGGCAGAGGCTGCACCTTCACCAAAGGATGAGCGGTGAGAAAGCTCCAGTGGTGGGACGAACAGATGACAACAAACGAGCATGTTGCATGTTTAGTTCAAAGTTTTAAGATGGGAATTTCCTCCATAGTTTTCAGCCTTAAAAGTCAGCCACTTAGAGTTGAATGTTTGGTAATATTGTATGAAATGAAGTAGATATGAAGTGATATCCATGGTTGGGCTGATGACCTCATGCTAAAAAGACAGTACAGTGGTGTGGCAAGGTCATCTCTAAATTAAACTTCTTAAAGGGAACTATGAATTCAGATCTAAATGATGTTAGAAGAAACTTAAGTCCTGTCTCCATCCACACCCCCGAAGAAGCTCTATAATGGCTGAAAGAACAGTTTTCTCATTTCATACCTTCTCATGGAACAGGGGCTCAATATTTACTTGACTCTCAATTAGGTGCCCCAAACCACATTGGGTTTATACAATAAAATCATTGCAGTATAATATGATGAGCCCCTTTAATGCACATAAGTTCTGTGGGAGCAGGTAGAATCTAGTCCTATAGTCCCAGATGTGGTTGTCATAAAAACAGTTCTAAAATGTTAACTCATGACTCCTATGGAATGGTTTAGTCACTATTGCTTAAAGGTGTCTTACAATTCCTGAGGCCATGTGTTTACACTTCCCTGTCTAAAATGCCTCATTCACTCAAGTCCTCTCTCCTTCAAGGCCCCACACTGTCAGGATGCCTCTGGCCAGCACACAGCCCTCTCTCTAGGATGAGCCCTCAAGAGCAGCTCTCAGAACTGCACACCAGGCCCTCACTACACCCAGCCTTAAACTGTCACTGCAGTTTTGTAATCTATTTTTTTAAGGTGAGTATCTTGGTACTTACACATAGTGTGTATCCCTATGATCTATATATACCAAACACACATCTGATGAAGGCAAAATAAAACTCACTCTAATTACTTTCTCATAGAACAAAAGTCACATTTTATCACTGATTCCTTGTGCAAAAAAAGAGAGAGAGAGAGAGAGAAATGAAATATCCTTCACAAAATATCAGTGGGAGTAGATAATTCAAAGTTTTCATCTTGACTGTAGAATTAATCCTCTGGACCCAAAACAAAGATTTCATACTTTCATTTTGTTCTGTGTGAAACAAACTAAATTTGTGGGGTTTGATTTTCAATTTGCCATATTTTTTTAAAAGACAAGCATGATCCTTTACAAGAAGGTATTTAAAAGACTCATCACAGGAATGATCATCTGTGGTGAGGTTCTAGAACTAAGCCAGTCTATGCAGCTCAGCCAGCTTGACCAGGATGTCAAGAGCAAGGTGCTCAGTCACCCTCTGGATGGGGCCTCCTTGGTCCCAAAGATAATATGTTTTTAACAGATGCTGATATCCTGTGCACATATGTATCAAGATGAGGCTTTCTATATTGAAATACTGTGTTTCTTTGTCTTGGGAAGAGGGGGATGGTACCATTCATTGCCCTCTGAATAGGAAATTGAAGTGGTTAAAATGCTTTACATAGTTTCTTTATCTAGGAGTATAAATCATTGGAAATGAAACCAGAGGAAATCATTAGTAATGAACATCCATAATGACAGGATATATTATCCCATTCACACTTTCCAGACTGGCTAATGGCACAAAGTACGCGTCATCAAAAGAAGCCGCACCGTGACCTGCAGTTTCACAAATAAGGTTGTATCAAGGAGAATAACATTGGTCTGCATCTTTCCCCTGATAGTATAAGAAATCCTTTTATTAACTTCTATAAATTCATGTGCAAAAACTATTTTGAAAAGGAGAATGATTATAGTGAAAAATAATCTTAAATTGGGAAGAAAAGGGAGTCGAGATAAATACAAAATCTTGGGAAATTCAGAGAGAGGGAATAAATGAATGAACAAGTAAATAAAGAGATTAGGAGATCAGTTAAGAGACTTACGAAAGTACAGCCAGATGCAACCTTAAATTAAGGTAGAAATAGTTCAGACTGGAAATAATTGAAAAAGACTCATCAACAGAAGGCAGTGAATCTCATTTTAATTCTTAAAGCTATGTTAATATTTTTAATGAAATACTGGGTACACATCCTTGAGAAAATGAGAGCCAAGGTAGTTCTTAATATTGCTTTGCTTGAAATCCAAACAATCTGGACATTTGTACTTAATTCATCAATGTTCCTGCCTTCCTGCTCTATGTCACTGGAAATCTCTTACATCAACCTATGAATGAACACTGCTTTGCTGTTTATTCTATGGTGGTGCTGCCCACGAGCTAAAGTTCAATTTTTGGAGCATCACCATCTTTGTCATTACCCTCCAATTTGTTCATTTTTTAAAATAGTATTACTTATTTCCATTATTACAAAAATGGTTGGGAAATGAAAAAATTAAAAGCATAATCATAATTTTAAGAAGACTTTGTCTCATAAGCTTAATATGTGTAATGAAGATGGACGTTATTAGGCATGCCCCAAATGGCAAATCTTTAGTCTGAATCAGATACTTATTTAACTTGAACAAATTACTAGGACTCAAACAGGAGGAAATATCAAAATTATAGAGCACTTAAAAAAAGAAAAAGAAAACACTGAATAGTGTGTCTTAAGTGGCAAGATATAATTAAAAAGCTATAATATGCTTTTCTCTCTAGGCCCAGCATCCCCTATAACATGTAAGATTTGCACAACCTTTGAACCTGTTTTTAGGACTGCATCCTACTCTACTTAAGTAGGAAAACCAATATTGAATGAGTCACCATGTTTCTGACCAAATATAAAAACAAATAGAAAGGTGTTTTATAAACTAAAAGCACAGGGTAAACCACTACAGTGCCCTGACATTCACAACCAAAACTACCCCAAAGGTATGATAAATTCAGCTCTTGAATCATAATATGAATATAGTTTTGAACTTACAACATTAATTCAGGGGCATCTGGTGTCTCATAAGTCTTCTTTGGATATTCTATCTTGTCCTTTTTCCACTCTATGTTATTAACTTTGTAGACTCTGTGTAGCCAAATTGTAAATTCTTGAATGGCTTGTCCACAATCCTAAGTATGTACTTAGTGACTAACCCAAACACTTGGTGTGTCAATAAAAAGTCAAATGCATTCATTCATTCATTCTTCTTCCACATTCTTTAGGTATTTTCTAGGTAATTACTATGTGCCAGTCATTGGGATAGAGGCTCCGAATAAGGAATGATAAACTCACCAATCAGTTGGAAAATAATTCAGGTAACAGAGTTGACACAGCATGAGAGATGCTATATTAAAATTACCCACAAAGCAGAATATGAATCACATGAGATACCACTGTTTATGCAAAATAACTAGGAAAAGCTTCACAGGAAACATCTTAATTAAACTGCATCTTGAAGGATGAGTAGGTAGTAAGAAGTCAGTTAGACCAAAAAGAGGAGCAAAGACATTTCCTGCAGCGGGAAAAGCATACACAACCAGGTCAGCAAGGAGTGAATGAGGCAATGCATTCTTCAAGAATTAGCAACAAGATAACATCAACGGGGCTGAAAGGCTGAAGAACAGGGTAGCAGAGAAGTAACCCTAAGAAGATGATGCAAAGTTGGTCTTATGTATGGTGTTAAGAGGCCAGGCTTCCTGCCATAAGTGAGTGTTTCTCCAAATGTGATTTGAGGTCACTTCTACCAGATTCATTTGGGGACCTGCTCAAATGCAGATTCTGGCCCTTACATGTGGGGTGAAGCTCCAGAATCTGCATTTTTCAATAACTACCCAGGTGACATTGACGACACCATCTGAGGAGTTGCCAAAGATTATTAAATACGGGAATGACACGATCAGATGTGTATTTTACAAATACACTATTAAACAATCATGAGGAAAGTAAATCTGTGGTTGCTAAATGAGCATGTGCAAACTTGGGTTAGCATTAGAACCATCTGGGGAGCTTGTAAAACTGCAGACTTTTCACATCTCACCCAGGACTTACTGCACCTGAATCCAAGTGGAGGGAGCAAGGATTTATATTCGGTAGAAATACATGAAATCACAATTTTACCGGGGTCAAAAATAGTCAAATTTTAGCCATTTCTCACAGATCCATCTCATACTTTTAACAAGTCCTCCTCTATGTTTTTGATATACATCTGAGAATAGCTGATGAAATACAAGCAGAATCAAATGCTTTTCTTTTTTTATTAGCAGTGTCATTATTCACTTTGACTGACATGGAATGAAGTGACATAACTTATGAACCTGAAACAAATGTTAAAAGAAAAAAAGGATATTCAAAAAACTACCACCAATGAACTAAGGCAGCTAATTTAAGGATGTTAGAGCCAGAGGAACACCAGAGATTACACAGTTCTTTCCCTACCTCCCCACACATGATGAAGCTGATGGGAAAAGCGCCCTGCTAGAGGTTATACTGCAAATTTTGTTCAATCCCTCAGCGATCAGGCTCTTCATTTTAACAGGTATTGAAATCATCAGAGCTAAAAAGTGTTGGAGACTTAATTTATAGAGTAATAATGCCACATGAAGTTCTAAACGTGTGTGTGTGTATGTGTGTGTGTGTGTGTCTGGGGAGGGGGTAGGCATAAAGCAAATACTTCTGCATTTTCATTTCTAAAATGAAGCACACAAATTTAAATAATATAGAACCTAGAACAGTGCTTGAACTATAATAGATGCTGGATAAATATTTATTGAACAAATGATTTGAACTCTTAAAAAAATAGGTTAAGGAGGCATAGTAATGCAACAAGTTTCTAAGGCACTATAGTTTACAGGTTGTAAACTGAGTGTAGACTTCCCACCTGCTAACCTGTCCCAAGCACCTTTTGACACTCGACCATGACCTGTCCTCTACAAATCCCAGCCCTGCAATTTGCACCTTTCCTCTAAACAAGCCCCAGCAGGAAGCAATACAAAGACCATGTCGAAGCAAAGTTTGACAATGCATCACATTCAGGTGGGAGTGAAGCCTCCATGAGCAGTTTTCAAAGCTCATCCAAACAGAAAGAATGGCTAACACTGATAACTAACAAAAACTACATCATCACGATACGAGTTAAACACTGTTAGAATAATAATGATGATGATGCTAATAACAGCTAATATGTGCTTACTATTGCCAGGCATGTTAGCATTCCACACACATGTTAACTTATTCAATCCTTTGAACTACCCTCTGGTGTGAGCATTGTTATTATTTTTCTGACTTTACAGCTGAGGAGAGAAAAGTTAAGTAATGCTCAAAATCATACAGCTGGATAGTGGCAGAGTTAGTTTTTCCCAGGCCCCCTGGTCCCAGAGTATCCCCTCTACTAAACACTCTGACCTCAGAGCAGGACAGCAAAAAGTACCCTGCAAGCTGACCTCTTGGAGCGTTCACATCAGAAAAATGATCTGGTCCTAGTCTTTTCATCCATAAGAAGTGAAACATCACATACAGTGAAGACTATACACAAAGTGAGGCTCAGAATATAAAGGAGAAAGGCCAGGAAAGCCCATTTTAGGAATAATAAAATCTCGAACTTTAACTTTCCCTGAAGAATTTGGATTCTCCTGGGGGGATATTTTCTAAAGTATCAAAGATGTCACTACATTTCATTTATTCAGTGGTATCACTCATTTCCAGAAAGAAAGACAAAATACTTTCGTAAATCAGGGCTAAACGTCCTAGATCCAAGGAATTAAAAAGACCAACAGGAGATAGATCTTTCCATGGTAACTATACTGGAGGAGGAAATGGCATCCCATCCAGTATTCTTGTCTGAAGAATCCCATGGACAGAGGAGCCTGGCGGGCTACCATCCATGGAGTGGCAAAACAGTCGGACTCTACTGAGCCCCTAACACTTTCACACATGGCTGGGAGAACCGCCCTTCCCAACATGCCCTGAGGTACCAGGTATTTAAACAGGTAAGAGATGCCTTCAGTCACCCAGCCGGTGATCCTGATGCCCCCTAAAAGACCGTGAGAACACAGGAGGAGGGAACATCCCAGTCTGACCGCACAATCTGAATAGCAAGTCCTGGAGAAAGAAAAGTTTAGAAAACAAGATCCCAGAGAAGCAAAGCGGACCGGACAGCAAGGACCCTGCCAAAACTGTTTCATCCCCAGTCTCCCCAAATCTCCCTATACACATCTATGTCAACAATCAACACAAACAAGGAAACACAAGGGCAGAAATCATGCAAAGCAAGATGCGTAACGGGGGCATCTCACGAAAAATACTCCAAGAAGTTCTGCCCAGCTCCCAGTACAAGACCAAACCCAAACACTACAATAGACCCTGGAAACCAGTAAACAAGCCAGACCAAGCCCATCTAGCCCCCCCTCACGGGGCACCCGGGGTGTCCTGGCTAAGGAAAATCTGCCCCCCATCCGGCCAAGGTCCAACGGCTGCCAGAAGGGAGTTTGCCCAACTCTTACCCGAGATCCTGAGATTCACAGCGCAACACTTTCCCCCGGGTTTTCACGCAGCGCCAGCGGAGAAACAGAATCTGTTCCAAAAGGCGCAGTTCGGTTCCGAGCAGCGTCCCAAAAAGAGCAATACTTCGGAATCTTGGTTCAGGCTTAGAGGCTCGGGAAAGAAGACGGGTCTCCGTGCGCTTCCAGACCCCCGGTTTCGCGCACCGAGAAAGTACTCGCTGCAAACTTGAGTCGGGTTTTCTCCGTCTGGCCCGAGATGCTGAAGGAGGAGGGGAGTAACCCGAGCCCGGCGCGGGATGCGAGCAGTTGCCGCTGCTGCAGCTGCTGCCACAGGGACAGAGACTGCTACACCTTGGGGTTACCTCGTGGGGTTTACCAAGGGGTAGCGGAGACAGTGCCCGTCTGAGTCCGAATTCACTCTCAGGGCCCCAGTGTCAAAGTCCCCAGAGGTGTTCTGGAGCCCCTTTGAAGACTGGGGGGAGTGGAGATAGCACCCGAGCAACCAGCAGGAGTGGATGGCACGTCCCCAGCGGTGCCAGGGAGGGAGCGCAACCGCGGGACAGAGAAGGGAGGAGTGACCTCGCGGTACAAAAGTGTGCGCTGCAGCAACAAAGTGGCTGGAGAGGTGGGGCGTGGGGTGAGGGAGTCCGGTTTACGGAGGCGGAGCGGAGAGACAACTCCAAGGGCCAGCAGCAAAATCCCTCCAGGCCAGCTAAGACTTTCCGGGGGAGATTTCTTGGGGAATGGCTCCCTCTGCCGACTCTCCAGGGAGACCCCAGGAGACCCAAAGCGATAAGGATGAAAGGCTTTTCCTATCTGTGTATTTGGGGAGACACGAATTTTGGAATCTCCTTCTCTGATCACCATCCTCTTTCTTAGGAAACAATTAATCTGCATGAGAACGACCCGAGAAGATACACACTTCTTATCCATGGAAAATTGTTAGCTTTTTTTTTTTTAATGTTAAGCTGAATTCTGTCCTCCCCACTCCCCAAAAGACTTGTGCTCCATATTCACACCAGATGAGCCACTCCTGTTCCTTACATTAATATAAACGCTTTCTTTTTAGAGGCCTGAAATGTTTATGCGACCCCAGTCAGTAACAGTACCGGGCAAACAGTCCATGCTCAAAGTCACACTTGAATGGAATGAATGAGCATGTATATTTGAAGCCCCTCACTATTCTCCTTGGTCATCCCTGGAAATAAACAGTGGAAGACTGTTTCTGATTGTTTGTTTACCAGATAACATCACCCTTTCTTCTGGTTCACAGTACCTTCCTTCCATTTTCTTGAGGGACCACCCCTGCCACATTTAGGGCATTCTGGATGGGAAGGTCATTCAGGATGGTCCAGCTTTTCTGAGTCCAAGAATGGGCACCTGACCTCAGCTAGTCCCCTCAGACCTTCTCTTCCAGGAATACTAACTCTGACCAGAGCAGCACCAGGAGGAATAAATCTAGTGTTGATTGATCCATATGACAGTGTTCTGAAGACTGACCTTTAGGTCATGGCATTTATACCCCAAAGCTCCCTGCTTTATACTTTATGAAACCTGGTTACTTCACTTCCTTTGATTTTTTAATTAACTTTATTGAGACATGATTTACATTCAATATATTGCCGTCATATCAAAGATAGAGTTTGAGAAGTTTTGAATAATGTACACACCCATGGAACCACAACTACAATCAAGATAATGAACAATTATTCCCAGAAAGTTCTCTTTTATCCCTTTTGAATTCAGTTACCCACCTCATTTTATCCCTGACCCACTCAACTGCTTTCTGTAGCTATAGATTTGTCTTTCCTTCCATTGTAAACCTTCTACAATGATCATATAATATGTATTCCTTTATGTCTGACTTCTTCATTCAGCATGTTTCTGAAATTCATCAAAATAGTTTGTGAAAGTAGGTTGCTTTCTCTTTATTGGTGAGTATTATTCCATTGTATGGATATACTGCCATTTGCCCATCCACCAAATGTTTTCAATTTAGATTTATAATAAGTAAAGCAGCTAGGAACTTTTGTGTAAAAGTTTTTTGGGCATACGTTGCTATCACTTTTATTTCACAGGAGTGGAATTACTGGATTATACAGTGTGTATTTACATATATAATACAGATTAACTGTTTTCCAAAGTTAATGCATCACTTTACATTCCCAATAGCAATGTATGACAGTTGCTCCATATTATCATCAACACTTGGTATTGTCTGTCTTTTTATTTTAGCCATTCCATTGAGTATATAGTAGTATCTCATTATAGCTTTAATTTGCATTTCCCTTGGAAGAAAAGTTATGACCAACCTAGATAGCATATTCAAAAGCAGAGACATTACTTTGCCAACTAAGGTCCGTCTAGTCAAGGCTATGGTTTTTCCTGTGGTCATGTATGGATGTGAGAGTTGGACTGTGAAGAAGGCTGAGCGCAGAAGAATTGGTGCTTTTGAACTGTGGTGTTGGAGAAGACTCTAGAGAGTCCCTTGGACTGCAAGGAGATCCAACCAGTCCATTCTGAAGGAGATCAGCCCTGGGATTTCTTTGGAAGAAATGATGCTAAAGCTGAAACTCCAGTACTTTGGCCACCTCATGAAAAGAGTTGACTCATTGGAAAAGACTCTGATGCTGGGAGGGATTGGGGGCAGGAGGAGAAGGGGACGACAGAGGGTGAGATGGCTGGATGGCATCACTGACTCGATGGACTCGAGTCTGAGTGAACTCCGGGAGTTGGTGATGGACAGGGAGGCCTGGTGTGCGCGATTCATGGGGTCACAAAGAGTCGGACATGCATGAGCGACTGGACTGAACTGAACTGAACTGAACTGAACTGAACTGAATGACTAATGATCTTCCAGGTGGCAATGTGGTAAAGAATCTGCCAATGCAGAAGATACAAGAGACAGGGGGTTTGAACCCTGGGTCAGAAAGATCTCCTGGGGGTAGGAAATGGCAACGCACTCCAGTATTCTAGCCTGGGAAATCCCACGGACAGAGGAGCCTGGCAGGCTATATTCCATGGGGTCGCAAAGAGTCTAAGACACTTCTTAGAGACTAAATAAGAACTAAAAATGACTAATGATGGTGAACAAAGATGTTTGTCATCTTTTCATGTGCTTGCATTTCATTAGTTCTTTGATGAAGTATCCAAAGTTTCTTGTCCAATTTTTAAGCAGATTATTTGTCTTCTTGTTATTGGGTTGTATGAATTCACATATTCTGAAAATCAGGCATTTGTCATATATGTGTATAACAAATATACTGTTTCAGTTTGTCTCTTGCCTTTTAATTTCTCAATGTTTCTTTCAAACAACAGAATTTTTTTTATTTTGACAAAGTCTAACTTATCAGTTGTTTCTTTTACAGCTGTGTTTTCCATGTTTTGTCTAAGAGATCTTTGCTTACCCCAAGGTCATGAAGATTTTCTCCCACTATTTCTTCCAAAATTTAAAATTTAAGCTGTTTTGCTTAGGTCTGCTCCATCTACTTCTGCTTCATTGACTACCCTACAGCCCTTGGCTATGTAGATCACAGCAAACTATGAAACTTCATAGAGACAGGAATACCAGACCACCTTCCCTGACTCCTGAGAAACCTGTATGTTGCTCAAGAAGCAACAGTTAGACCTGAACATGGAACAATGGACTGGTTCAAAACTGGGAAAGAAGTACATCAAGGCTGTATATTGTCATCCTGCCTATTTAACTTCTATGCAGAGTACATTATGCAAAATGCCAGGCTGAATGAAGCACAAGCTGGAATCAAGATTGCCAGGAGAAATATCAACAACCTCAAATATGTAGATGATACCACCCTGATGTCAGAAAGTGAAGAGGAATTGAAGAGCTTCTTGATGAGGGTGAAAGAGGAGAGTGAAAGCCTTGCTTAAAACTCAATATTCAAAAAACTAAGATCAGGGCACCTGGTCCTATCATTTTATGGCAAATAGATGGGGGAAACAATGGAAATAGTAACAGACTTTATTTTCTTGGGCTCCCAAATCACTGCAGATGGTGACTGCAGCCATTAAATTAAAAGATGCTTGCTCCTTGGAAGAAAAGCTATGACAAACCTAGACTGCATATTCAAATGCAAAGATATCACTTTACCGACAAATGTCTATCTAGTCAAAGCTGTGGTTTTCCCAGTAGTCATGTATAGATGTGAGAATTGGACCATAAAGAAGGCTGAGTGCCGAAGAATTGATGCTTTCAAACTGTGGTGTTGGAAAAGACTCTTTAGAGTCCTTTGGACTGCAAGGAGATCAAATCAGTCCATCCTAAAGGAAATCACCCCTGAATATTGATTGGAATGACTGATACTGAAGCGGAAGCTCCAATACTTTGGCCATCTGATGTGAAGAGCCAACTCATTGGAAAAGACCCTGATGCTGAGAAAGATTGAAGGCAAAAGGAGAAGGGGAGGCAGAGGATGAGACCATTAGATAGCATTACTGACTCAATGGACATGAATCTGAATGAACTCCAGAAAACAGTAAAGGACAGGGAAGCCTGGTGTGCTGCAGTCCATGGGGTAACAGACAGCTGGACACTACTTAGTGAATGAACAACTATAACATAAGAAGACTGTGATTTCCAAATTCCCTTTTTTCCCAAGATTTGCTTAGCTTTCCTAAATTTGGGGCTTTTTTAATCTCCTATGTGAATTGCAGAATTAGCTTGTCAGTGTTTAAAAACTCACTTTAACTGAGAATGCCTTGAATATATTGATAACTTCAAGGAGAACTGACATGTTAGTTAAATCCTCCAATTATAAACATGTTGTATCACTCCATTAATTTAGATCATTTTTAACATCTCTCAGCAATATTTTAGTTTTCAGCATGCCAGTTTTTCACATATTTTAAAAAATTTATCCCTAAATATTTTTAAATGTATGTGCTACTGTCAACAGACTTGTTTTTGAACTTCAATTTTTAACTGTCTGTTGTTAACATGGAGAGATACAATGGAATTTTGTACAATAGCTTCATATGTTGCAACCTGACTAAATTTACTGATTAGTTCTAGCAGTTTCTCTAAAATTCTTTAGGATTTCCTACATACAAATAAATACAATTTTGCTACTTTTATTTCTCTTTCTTGCTTTATTGCTCTGGGTAGGATGCCCAGAACAATGTTGAATAAGATGTTACTGTTGATAAAAGTTAAAATCTTTGGCTTGTTCTCCATCTTAGAGCAAAAATAAACAGTCTTTCACCAGGAAGGAGGATGTTAGCTGTAGGCTTTTCATGAGTGAGTGAGTGAAGTCGCTTAGTCATGTCTGATTCTTTGCGACCCCATGGACTGTAGCCTATCAGGCTCCTCCGTCCATGGGATTTTCCAGGCAAGAGTGCTGGAGTGGATTGCCATTTCCTTCTCCAGGGGATTTTCCCGACCCAGGAATCAAACCCAGGTCTCCCACATTGCAGGCAGACGCTTTACCGCCTGAGTCACCAGGGAAGCCCTTTTCATAGACACCTTTTATTGGTTGAAAAATCCCTTCACTAAAAGTTTCTACCATAAATGATGGTTGAATTTCATCAAATGTTTTTTCTGCCTCAATTGAAATGACTATGGTTTTCCTCCTTTATCCCGTTGATTGAATTGATTGTTAAAACTGCCTTTTGCCTTCCTGGGTTAAAGCCTACTTGGCCAATGTGTATGAAAGGTTTTGTGTACTATTGGATTTGATTTGCTAACATTTTGTTCAGGAGCATCTATATTCAGAAAGAATATTGGTCTATATTTTTATTTTCTTGTGACTCTTTGTTAGGCAAGAGATTCATTAATATTTTGATCTATTCAATGGACCTCATAGCCCCATTTTAGCATAGTGATAAGTGTCCTGCAGCCCTCTCTGTTAAAGATAGTGCCTGAAAGTCATCTGCTTATATCATCCCTCTAAAGCCTCCTGTCCAACTGGTAATCCAATTGCCTCTTTAGTCATGGACTACAGTCATGGGCTACAGTTCATGGGGTCGCAAAAGAGTTGGACACAACTTGGCAGCTAAAACAACAACAACAGTATGGGCATGCAGGGAGAGTAGTATTTCTACGGGAACACTTTGGACCACAATGAGCCACATAGGGACCTGGAAAGTAGGCAGCAGCTCAGTAGATGCTTTCTAGTTCACAGACAAGCAGTGCAGGGAGTTGTAGAGGGTACCGCACTCACATCTCCTGCATTAGGAGGAATTCTTGACCACTGAGCCACCAGGGAAGCCCCCCTGTCACTAATTACCAATGTTTTACCAGCACTGCAGAGGGTTGCCGGAGAAGGCAATGGCACCCCACTCCAGTACTCTTGCCTGGAAAATCCCATGGATAGAGGAGCCTGGTGGGCTGCAGTCCATGGGGTCGTGAAGAGTTGGATACGACTGAGCGACTTCACTTTCACGCATTGGAGAAGGAAATGGCAACCCACTCCAGTGTTCTTGCCTGGAGAATCCCAGGGACAGGGGAGCCTGGTGGGTTGCAGTCTATAGGGTCGCACAGAGTTGGACACGACTGAAGCGACTTAGCAGCAGCAGCAGCAGAGGGTTGCCTTTTGATGGCTTAGAGATGGTAGAATAGCTCCAGCCTTGTCAAACCAGCAAACTTCTGTGCTCACCAGAGGATTGAACCATACCTTCTCCAATGAGATCTGAACCCCTTCCAGTTTTGTTCTTTCTTAAGCACTTTGTCAGCCCTAGAACACCATCCAGAATTGTTGTATCTAATAGTCACTTTTTACCAGAGTTAATAATTCATTACATGAACTCCCCCCAACTCCCTTTAACCCACTGTGGTTTCTATCTCTTAACTGGACCCAGACTGACACATTATTGGGCTTACCTGGTAGCTCAGCTGGTAAAGAATCCACCTTCAAAGCAGGATACTCCTGGTTCTATTCCTGGGTTTGGAAGATCCCCTGGAAAAGGGATAGGCTACTCACTCCAGTTTCTTGGGCTTCCCTGGTGGCTCAGATGGTGAAGAATTTGCCTACCATGTGGGAGACCTGAATTTGATCCCTGGGTTGGGAAGATACCCCAGAGAAGGGAACAGCTACTCACTCCAGTATTCTGGCCTAGAGAATTCCGTGGACAGAGGAGCCTGGCAGGCTACTGGGAATTGTTCAGCTTACAGCTTCTTGATGGGTGTGTACCTGTCTTGTACAGTCTCACCCTAATCATCCTGGATTATTATTCAGCAACAGAAGGACCCTGTGCAAGTTTATGGAGGTTTTTCTTGGTTTAATTCTCTTCTCTTTAGCAAACTGCTCTCCAAATTCCAGCCACTTCAGCCTCTCTGAATTCCAATGTCTGTCACCTGTGCTCACCTGCACTGTGGTCCAGGAAATAGCTCTGGTCAGAAAGCCAGAGTGATTCTAGGGTTCACCTCATTTGCTTATTTTTCCATTGAGATCACAATCTTCTTGCCCAATGTCTAGAAAGAACTGCTTTCACTTTAGTTGTTCAAAGCAGGATCCTAAGACCAGTCTAGTTAACCATTTATGGACAGAAAGAGAAATATTCTTTGCCTTTGATTTCTAGGAGCTACTCTTTGAACAAATTACTTCACATGTTTGGTATGTTTTTATTTATTTTCCTTGAATTAGATAGACTTGGTTTCTGTTGCTTGAGAACTCTGGGCAATAGAGATGTGGTAGCCAAAATGAATTCATAAAGCATTTCAGATAAAGCCTGAACAACCTGGATTAGAGTGAAACTTTTAGTACCTTTTTCTGAATACCATAAGCATTATTCATATAAGATTAAATGGGATTTTTAATTGGAGAGTATACTATTCTGTCAACTATACTATAGAATTTAGAATCTACTAAAACTTCAATTATTCTTCATGGTTTAAAAAGTTAGACTTTTCAAAATATTATTTATATAATTAGTTGTAGCTTTCATAGTAATTTTATAGAACTATTCATTTAGCCCTATGAAATTCTATTTTTCTATATGCAGTCCATTTAGAACTTGTTGATATCTTGGAGGGGCTAATTCTTATCCTACTACACTGGCTAGGGAGTTCAAAATCAATATATTTGAAGTTTGATCAGCAGGCCACAAAGCTCTTGAGCAAATACTTATTAAACATGTGGAAGCAGGTGAAAGTCAAAGGCATATTCTGACAAGGACTTCATTTTCATTTACAGTTCTTTTCATCCCGCAGTACGGTCATTTAACCACTTACAAACACTACAACTCTATTACATCAGCCCCCATTCTTCATCTGACCCACAAGGATGTCATGGGATACTTTTTTCAATTATCTCATAAATCCAAATGTATTCCTATTCCTTCAATTTACCTGTCTGATAATATTTCCAGTAAAGAAAGTGAAGTCAGCCTAGCAGGTCTGCTTCTTAGCAAACAAGGTTGACTTCTCATAGCCATGGCCTCCTCTCTGTAGTGCTCTCAATCACGTCTTAAAATCTATGATTTAAAAGCTTGCTTAGTAACAATCTACTTGTGTTCACAGAACACACCTCCCAGTGGCTGACAGTCAGGCCTCCCAATGGACGGCTGGTAGCTTCTGCTTTCCTCTGGTTTGTTTTGAGGCTTGGCTGCCATTTTCCTATCTTCTCACTGCCCCCCACCCCATATAGGTTACCATTCAATACTCTGGATGAGGCTAAAGAGAAGTGGGTCTCTTTGATAGCATCCTTTTCAGCTGGGAGGTGGGGCACTCCCTCACAAGCTCTCTCTCTCTCTCAAGGGAGTAATCATGGGCTCTTTTGGCACTGAGCTGTGCCACATGGAGGGAGGGGTGACATGGATAACATTAAATCATTTCTCATATCTTTTCCAACGAGTCCAATCTTGGATTATTTTTTCCTCCAGTGGTGTGCTAACTTCCCCCATTGGACCCTTGGACTTCTCCAAAAGCTTGCTCAAAAGTGGGTGACTGACAAAGGCAGTATTCTCCAGGGGCTCTTGGGCCTCAGCTAAGAGGAACTGAATTGGTTCACGGGCCACTTTACAGTCTGCAGCCAGAGCAAGGTCGGTATGCCTGGCACCCGATGCACAGGTGGGCAAGACTCCTCCCAGATCCTTTGGTGTTTGATGCGAGCTCCCACAGCTTCCGCGGCCACTTTTGTCTATGAACTGAAGCCAGATTGTTGCTGGGAGGTGGGAATATAATAAAGGGAACCTTACTGAGCTATCTCCCCTATGTCACTCTCTCCAACTTTTTTTACTGTGACCCACAGGAAGAAGTACATTTTTCATCATAATCAAATTTATATTTTCATAGGTATATAATTGGAACAAGTTTCATCAAACAACTATATGTCATGTCCTCTGATATTCTCTATACTCTGCTGCTGCTAAGTCGCTTCAGTCGTGTCCAACTCTGTGCAACCCCATTGACAGCAGCCCACCAGGCTTCCCCGTCCCTGGGATTCTCCAGGCAAGAACACTGGAGTGGGTTGCCATTTCCTTCTCCAATGCATGAAAGTGAAAAGTCAAAGTGAAGTCGCTCAGTCGTGTCTGATTCTAGCCACCCCATGGACTGCAGCCTACCAGGCTCCTCCGTCCATGGGATTTTCCAGGCAAAAGTACTGGAGTGGGGTGCCATTGCCTTCTCCGTCTCTATACTCTAGTGCTCCTGAAATGCCAGTGTACATGTTAAACAGCTAGGGATTTTGGTAACATGTAATTCTGATCCAGTATCTGGGGTGGAGCCTACATTTTAACAAACTCCTAAGATCATATGTCTCTTGGATGCACCTTGAGTAGCTAAGCTCTTTTTCATTTTATTTTGTTTTATTTAAGGGCTAAATCACTCTTCAAACTTTCAAATGTATCTGGACTATCAATTTGTAAAAGCACTACTGGTATATTTCCAGCTGTGACACTATGCTTGGAGAAGCTGTTGAATCAACAACATGGCTATCTAGGATATTCCTGCAAAAGTCTATGTGTGATGTGGTATCATGCTTGGAAGGCTTTCAACAGAAAATAACTTCATCTTCTATATAGTAAGGCCAGAAAGTGACACAAGTAAAGAGATTACATCTTTCTGACCTTGCTTTTTAAAACTGTAACATTTGACACAATAAACAAATCTCTTCCAATTGGGAATATATAAATCTAAGTGCTATTCAAAATAAGGATCTTCATAACTGTATATGAAAAGAAAATTACCAAAATTACTTTTGGTCTCAAAAGAGATGACCAAAAGTGACCATGGTAATGAGATAAATATCAGGAAAAAAAAAAAATTTCCTGTGTTGTGTGTGATTTGCTGGTATGGGGTGATTTCCTTTAGTCTGCAATATCAGTGTTCACTACATCAGTCAAGGTTTTTATTTCAAGTAACAAATGTCAACTCTAACTTAATAAAAACAAAATTGGAAGAGGCTAAACTTGAATTCAAATAAGACTTCCTCTGCTGCTGCTGCTAAGTCGCTTCAATTGTGTCCTACTCTCTGTGACCCCATAGATGGCAGCTCACCAGGCTCCCCTGTCCCTGGGATTCTCCAGGCAAGAACACTGCAGTGGGTTGCCATTTCCTTCTCCAATGCATGAAAGTGAAAAGGGAAAGTGAAGTTGCTCTAGAGGGTCCCAAAGACTCAGAGCAGAAACAGCCATGCTATTTCCACCTGGATTAATAAACTTGAATAATTTTTTACTGAGTCTTCACACCACACTCTCAAGATCACAGTCATAAACAGAGAGCTGCTGCTGCTACTGCTGCTAAGTCGCTTCAGTCGTGTCCGACTCTGTGCGACTCCATAGACGGCAGCCCATGAGGTTCTCCTGTCCCTGGGATTCTCCAGGCAAGAACACTGGAGTGGGTTGGCATTTCCTTCTCCAATGCATGAAAGTGAAAAGTGAAAGTGAAGTCACTCAGTCGAGCCTGACTCTTAGGGACCCCATGGACTGCAGCCTACCATAACAGAGAGCATCCATTGGCTAAACTTGGGGTTTGCATTCCCTCTTGCCAGACCTGGGATAACATGAAGTATCTGGCCCTTGAAACTTTTATGGGAGAAGGATGATTTGATATATCATTCCTCTAAGAGTATAAAAAGTAGGGAGAGGAAATGTCCCAAAAGTAAATCGGAGTGCCATTGGCAAGAGGAAATAGGTGCTGAGCTACAAATAAACTCTATATGACGAGGACTTCTCTGGTGGTCCAGTGGCTAAGACTCCATGCTCCCAATGCCGGGGGCCTTGGTTCCATCCCTGGTCAGAGAACAAGATCCCACATGCTGCAACTAAGAGTTCACATGCCACAGTGAAAGATTCTGCAGCCACAGTGAAGACCATCTCAGTCAAATTAATTAATTTAAAAAAACTACACATGACGGAGCGCTGTGAATCAGCAAGGGCACTTATTGCAAGTACAACAGGATGGCGAATGAAGTTTTCCATTTGTTTGGGAGTTGTATCTATAGTCTCAGACACAAGGAGAATACAGGCTGACTGACACACACTTTAAAGAAAGCATATAGACACAACCTTTGCAAAACTTAATAATTAAAAAAAAAAAGCTCTGATAGCCCTATCAGGTACTACAACACACTCCCTTCCCCACCACACACATACACACACACACACACACACAATGTCTATCCCTTTACCCCCACAGGAAAAAACTAAAGAATTCCAGATGAGTGGACAGAATCCTGCTGTATGGAAGTTGCCACCCAAATGGTGACTTTTCTCCTCCCCATATTAGAGGGAAGGGAACTATTTCTACCCTCCCTATGGCAAGTTACTTGAAGATGTAGGGGAAGGCAAGGAAAACAATCACAAGATGAGGGGTGCTGGCCAGAGGTGGAAGCTGGCATCGCCACCCCTAGGCAGACTTCTGCTCACATAGAGCAAGCAGAGGAGGAGGAAAGGTGTTGTCAAGGGACAACAGAGTGAAACTCCTACTCCCACTGCTTGATGATATGAGAATGCCTGGGAAATAACTAATCTTTAAAAAAGAATGCTCTTTTTTAATCTTTAAAAAAGAATGGCCCCCTTAGGGCCAAATGGATACCATGGGAAGGGAGCTAGGCTTAAGCAATTTTGTCACAATCTAGCCTAAAAGGGTTGACTGCTGTGGGAGGTTGCAGCGGAGGAGCAGGAGCTGAAAGCACAGAAGGCAGAAGAACTTGGATTGTGAGAATCACTCATGTTGGAGGCCTGGGCAACTGAGGCCTCTGCAAGCCTTCCCGAAGAGCCCACGCACGCACTCCACTTCTGCCATATCTAGATGTCTCCTCTGCAGGCCGAGGACTGATGATCCAATGTCAGTCCCTTCCTCAGTTCTGCCTCCAGGACCCAACACTCAGAAAGAGACAGGAAAGATGAAGCCAACAGATGAAGGAAGAGAAGGAAGTGGAGGAGGGGGAGAGAAGCAAAGCACACCAAACCCCCCAGGATGGGACCATCTGCACAACTGGTCGCACCTGGACCTAGGGAGGGGAGGAGTGCGAAACTGGATGTGAGATTCAAGCTGTACAGTGGACCATACTGTCCGCGATGTTCCGAAACCTGCAAGTCTCTGAAATGCTACCGGAGCTGCCCAAGATGCTGTGAAGGGACAGAAAACAAGACTCCATCAAAGCACACCTGGAGAAAGAAAATGAAGCAGTTTCACGCCAGGATCCCACTGAGCTCAGAATCTCCAGTAAACTGGTTACACGGCAAAAGAAACTAATTGAAGCAGAAAAAGAATTTATTGAGAAGCTATTGGGGTGAGCTAGTGAGATGCCAGGCAGGTCGGAGGACTGGCTTGGGAAGGTGCCCAGGGATAGTGAGGTTCCACACTCAGAGCTAAAATCACTTTGTGGAATTGGTCTCGGGAAGCCCTGCCCCGGTGCTGGATCCAGAATGATAGAGGTCTCTCCACCAACGCCCCCAGCGCTAGACACCGACTGAGATCACCACTGCCTCTAGGAATGTCGTTGCCTCCCCTGAGCTGCCGGGAAGAACTCTCCTGTGTCCCAGTTACCGAGTCAAAGTCCAGGGCAAATACATTCAACTGGCGGAGCCACAACCCAGTGGCAAAGGGGTCCGAAAAAGCAAGTATTGGTCCTTTGTGCTTCTATACCAAAAGAAAGGCTCTTCCTCTGATCAGCCTCACAAGCAGGGTTGCTATTAGCCTCTACAGTGCTTTGTGCAAATGAAGAAAATGCATGCTCCAGCTGACAAAATCAGAACGAGTATTTCCTTTCTCCAGTGCCACCATCAGGACTTAGGGGACAGAGCACTCTTAGATTTTAGCCTCACTTGCCCACTCTGCTGAGAGCCTGTGTGCAGACCACAGGCTATACAGCTGTATGCAGTAATCCTGCTCATAAGGGGAATCGCTCTCAAAAACAACAGCTGAAATGACAGGTATATAAAGGAAGATCTTCAGCTTAGGGAAAAATATGGTTAAGAGATAAGGAGCACATAGCTTGATGAAGACCAGTAAAGAAATGTTATCACGGATCCCGGGCAAGTGAATAAAAACTAGGCAAAACCTGGACCTTCCTGAATAATCACTTAGTGTGAAACAATCACCATCAGTAGGAAAGTCTCTCTTCTTGCACCACGTGTGGAATTTGGCCTCCAATGAATGGAGGCACCCAGCGGTATGAGCCAGGGTAGGCACATTCCAATCATTACACAGAATTATTTGGAACCATTAAAAGTTTAAATAAGTACACGACATAAAGATTTACATCAACTCTCTTCCTCATTCATGAAGTAACTTTCTCATGCTTAACAAAAAAGAGATTTATGAAAATGCTTATATATTTTCATGTTAAAATGAACCATCATTTGTTCACAATTGCTACAATAATTCAGTCAAGTATTTGTGAAAGAAAAGGTGCATATCATTTTAAAACTGCTTAATAATTACATAAAAAATTATCTTGCCAAAATATGCATTATGAAATTAAAAGTAATATTAGTAAGTTATTCCCATATTTATTCTGAAAACAGTAAAAATAGTAAAGACAAGCAAATTGACCAGATCATTCCATTTGACTAATTGAGGGGGAAAAGTAGATGTGATTTAATGAAATGACTGGACTATAACACCTTCCTATATCAGCTCGATTTTACTGTGTGTGTTGTACAGTCAGTGCTTCTGGGTTGATTGTTTTTTGCAATGCTACGTCTGGAGTTTTGACAGTGAAGAAGTTGATTGAAAGTCTATTTGAAGGAAATTGAAGACAATAGAAAGACAGGTATTTGACACAGAGTACTGACAAGTCTTTCACATTTTGCTCTCAACTGCAGCAGAAAAGTGAGAGTAATTATTTAGGAATGCAGGATCAAAGGAAGGTTTTCTGGGGTAGAGAGAATTACGATGTTTGTGTATCCTGCTGAGAATGAGCCAGTGTGGGTGGGGAAATGGCTCACTGTCACTCAACACTATTTCTGAGCATTCTGAGCTATTTTAGCCACCATATATGGCCATAATGCCTTTATCTTGCAAAACTAAGATTCCATACCTATTGAATAATAGTTCCCCATTCCTCTTTGCCCCTAGCCCATGGCAATGACCATTTAACTTTCTGCCTCTATGAATATGATTACTCTAGTTATCTCATGTAAGTGGAATCACGCAGTATTTATTTGTCTTTTTGTGACTGGCTTATTTCACTTCACATAATGTCTTCATGGTTTAATCCGCTTGTAGGATGTGCCAGAATGTCCTTCCTTTTTAATGCTAATAATATTGCATTGTAGATATCTACCATATTTCGTTAACCATTCATCTGTAGACAGATGCTTCAGTTTCTTCCAGTTTGGGGCTCCTGTAAATAATGCTACTATGAACATGGATTGACAAAAGTCACCTTAGAGACCCTGCATTCAATTTGGGAGCTCAAATACCCAAAAGTAGGATTGCCAGATCATATGACAGTCCTATTTTTCACTTTTCTAAGAACTGCCATACTGTTCTCCATGTGGCCATACCACTTTACAATTTCAACCAACAGTGCACAAGGGTTCCAATTTCTCCACATCCTGCTGACACTTACTTCCCTTATTAAAAAAAAAAAAAAATAGTAGCCATTCTAATATGTGTGAGATGCTATCTCACTGGGGTTTTGATTTGCCTTTCCCTACATTACTTTGCCAACAAAGGTCCATCTAGTCAAAGCTATGGTTTTTCCAGTGATCTGTATTGATGTGAGAGTTGGACTGTGAAGAAGGCTGAGCACTGAAGGATTGATGCTTTTGAACTGTGGTGTTGGAGAAGACTCTTGAGAGTCCCTTGGACTGCAAGGAGATCTAACCAGTCCATTCTGAAGGAGATCAGTCCTGGGATTTCTTTGGAAGGAATGATGTTAAAGCTGAAACTCCAGTATTTTGGCCACCTCATGCGAAGAGTTGACTGATTGGAAAAGACTCTGATGCTGGGAGGGATTGGGGGCAGGAGGAGAAGGGGACGACCGAGGATGAGATGGCTGGATGGCATCACGGACTCGATGGACATGAGTTTGAGTGAACTCCAGGAGATGGTGATGGACAGGGAGGCCTGGCGTGCTGCGATTCATGGGGTCGCAAAGAGTCGGACATGACTGAGCGACTGAGCTGAACTGAACTGAATGACTGGTTATACTGAGCATCTTTTCAGGTTGTTGGTCATTTGTATCTCCCTTTTGGAGAAATGTCTATTGAAGTTTTGTACATATGTTTTAATCAAGTTGGTTTTTAAGTTATAGCAGTTCTTTATATACTCTGTTGCCTTCTTACCCACATTGCTCTGGACACATTGGCCTCCCTTCTTTCCCTCAAACCCCAGCCATGTTTCCCCATTAGAGCCCTTGCTATTCCCTCTGCCTTGCACGGGGGCTTGGCCCCTTATCTCCTTATGTCTAACCCAAATTGTGCTTTCTCATAACTCACCCCTGCTCCCCTGATACATTTAATCTCCTGTAAAGTGCTCAACTTTTTCTTTTTTATATATTGCTTTTACCTTCTAATATCCTATATAACTTATTCATATTTTACATATTCAAATATAAACTTCTCAAGGACAGGCATCTTTGACTATTTTCTTTACAGATATATTTCAAATACCAAGTGGAGTCCTTGTGCACAATTAATTCCTCAAAAATGTATACTTTATATTTAAAGTATATACTTCAAATATACTTTAAATATATTTATACTTAGTGTCAGTGAATATACTTTAAGCAAAAAAATAATTTAACTTGGTAGAGGATTTTTACTTTCCACTTGGAAATTATCTCTTCTAAGTGGAAATTATTTTAAGATCAGACGCTTCTGAACATGAATTTCCTTAATTCATTTAATAATTTGCCCAAACCACAGAGTTGCACAAATACAGCTCTCAGAAGATTTAGTCTTATCGCTCAGACTATAATAATTATCTCACTCTTGCTATAAAAGTCAAGAAAAGGAGGAGGAGATAAAGAATTAATTAATCAAGGCTTTTACTTTTCTGAAAACCCAGGGAATTTTTATCAGCTGCTTTGTTATTTACCCAGCATTACTCTCTGGAATATCAACACTATATCCTGAGATTTACATAATGGCCATGATGTATTCACACAAGTGAAGAGCAAGTGCCCTGAAAGAGTCATTGCTTATACTTCTTGTACATTAATTCACTTCGGAGCCTTCATATTCAGGAATATCAGTCACACTGAAACAACGGAAGACTGCTCTACTAAAATACAGTGCCTTGCAGCCTTTCTCATAATACACTAAGATGACAGTTATGATCATATAGCGTCCTGGATATACAAGGGAATTGGAGCCCTTGGCAAGGCTTCTGTGGCCACCTAGCCCTGCTCAGCAGCATCCACAGGACTGGCTGACCCACCGGATGAGAAGCTCTTGCTAGGTTAGACGATATTACAGGAAGTTAATTCTTACCAGTTGGTGGGTGAAACCATTCTCTATTACAAACATAAATTATAACTTCATATTGTTTTCTTCATCAAATGTTCTGATGTATTTTCCTACATAGTCTTTCAAAATTTCAAATCAACAATGCTTTGAATTTTTTTCAATACTACCTTTTCTTTAAACTTATTTTTTTAATGAAGGATAATGGCTTTACAGAATTTTGTGGTTTTCTGTCATATATCAACAAGAACCAGCCGTAGGTACACCCGTGTCCCCTCCCTCCCAAACCTCTCTCCCATCTCCCTCCCCATCCCACCCTAGGTTGTCACAGAGCCCCTGTTTGAGTCCCTGAGTCATACAACAAATTCCCATTGACTATATATTTTACATATGGCATTGTAAGTTTCCAGGTTACTTTCTCCATACATCTCACCCGCTCCCTCCTCTCCTCCCTCTGTGTCCATAGGTTTGTTCTCTATGTCTGTTTCTGCATTGCTGCCCTGCAAATAAATTCATCAGTACCATCTTTTTATATTCCATATATATGCATCAGTATATGATTTTTAAAATAAGAATTTGAATACTGTAGGAAAGCTCCTCACTCCTTCTGCTGGGTTTGTCTATTTGACATCCAGTCCACTGGAAAAACCTTTCTATCTCTTCCTTACATTGCAGAGGCTGGAAGCCTGAGAAGTATATTTCTCTGATACCCTAGGCAGCAAAGTTTTGGATGCATATGTAGGCTCTATCTTACAGATAAACTCAAGTATGATACTTGAAAGGCAGCAGGGAGGCTGGAGTCATTTTTCTTTGCTCTCTGGCAACAGTAAAAGGCATAGCAGGAGCCTTCTAAATGTGAATTTCTGGAGTGGCTTCTCTCTCCCCTGCTATTCCACTCATCTTGCAGCTACAAAGCACCAGGAGATGGATAGGAGTTTCTCTTTTTTTAATATTTATGTATTTATTTTTGGCTGTGTCAAGCCTTAGTTGCAACACACGGGCTCTTCACTGCAGTGCTTGGGTTTCTCTCTAGCTGTGGCACATGGCTTAGCTGCTCTGCAGCATGTCCCCAAGCAAAGATCTTAGGTCCCCAGCCAGGGATCAAACCCACATCCCCTGCACTGAGAGGCAGATTCTTAACCACTGGACCACCAGGGAATTCCCAGATAGGAGTTTCTCGCGTGATCTTAACGCTACCAACAGAGGCTCTGTAGCTTCCGTGGTGATGCACCTGAAGGCTAGTTCTGTCTCACCTCCTTCAGCCTCTGTAATGTCTCTGCAGGCACTAAATGACTGTATTAAAGTATGGCAAAGCCACTACAATATTGTAAAGTAATTACCCTCCAATTAAAGTAAACAAATTTTAAAGATAAATAAAGCCTCTGCCTGAAACAACTACAGTGCTTTTTATATTCTTGTCTGAGCCGTGACTGAAATAGTTTTCTCAGGAAACAGACATAGAAACTCCATTTCTTTATATAATACATGTAACAAACATTCAGCTTTAACTTTCATTTTATAGGACAGGTATGTGAAAACACTCTCAACTTTTTTTCCTGTCTATGAATAAGATGTAATGGCTAGCACAGGGCTTATATGCTCACATCTCAGCCAACTCCCATTCTTTAAACTTGCCATTAAGCTACCAATGAAGACTATGGTTTCTGTTCCAGTTCTTCTTCAGCCAAGAAGAAATTTTTAAATATCAGGCTTATAATGTTTTACTTTTGTATTACCCAAAACACATGACCAGAACATGAAAGGAATGTAGATCACTAAATGGAAATAAAGAGCTCTTTCTAGAAAAAAAAGGTGAATGAATTCAAAGCAAATGGCAAATATTCTCTACCATCTACCTACCCAAAAATAATGAAAGTAATCTTCTTCTTGTATATTACACCAAAACAAATTTCAAACTGTTAAAATAATTATATTAAAAGAAATGACCCAATGGATTAAAGACCAAAATGTAAGACAGGACACAATAAAACTCTTGGGGGAAAACATAAGAACACTTTTTGACATAAATCATACCCACCTCTTACAGTAATGAAAATAAAACAAAAAATAAATAAATGGGGCCTAATTAAACCTAAAAGCTTTTGCACAGCAAAGGAAACCATAGGCAAGATGAAGAGACAACCCTCAGAACAGGAGAAACTATTTGTAAACAAAGCAATAGATAAGAGAATTATCTTCAAAATGCATAAAGAGCTCAGACAGCTCAGTAACAAAAAAAAACTCAAACAACTCAATCAAAAAATGGATGGAAGACCTAAATAGACATTTTTCCAAAGATATCCAGAAGATGTCTATGAAAAGATGTTCAACATCACTAATTATTAAAGCTTAGTCGCTCAGTTGTGTCCAACTCTTTGCAACCCCATGGATGTAGCCTGTCAGTTTCCTTTGTCCATAAGGATTCTCTAGGCAAGAATACTGGAGTCGGTTGCCATGCCCTCCTCCAGGGGATCTTCCCAACCCAGGGATTGAACCCACGTCTCCTACATTGCAGGCGGATTCTTTACCATCTGAGCCATCAGGGAAGCCCCATTAATTATTAGAGAAGTGCAAATCAAAGCTACAATGAGGTATTTACCTCATACCAGTCAGAATGCTGCTGCTACTGCTAAGTCGCTTCAGTCGTGTCCCACTCTGTGCGACCCCATAGATGGCAGCCCACCAGGCTCCCCCATCCCTGGGATTCTCCAGGCAAGAACACTGGAGTGGGTTGCCATTTCCTTCTCCAATGCATGAAAGTGAAAAGTGAAAGTGAAGACGCTCAGTCGTGTCCCAACTCTTAGCGACCCCATGGACTGCAGCTTACCAGGCTCCTCCATCCATGGGATTTTCCAGGCAAAAGTACTGGAGTGGGGTGCCGTTGCGTTCTCCGACCAGTCAGAATGGCCATCATCAAAAAATCTACAAACAATAAATGTTGGAGAGGATGTGGAGAAAAGGGAACCCTCCTACACTATTGGTGTGAATATAAACTGATATAGCCATTATGGAAAACAGTCTGGAGATTCCTTAAAAAACTAGGAATAAACCCGCCATATGACCTAGAAATCCCACTACTGGGTGTATAACCTGAGAAAACCAAAATTCAAAAAAACCCCACACGCAGTCCAACGTTCACTGCAGCACTGTTTGCAAAAGCCAGGGCATGAAAGCAGCCTAAATGTTCATCATCTGAAGAAAGGATAAAGAAGACGTAGTACATATATAAAATGGATTATCACTTGGCCATAAAAATGAATGAAATTTGGTCATCTGCAGTGATGTGAATGCACCTGGAACCTGTTATACAGAGTGAAGTAAGTCAGAAAGATAAAAACAAATATTGTATATTAACACATATATATGAAACCTAGAAAAACGGCACGGATAACCTATTTGCAGGGCAGGAATAAGATGCAGATGTAGAGAATGGACTTGTGGAGACAGCGGGAAGGAGAAGGGGGAACGAACTGAGAGAGGAGCATTGCCATATATACACTGTGTAGGTAAAACGGATAGCCAGAGGGAAGCTGCTGTGTAGCACGGGGAGCTCAGCTTGGCGCTCTGCGATGATCTGGAGGGGTGAGACAGGGGTGGTGGGTGGGAGGGAGGCTCAAGACGGAGGAGATCTACCTATACCTAGATACAGCTGATTCATGTTGATGTCCAGCTGAAACTAACACAAAATGTAAAGAAATTTACACCAATTTTTTTAAGTGGATAAACAAAAAGTTTTTTAAAAACAGATATAAAGTGCCTACATTCTTCCTGTACGTAGCAGGTACTACTACATACTATGCTAGCCAGCACGGTACTAGTATACTGGAGTACTACTACCTATGTGCTCTAGGATAAATGTCAGCCCTATTCTCTTTTCTATGTATTTTTAAAGAATGTTATGAGTCGGGCACGACTGAGCAACTCCACTTTCCCTTTTCACTTTCATTCATTGGAGAAGGAAATGGCAACCCACTCCAGTGTTCTTGCCTGGAGAATCCCAGGGACGGGGGAGCCTGGTGGGCTGCCATCTATGGGGTCGCACAGAGTTGGACACGACCGAAGTGACTTAGCAGCAGCAGCAGCAGTGTGCAACATATTATCATAAGCAAATATGGAATGAAGCTGTGTGTATGCCTTTACAGTGTGATGAATACCTTTCCTACAGCAGAGAAGTAAACGTCACTGTTTCCTTCTGAAATCCTTATGATTCACAGCAGTTGCTATAGTTATCGGGTTATCTCCATGATCTAAATGAAAAAAAAATCTCAGAAATTGTGCAGCTATTCTGAAGTCTATATCTGCATCTTTAACATATATACATAAGGCTTAAGAGTTAGAATTCACATTTTCTGAAATAGCTGGCCCTGATCATTCACTTTTCTTTCAAACTGCTTGCAGTGTGTGGTTAGGACGACTTAGACCAAGCTACGATAAGAATTTTAATACTGTGACTTTTCTTCCAGCTTAGAAAGAGGATCTCTTTTTCCCTGGGATTGAAGCTGAAACTCCTGAGAGCCTGCTTGACAGTGAGTGTAACACAGAGGGAAGTAGAACTGAGGCACAGATCCACTCGGCCCCTGGATCCAACCATGCCTGCTACAGGCAGGTTGGATGAGGAGGATCATGTCTACACTATTCAGTTTTATGAGCCAATATATTCCTTATTTCCCTGTACTTAATTTGAATAGTGTTTCTTTCTGTCTTTGGACCTAAAAGGGTGCTGTCAAAATGTAATGACCACAAGAGCATATAATTTGGAATCAGACAAATTAGATCTCTGATCTAGTTTCCACATTAAGAGATAATAATGCCTTCCTATTAGGTCTATCATGCGGACAAAATAAAATAGTATTATCTACAAGTGAGAGACACTGAGTACACAGGTTCCCTCTTTTAATCTCCCCTATGAGCTATATATATATTTTTGAAGTATAGTTGATTTTCAGTGTTTCAAGTGTATAGCAAAGTGATTTATCTATCAGTTCAGTTCAGTCACTTAGTCATGTCCTACTCTTTGTGACTCCATGCATTGCAGCACGCCAGGCTTCCCTGTCTATCACCAACTCCAAAAGCTTGCTCAAACTCACGTCCATCGAATCAGTGATGCCATCCAACCATCTCATCCTCTGTCGTCCCGTTCTGCTCCTGCCTTCAATCTTTCCCAGCATCAGGGTCTTTTCAAATGAGTCATTTCTTTGCATCAGGTGGCCAAAGTAGTGGAGTTTCAGCTTCAGCATCAGTCCTTCCAATGAATATTCGGGACTAATCTCCTTTAGGATGGACTGGTTGGATCTCTTTGCAGTCCAAGGGACTCTCAAGAGTCTTCTCCAACACCACAGTTCAAAAGCATCAATTCTTCGGGGCTCAGCTTTCTTTATAGTCCAGCTCTCACATCCATACATGACTACTGGAAAAGCCATAGCTTTGACAAGACAGACCTTTGTTGGCAAAGTAATTCTCTGCTTTTTAACATGCTGTCTAGGTTGCTCATAGCTTTTCTTCTAGGAGCAAGTGTCTTTTAATTTCATGGCTGCAGTCACCATCTGCAGTGATTTTGGAGCCCAGAAAAATAAAGTCTCTCACTGTTTCCATTGTTTCCCCACTTATTTGCTATGAGGTGATGGGATCAGATGCCATAATCTTAGCTTTTTAAATGCTGCGTCTTAAGCCAGCTTTTTCACTCTCCTCTTTCACTTTCATGAATATTAGGGTACATATATCTTTTTGAATTAAAGTTTTCATCTTTTCTGAACATATGCCCAGGAGTGGGATTGCTGGATCATACACTAACTCTATTTTTAGTTTTCTAAGGAAGCTCCATACTGTTTTCCATAGTGGCTGCACCAATTTACATTCCCACCAACAGTGTAGGAGGGTTCCCTTTTCCCTGGGAGCTATACTGATATCACACCCTTGAGTTCTTACATAATGTTTTCCTTTCTACTGCTCATTTTAAAGTTCTCCATTCACACCCATATATAATGTGAAGTCATCTGAACCTAAATTAAAAATGGAGAAGGATATTTCATACAGCTGGCAATATAATGTTCCCCACCTAGTTTCATAAGAGAATCAGTTTAGGGAGCAAGAATATTTGTCTTCAGGAATACAGACTCAAAAAGATGGCTGTGAATTTGTATCCTCTTCACACAGTCTCTGCCTTTTTGGTTTATGTCTTCAGTGTAACATGAATTTAATCTTATTCAGGTTCTGGTCACATGGTGCAGTTTCTTTTGTCTTCTTAGATATAACCCATGTGTAGAATCTCCTCTATTGGCACAAAAGATTTACTCACCTTTTATGATCATATTGGATTTCAGTTAAGTAGTTTGATAATCAGACAGAATATAATTAATCATTTACAGGATTACCTAGGCTAAACATCGACACAGTAAAATACAGTGAATATGTGTATGCCCATCTAAATCTCTGTATTAATAAATGTGATCAAATTATACAATTCAAATGATTTTCAGGGAATATTCCTGGCACAGAGGATTAGAAATATGTTTAAGCTAAATTTAGAATTCAGGAAAAGCAATCCTACAGCTTAGTTTCCATTATTGTTTTTCCCTTCAACTAAGCTCTTTAAGCTGAATAAATTAAAGTTCCCAAGATGTTTAAACAGTTCAGTATATAGTAATATGTTATGGTTTATTATAAAATATAGTGGTAAAAGCATTGCCAAATTACCCCTAATACCTACATGGTCATAACTGGAAATCTCTAGCAAAAGCAGCGATGTCTTACTTACTCTTTAGTTTCAGCTCCTTATCTGTAATTGTTCACCTCCCCCTTGAGAATCTCTCCTCCTTTCCTAACGTCTCATCCTTCTCTCTGGAGAACTGTGTTACAGTCACAAAACCATATCCCAACCTGTCAGGCAAAATGTCACTTTCTATTGTCTAATAATCTATCTCAAATAATCTCATACATCTTGATTTTTTTCATTCGTTTAAAAAGCTCACCATGGTATGTTTCAAACTGTTTCAAAATTAAGGAAAGCAATGCAAGACGTCTTTAAAGGTAGGCAATACCCAGTACCATATATATTTCTTAAAGCAGTAGAAAAATTTTATTGTTGCTCTTTTGTCTTAGCATGGCACTTACTTTATAATTTTTAGCAACTGTTAAACATAAGGATTTGCCCCACTTCACACTCACCTCATCTCTATTTTCATCCCATGAGCAGAATGACCATATGTTGCAGGACAATACTTGGAACTACTGATCCAACACTGTCCCCTTCTCTATCAAGACCCTGCTTTTCAGTACAGGCAGTTTGGCTTGAAGACTCAGTCTAAGAGAGGGAAGAGATAAAGTTAGAAAACAAAAGCATGTAAAACAGAAATGTGCTTAGTCTCTCAGTCGTGTCCTACTTGTTGCGACCCCTCAGACTGCAGCCCACCAGGCTCCTCTGTGCGTGGGGATTCTGGATACTGGAGAATATTGGAGTGGGTTGCCATGCTTTCCTCCAGGGGATCTTCCCAACCCAGGAATAAACCCAGGTCTTCCACATTGCAGGCAGATTCTTTACTGTCTGTGCTACCAGGGAAGCCTGAAAATTCTGGAGTGGGTAGTCTATCCCTTCTCCAGGGGATCTTTCCAACCTAGGAATCAAACCAGGGTCTCCTGCATTGCAGGCAGATTCTTTACCAGCTGAGCTACCAGGGAATCCCCTAAAACAGAAATACCTCAAAAGAAATGTGACAGAGTTTTTCTTAGACTCAATTTTAGAATTCTTTTAACTGGGGAGAGGGAGGAACAGAAAGGAGAAAAATAGGATAAAGTAAGTTGGGGCCCTATATCCTGCAGCCCTCCAAAGACCTGAGGGTGATGAATGGATTCTAGACAGAATCTTTGAACACAGGGGACTTGTGGCCTGCTTTCTGTCTAGACAGTAAAGACACAGCAAATCCCCATAGAAGGCTAATGTGTTAGTTGTTTGCTGAGTACTACAGGTTGGTTCCCACCCATCTAAGCTCTCCCTTATATCACAGGGGCTAGAAGTCTGGAAGCTACATTTCCCAATCCATCTCCCCCCCCCCCCCCATCCCCCACCCAGCCCTTGTAGGCAGCTTTCATTTCAAGACCTGTGAGTAGAAAGAACTTGTACAAGATTAAAGTGAACTGTTGGGACAACTGGATAGTCACAAGCGAAGACTGAATTTGGACCCCCACCTCAAGTCATATACAAAAATCAGCTCAAAATGGATCTAAGACCTAACTCCATGAAGTAAAAGTATAAAATTGTGATTTTGCGATGGATTCTTAAATAGGATAACAAAATATAGGCAGCAAAAGAAAAACAAACAAATAAACTAGACTTTATCAAAATCAAAAATTTGCAGATGACAATGGACATTATCAAAAAAGTGAAAGACAGCTCACAATATGGGATAAAACATTTGTAAGTCATATACACGATAAGGAACTTGTTATCTAGACTCTGTTAAGAACTATCGTGTGCCATGTGCTGTGCTAAGTTGCTTCAGTCGTGTCTGACTCTTTGTGACCCTATGACGGAAGCTCACCAGGCTCCTCTGTCGATGGAATTCCCCAGGCAAGAATACCAGAGTAGGTCGCCATGCCCTCTTCCAGGGCATCTTTTTGACCCAAGGATAGAACTAGTGTCTTTTGCTCAGTAGGCAGGTTCTTTACCACTGAGCCACTTGGGAAGCCAAGTGTTACCATGTAACCCAGCAGTTCAACTCCTAGGTACTATATACCCAACATATATACATCCACACAAAAACTGATACATGAATGTTCATATCAACATTATCAATAATAGCCAAAAAGCTGAAATAACCCAAATGCCTATTAACTGATGAATGGATAAATGAAATGTGGTATATTCATACAATGAAATAGTATTCATCAATAAAAGCAAATATTGATACATGCTACAACATGCATGAACCTTGAGAATAGGCTATGCAAAAGAATCCAACCACAGAGGATGATATATTTTAAGATTCCATTTATACACAATGTCCAGAATAGCCAAATCTATAGAGATGAAAAGTCAGAGTTTACCTAGGGTTGGAGAGGGGGATGGGAGGTTGAGGGGTGACACCTAAGGAGAAGGAATTTCTTTCGAGGATAATGAAAATGTTCCAGAATTGACTGCGGTGATGGATGCACAACTCTGAATATACTAAAGCTAGTGAATTATACACTTTAAATGGCTGAACTGCATGCTATATAAATTATATCTCAGTAAATCTGTTTTTTTAAAAAATAAAGTGAGGAAGAAAGGCAGGGCCACAAGTAGAGGACCACTGGCTCTGCAGGGGTACAAGAGCACAGGTCAGAGCAATCCAGGATTAGACATGTGCGGTCCCCTACAGGGCCTGCAGCAGCTTCCTGGAGTCCCTAAACACTGACTAACGCTAATTTCCTCTCTTTCCTTTTTTCTCTTTCATTCCTTCCAGCAAAACTGTAGCTTAATTCCCTGGCTTAAATCTCGCTCTGCTTGAAATTCCTAGAGTGATTTGTTTTCCTAGCTAAACCCTTGCTGTTATTATTGCCTAGAGAACATCAGTCTCCTTATTCTCTTCCTAACAAATCCCATATTTCATTCAGGTCCTCACTCCTCCCCAACATAGACAAATGCCTAACAAGACTGTGAGTCTCCCCCTGCCCTTCCTGCCCCAGCTTCAGGGTTCAGCCTGATTTTGATCTAAGGGTAATCCCATTCTTCTTACTAAAAATTGGTTTAGAAATAGGCCTCTGGCCCAGTTATACAAACAAAAGATAAAAAAGGGGTTTGCCAGAGACTTCTAGGAACGTTCTTCATTCTTAAGAAAGAAGCATGAAAAAAAAAGAAAGGAGCATGAAAGACCAGTTATATAAAAGAGAAAACCCTAGTTTCTGCAGGCAGCTATCATATAACCCAGATAGTAGCCCGCCTCAGAATGAAGATGACTGGCAGAAGGCAGAGCAGAGCAAACCTAACTCTTTAACTGTTGACTCTAGACACTCTGAAGCCCGCCTCACCTCTCAGCTTCTAAAAGGGGCTAATAATTTGCCTCAAGGCAATTTGAGGTAACTTTCCTGTTATTACTGGAAACATCTTAATTTATGCCCTGAGCCACTTTGAAATGGCAGCCTCTCCAGGCGGAAAGGGCATGAGATAACTCCTTAGTTTCCCACAGTGGCATGAAATATCAAGTAAAAGGTGCCTCTAAAAGCTGAAAAATTTAGCCAAGTTGGGGCTGGTGGACCTGGAGGGAACTGGCAGCCAGGATGAGAAGACCCGAGGCAAGAACTACACAAAACCAGAGATGAGGTAGGAATGCAGACATCAGGAGAGAAGGGTAACGACAACCAGGAAACACATGGTCTCCTACATCACAGCAAATGCCACACAGGACAGCTGAAGACCTGGGCTACACCCTCCCTTCCCCCCACCTGCATCCCTCAAGCCTTAGGAGGAGGATGAATTGACAGGGTAAATTTCCCACCAACAAACAGATTGGAAGTTGGATCATGGGAAAATGAAAGACGTTATGGAGGGAGAAAATCATAGCCAAAGGCATGTACCTCCCACTCATGCAGAACCGTTCTTCAGCCACTGAGTGGCAGGGTAAGTGTGATCATCTTGATTCCCAAGCCCACCCAACACTTATCAACCTTGTCTTCAAGGAGGGTCACAGTCCACCTTGTCAAATCCTCCTCTGCAACCTGCTCTCATCTGGAATTGTTCGAAGTTCAGGCTTAAACCATCTCATGAATGGAATTTATATTACAAGAGGCTCATGGGTGCAATCCTGATGGGAAGGCTTAGTATAGAACTCTTGCCTTCAACCACTCCATTACCACTGTCTTCCTGATCAAAAAATGGATATATAATTAGGTAAGAGAAACTCAGAGAAATTCTGTTCCACCACCCTAAGCCTTTTTCCTTACATGTCTTCCAAAGTCACACCACTCCAAATCTGAAGAAGAGAATATATTTTAAATCATTACTGATGGATAATATGCAACTCAAAGTGGGTCTAATTTGGAATGTGAAAGTTCTTACCACTTTTCTCTGACTGAGCTTATAGAATTTAAGTGGCACAGTGCTTGAAAACAACTGTTGTCATCATATAATTTCTTATTTCTTAACGTTCTTCATTGCATCATTCTTCTTCATGTCATTTGGTCTCTATCCTGAAATTAAGAAAAATTTTTCATTTTCATTCCACAGGGAAGAGAATTCACTACACAAATCACGAATACTGAATGCAACTAGAAAAGCAAAGTTGAGTATCAGATTGATGGTTCTGTATCTTATTCCTGTTATCATCCTTCTATTAAAAAATGTTAAACTTTTGCATATGCAGAAAATAATTTAACCTCTATATTTCACCTCTATGTTAAATATATTCTTTAGTTGAGCATTGATAGAAAATTCTACTGATGCATAGAAGCACATTTTAACTTTTCATAAATGTGAAAAGGTGAAATTCTTTTTATTCCTTGTGCTAGCAATCACAACTTTATAAGTGGATATTTAGTAATTAATACACACCTATTACAAAGAAATTTAAATGAAAACTGGACATTCTATATCTTGTCACTGAAAATCTGAGTTTCTAATAAGTCTAGTTGCTAAGGATAGAACTTTATTAAAATATTTGAAGGTTTATTTTGAATATTCTACCAAATGCTGACTTTCAACTTTGCAATTAGACCATGTGTTATGGATTACTTTACTTGTTGAAATGTATGCTTAAAATTAAAATATTTGCTTAAAATTGTTGTAAATATTTGCTTAAAATTATAAACTACATTTTCTCTAACATGTTGGTGTTACCCACCAACTTGATGAGACTAAACCCATCTGGACACCACCTGATCTATCTGAAATTATTCCAACCTGAGCAGAAGGAATGAAGGAGATTTTATTAACATTAACCTTTCTTAACATTTAGAAACATGGCTTCAGTTCAGTTCAGTCACTCAGTCGTGTCCGACTCTTTGCGACCCCATGAATCACAGCACACCAGGCCTCCCTGTCCATCACCAACTCCCGGAGTTCACTCAGACTCACGTCCATTGAGTCTGTGATGCCATCCAGCCATCTCATCCTCGGTCGTCCCCTTCTCCTCCTGCCCCCAATCCCTCCCAGAAACATGGCTTATAAAGATTTATTTAAAGGCTCTAACAGCTAATTTTAAAGCACTGTTCCAGGCACATGTCCACAGAGCCTTCTGGGCATCATGGGGGGCAGTGAAGGCAGTCCGCACTTCCCAGAAGGTGCCAGTGGTTGGTGTGAGATGGAGTGGCAGAGCTGATGACGGTTCTCTCCAGTGTCTGGTGGGGCTGTGGCAGTGGCATTTCTCCTAGGCAAGTTCCACGGCACAGTTTTCTAGAATCTACGAGATGAAGTGTTCCCCACAAACTAGGGTATAAACCATAAGAGAGACATGGAACCCCACAAATGGGTGCTCCAACATGAGGAAAAGGAATGTTCCCAGGATGACAATTGAACGGAAGGTCCTGAAAAAGCGTGACAGCAACTGTGGAGAGTAACCAAGTCCAGTGTGACGTGAAAAGATGGTCCAGGATGCAGATTTTCAAGAACTGAATTCCTATACTTTTTTATGAGTGCTTGACTTGTATGCTTAAAATTAAAATATTTGCTTAAAATTGTTGTAAATATTTGCTTAAAATTATAAACTACATTTTCTCTAACATGTTGGTGTTACCCACCAACTTGATGAGACTAAACCCATCTGGACACCACCTGATCTATCTGAAATTATTCCAACCTGAGCAGAAGGAATGAAGGAGATTTTATTAACATTAACCTTTCTTAACATTTAGAAACATGGCTTCAGTTCAGTTCAGTCACTCAGTCGTGTCCGACTCTTTGCGACCCCATGAATCACAGCACACCAGGCCTCCCTGTCCATCACCAACTCCCGGAGTTCACTCAGACTCACGTCCATTGAGTCTGTGATGCCATCCAGCCATCTCATCCTCGGTCGTCCCCTTCTCCTCCTGCCCCCAATCCCTCCCAGAAACATGGCTTATAAAGATTTATTTAAAGGCTCTAACAGCTAATTTTAAAGCACTGTTCCAGGCACATGTCCACAGAGCCTTCTGGGCATCATGGGGGGCAGTGAAGGCAGTCCGCACTTCCCAGAAGGTGCCAGTGGTTGGTGTGAGATGGAGTGGCAGAGCTGATGACGGTTCTCTCCAGTGTCTGGTGGGGCTGTGGCAGTGGCATTTCTCCTAGGCAAGTTCCACGGCACAGTTTTCTAGAATCTACGAGATGAAGTGTTCCCCACAAACTAGGGTATAAACCATAAGAGAGACATGGAACCCCACAAATGGGTGCTCCAACATGAGGAAAAGGAATGTTCCCAGGATGACAATTGAACGGAAGGTCCTGAAAAAGCGTGACAGCAACTGTGGAGAGTAACCAAGTCCAGTGTGACGTGAAAAGATGGTCCAGGATGCAGATTTTCAAGAACTGAATTCCTATACTTTTTTTGAGTGCTTGACTGAATTTAGAGGTTCATCCTTTTGGGTTTTTTCTCTCTCTCTTCCTCATTTCTCTCCATCTTCCCCTCCTTCCTTCCCCTTCCTCCCCCCACCCCCCCCACCCCCATCAACTGCATCAATCACAAAGCAAATTTAAAAGTGAGCAATTATTAACTCCCTCCAAAAGTAAGTTGTATAATGAGAGGAAATTGTAGGACACTGTGTATAAGAATATTTACACAGACATACCAATTTTGACATTTAGATACTGACAGACTCAAAAATATTGTCAGTGAGGAGAGGAAGATGAAATGTGTGCTCATTTATGTGGTGCGTATTTGTGTTGGGGGAGGAGTTGTTGAGGAGTGGATCAGAAACCTAAACCTTACTTTTCACAATAGGAAGTGAAGTGATAATCTTCAAAACTGAAAGAAAAAATTAAAAACTGCTCAAGGAGTTGGAAACTGTTGACTTTGGGAGTTGGAATCAGAAGCTGAAAAGAGTAAAGCTAAGAACTGTTATAATAAGCTAGCAGAACTCATCATATTTAAAGTATGTGTAATTCTGACAAAAAGATTAAAATTTTAGAGACAAATAGTTT
Source organism: Aepyceros melampus (assembly GCA_006408695.1). Taxonomy (NCBI): domain Eukaryota; kingdom Metazoa; phylum Chordata; class Mammalia; order Artiodactyla; family Bovidae; genus Aepyceros; species Aepyceros melampus. The sequence goes on along the minus strand of SJXQ01007674.1, from coordinate 127,721 downwards.
TTAAATTCCCCCCAAATTCCATCATTAATTTCATTAGACTTTCACTGAATTTGTACATAAGCAATTTAGGAAGAATTGACATCTTTACAATTCCAATTATTTCTCTCTAAAAATATGGTTAAGACTTATTTCTGTCCTCAGAGTTTTATCATCCTGTTATATGTCCTGTGCATTTTCCATTGTGTGTGTCAAAGCATCTATATTACTCTTTGCTATTATAATGACATCTTTTTCCATTATGTATTATAACCATTACTAGTATATAACAATTTTCCTATATTTATTTGTATTTATTATTTATAAAATTTATATTATTTATTTCTATATTTTCTCATAACTTGTCAGCTTACTGAACATTTCTAATATTTTTCAACTGTCTTCAGTTTTTTAGATAGACAAATCATATAAATGCCCAATTATAATTGTATATATAATTTTTCTTTTCAAATATGTATAATATTTCTTTTAGTTATCTCATTACATTGGTTAGAATTTGTTCAATACAGCTCTAAAAATAAGAGACAGTGGCTGTGCTGCTTTCAACTTCAATGGATATAATCTTTTCTCCAACATTATTTTTACTGATTTCAGCAAACACTTGACCATCTATTTCTCCTATTTATAGTATTTCCCTATCTAAATACTAATACCTCTTCATACTTCATTATTTATCATCTAGCCTTTGTCTAGTTACCTATTTTTCTCCGTACAATGTATGTTCCTACTGGTATGGAACAGTGTTTTGTCTTATGCCAGAACTGAAAACAATGGCTGGCTCAATAGAAATTTGTTAAATGAATGAATTGATCAATGACGGGCAGGTCACTTCTAGACAGTCAGATGCTCTCTCTCTTTTAATCTTGTGAAAAGCATTAAGAGCTGTCATAGTATTAAAATATTTTCACATTTATATAATAACATTACTTCAAAGTAGTATTTAACTGTATTTCCTAGTGTTTTACTTTAAGTGTCTGCATCTGTACTTATGAGCATGAACTGTAGCTTTGTTATATGTTATCTTTGTCAGGTTTTTTTCTTTGTTAACCATATTAAGTTAATTAAAATATTACACATGTTTGCTCTATAACAGTGTTAAGGTTACATGAATTAACTGCTAACTTAAGAGCATTCAAGGGGAAAGTAATCTGCATCCTGATGCTTCTGCAACTTCTCATTTCAAGTCATTATTCTTCTATTATGTTTCATTGTTCTTATTATAGAAGATGTATGTGACAATGCTTTCATTAAAGTTAAAACTATATGTAAGTGTAGACTAAAAATACGAGGTTCTCTCTCACCCCATACCAGAGTTAACCATGATTAACAGTTTAATACTTCCATTTCAGTATTTTTCCTGTGACTTCCCACACGTGTGTGCATATGTGTGTAAAAATAATGGAGGTATGATCCTGAAATTTACTTTTCACTTTCCACGTATATATTAAAATATGAATTCATGTACTATATCCTTGTTAATAACTGTATGGTATTTAACTGCTCTTCTGATGATGAATATTTAGTTTTTTCCCATTTTTCACTATAATAAATATTCCTGCTGTGATCACTGCTGTACATAAAACTTGAAGTCTATGTGCATGAGAAGTAGTCTTTAGAATAAAGACTGCCAACTCAACAAAAATGGGCAGTTTGATCTTACTTAATACTGAAAAATTTATCTCAAAAAAAGTGTTTGCTCTCTTACCCTACTATTAATAGAATATCAGAGTGCCCCTGTGCCACATCCTTATAAACCCTGGGTGTTATCAAGCTTTTATATGTTTACTAATCTGGTTTTAGAAAAGGCAGAAGACCCAGAGATCAAATTGCCAACATCTGCTGGGTCATGGAAAAAGCAAGAGAGTTCCAGAAAAACATCTATTTCTGCTTTATTGACTATGCCAAAGCCTTTGACTGTGTAGATCACAATAAACTGTGGAAAATTCTAAAAGAGATGGGAATACCAGACCACCTGACCTGCCTCTTGAGAAATCTGTATGCAGGTCAGGAAGCAACAGTTAGAACTGGACACAGAACAGACTGGTTCCAAACAGGAAAAGGAGTACGTCAAGGCTGTATATTGTCACTCTGCTTATTTAACTTCTATGCAGAGTACATCATGAGAAACGCTGGGCTGGAAGAAGCACAAGCCGGAATCAAGATTGTGGGAAGAAATATCAATAACCTCAGATATGCAGATGACACTACCCTTATGGCAGAAAATGAAGAGGAACTCAAAAGCCTCTTGAAGAAAGTGAAAGAGGAGAGTGAAAAAGTTGGCTTAAAGCTCAACATTCAGAAAACGGAAGATCATGGCATCTGGTCCCATCACTTCATGGGAAATAGATGGGGAAACAGTGGAAACAGTGTCAGACTTTATTTTTTTGGGCTCCAAAATCACTGCAGATGGTGATTGCAGCCATGAAATTAAAAGACACTTACTCCTTGGAAGAAAAGTGATGACCCATCTGGATAGCTATTCAAAAGCAGAGACATTACTTTGTCCACTGAGGTCCTTCTAGTCAAGGCTATGGTTTTTCCTGTGGTCATGTATGGATGTGAAAGTTGGACTGTGAAGAAGGCTGTGCACCGAAGAATTGATGCTTTTGAACTGTGGTGTTGGAGAAGACTCTTGAGAGTTCCTTGGACTGCAAGGAGATCCAACCAGTCCATTCTGAAGGAGATCAGCCCTGGGATTTCTTTGGAAGGAATGATGCTAAAGCTGAAGCTCCAGTACTTTGGCCACCTCATGTAAAGAGTTGACTCATTGGAAAAGACTCTGATGCTGGGAGGGACTGGGGGCAGGAGGAGAAGGGGACGACAGAGGGTGAGATGGCAGGATGGCATCACTGACTCGATGGACTTTGAGTCTGAGTGAACTCTGGGAGTTGGTGATGGACAGGGAGGCCTGGAGTGCTGTGACTCATGGGGTCGCAAAGAGTGGGTCACGACTGAGCAATTGAACTGAAATGAACTGAATCTGATGCATGAAGGTTGATTGAAATGTATCATTAATTTACCAATGACTGCTCATTTTTGTGGAGTTTATTGAACATTTGTATTTCTTTTATATAAAGTGTTTTCCATACCTATTGCTAACTTTTCTACTGGAGTGTTTTCTTTTTCCTATTGATTCATATTGATATTAATCCTTTATTAATATAGATATATTCCTAGACTGTGGGTTGTCCATTAATGGTGTTTCTTTGTGTACAGATGTTTTTAGTTTTTACATATTTAAATGTGACTATTTTCATTTATGACTTTAATATTTTATATCTTTGATACGATTTCTTCACCCCAAGCTTATGAATGTCTTAATGTCTTTTCTACATTTTTCTCTGACAATTTCATGGGGCTTCCCGGGTAAAAGAGTCTCTTGCCAGTGCAGGAGGGGCAGGAGATGTGGTCGGGGAGACCCTGGAGGAGAAATGGCAACCCCTCCAGTACTCCTGCCTGGAGAGCCCCATGGACAGTGGAGCCTGGTGCGTTATAGCCCATCCAGTACTCCTGCCTGGAGAACGCCATGGACAGGGGAGCCTGGTGCGTTATAGCCCGTCCAGTACTCCTGCCTGGAGAACGCCATGGACAGTGGAGCCTGGTGCGTTATAGCCCCTCCAGTACTCCTGCCTGGAGAACGCCATGGACAGTGGAGCCTGGTGCGTTATAGCCCGTCCAGTACTCCTGCCTGGAGAACGCCATGGACAGTGGAGCCTACTGTGTTATAGCCCATCCAGTACTCTTGCCTGGAGAACCCCATGGACAGTGGAGCCTGCTGTGTTATAGCCCATCCAGTACTCTTGCCTGGAGAACCCCATGGACAGTGGAGCCTGCTGTGTTATAGCCCCTCCAGTACTCCTGCCTGGAGAATGCCATGGACAGTGGAGCCTGGTGTGTTATAGCCCCTCCAGTACTCTTGCCTGGAGAACCCCATGGACAGTGGAGCCTGGTGTGTTATAGCCCATCCAGTACTCTTGCCTGGAGAACCCCATGGACAGTGGAACCTGCTGTGTTATAGCCCATCCAGTACTCTTGCCTGGAGAATCCCATGGACAGTGGAACCTGGTGCGTTATAGCCCATGGGGTCACAGAGTCGGACATAATTGAGTTTGCATGCGTGCATGTGTCTGATACTTTTATATCTTTTGTATATAGCATAAGGTATGTATCTAACTGCTGCTGCTGCTAAGTCGCTTCAGTCGTGTCCGACTCTGTGTGACCCCATAGACAGCAGCCCACCAGGCTCCCCCGTCCCTGGGATTCTCCAGGCAAGAACACTGGAGTGGGTTGCCATTTCTTTCTCCAATGCATGAAAGTGAAAGGTGAAAGGGAAGTCGCTCAGTCGTGTCCGACCCTCAGCGACTCCATGGACAGTGGAGCCTGGTGTGTTATAGCCCATCCAGTACTCTTGCCTGGAGAACCCCATGGACAGTGGAACCTGCTGTGTTATAGCCCATCCAGTACTCTTGCCTGGAGAATCCCATGGACAGTGGAACCTGGTGCGTTATAGCCCATGGGGTCACAGAGTCGGACATAATTGAGTTTGCATGCGTGCATGTGTCTGATACTTTTATATCTTTTGTATATAGCATAAGGTATGTATCTAACTGCTGCTGCTGCTAAGTCGCTTCAGTCGTGTCCGACTCTGTGTGACCCCATAGACAGCAGCCCACCAGGCTCCCCCGTCCCTGGGATTCTCCAGGCAAGAACACTGGAGTGGGTTGCCATTTCTTTCTCCAATGCATGAAAGTGAAAGGTGAAAGGGAAGTCGCTCAGTCGTGTCCGACCCTCAGCGACCCCATGGACTGCAGCCCACCAGGCTCCTCTATCCATGGGATTTTCCAGGCAAGAGTACTGGAGTGGGGTGCATCTAACTATTTCTCTCAAAATGGACAACTAATTACCTCAACTATATTTTTTCAAAATAAATAAGTGAACTTCACCCTGAGTTGAAAGGTAATTCAATGTCTTTCAACTAATTTACCATCGTTATCATTGATAGCAGCTAGTATTCACACAGTTCTGACCATATTCTTCTAAGTTCTGGCCAAGCACTCTTCTAAGGGCTTTATGTATATCAGTGTATTTAATCTTCACAACAATCATAAGATACAGGTGACATAGTAGTCCTTTTTTACAAATAAGGAAACTGAGGCATAGAAAGTTTAATTAACTTTCCCAAGAATGTACAGCTACTTTGTGGCCTGGCTTATGATTCAGGGTTTTTAACTATTGTATAAAATAGCAGTGTACACCCCTATTTCTAAGTTGTAGTCAACCTTATTCATCAATATCTCTGTCTGTATCTGTACCAACCCTATACTTTCACAATTATATTTTTAAAAATGTTTTAATTTCTAAAAGAAGTTTCTCCCATTTATTTCTTCTTAGAATTTTCCAGGCAATTACTACCATTTGACCTACAGAATGAACCTGTTAAGTCTAACAGGAATGATGAGGATTGTATTACATTTCTAAATTAACTTGGGAAAGATTAATATCTCAAAATATTGTGTATTTAGGAAGGGGATATCTATCTGCATCTATTGAATCTTATTACATCTTTTTTCCTATAGGTTTATAGTTTCCAACAGATGAATCTTATATTTTTTTGTTAGGCACTTTACAGTTTTTATTGTTATTGAGAATGGATTCCATTTTCTCTGTTTTATTCTTTAATATATTGTCAATAATATATAGGAAGCACTGATTTTTTCCTATGCTAATTTTGTATATAGTCATCACACTGAACTCTTTACTGCAAGTAATCTTTTATGCAAATAATTATATTTGTGTCTTTGTCTTATAGTGGGTATATCTATATATATATACACACACACATATATATATTCTTTTTGCCTTACTGCATTACAGTCTGATTCCACTTAAAGAGTAATAATGCTAGGAGCTTATTTATCTTATTTCTAATGTTAGCAGGAATGTTTCTTATGTTTTACATTAAATACGGTATTTGCTTTTGGTATATGCTAACCTTTACCAAAGGAAGTTTCCTCCTATTGATCACTTGCTGAGACTTATTGTTTACTTGTTTTTAATCAAGAGTGATTGTTGTATTTCAACAAATATATTTTCGCTTATATTGAAATGTTATGAAGTTTTCCTCCTTTGATCTATCTACTTAGTGAATTTCAGTATGGATTCCTTGTGTTGAGTTATCCTTGAATTAACTGTATTTACATGTGCCGAGAGCTATAAATACACATTTAAGACTGCTATATCCTCTTGACAAACTGACTTTTCTATTGTGAAATTTTTTAATGGGAATATGTAGTGCATTTGCTTTGAACATAATTATTAATTTGGTTTAATGGACTTCCCTGGTGGCTCAGAGGTTAAAGCGTCTGCCTCCAGTGCGGGAGACCCGGGTTCGATCCCTGGGTCGGGAAGATCCCCTGGAGAAGGAAATGGCAACCCACTCCAGTATTCTTGCTTGGAGAATCTCATGGACTGAGGAGCCTGGTGGGCTGGAGTCCATGGGCTCACAAAGAGTCGGACACGACTGAGTGACTTTACTTACTTACTTACTTAATGGGCTTAATTCTGCCATCTTGCAATTAGTTTTTTAATTGTCCCATCTCATGTTTGCTTCTTTGTTGGTTCTTTTCTGCTTTCTTAGGCCAAGAAAATACTTTTATTACTCCATTTTATTGGCTCTTTTTCTTTCTCTCTCCCCCTTTCTTTCTGTATATGGATGTGTATACTAGTGATTGCTCTTAGGATTATAGTACACATCCTTTACTTATCACTGGTCACTGGCTAGTTCTAATTAATATTATACTATTTCATATAGAATATAAGAATCTTCCAACAATAGAACTCCATTTATCCCATCCAATTCTTAACACTACTATCATATTTACCATTGCATGTGTTAGAAATGCTAAAGCACAGTTATTATTTTTGCTTGAATCAATCAATTATCTTTAAAAAAATTTTTTTAATAAAATATCTTTCATTTACCATTTTCAACAATCTTTATGTCTTCTTATAATTCTAAGTTTTATCCTCACCCCAGTGAACTTTCTTTAGCACTTCTTTTAGTGTGTGACGACTATAAACAAAGTCTTTCAGTTTAGAGTCATCTGAAACATATGTCCTCCGTGTCCCTCATCATCTCCCACAGTTTGCCCAAATTCATGTCCATTGCATCAGTGAGTCATCCAGTTGTCTCATTCTCTGATGGCCTCTTTTCCTTCTGCCCTCAATCTTTCCTAGCATCTGGGACTTTTCCAAAGAGCTGGCTGTTTGCATCAAGTGACCAAAACACTGGAGCTTCAGCATCAATCCTTCCAATGAGTATTCAGAGTTGATTGATTTCCCTTAAGATTGACTGGTTTGATCTCCTTGCTGTCCAAGGGACTCTCAGGAGTCTTCTCCAGCACTACAGCTCAATACCTTTTAATTGATACTTTCTTACAACATATTTCTCTTTTGAGATTTCCCACTTGTATGCTCATTATGTCCATGTTTTCCTTTAAATCCTTGAACATGTTTATAGTTACCATTTAAAAAATTAAGTCCTAACTCCAAAATTTTAGTTATCTCAAGATCTCTTTCTTTCGCTTGTTTTTTGTGTTTATTATGGGCCCCATTTTCCTACTTCTTTGCACATGTAGTAATGTTTTTATTGAATATTGCGTGTTATGGACAATCCAGTATAGAGCATCTGGGTTATGCTATCTCTCTTTTAAAGGTACAACTTTTTTTTCTGGCCAGCAACTACATAGCTGGATAATTCTCCTGATTCATTGGGCTTCATTTTATGCTTTGTTTGGGCAAGTATATATTGGTTTGACTTAGCTATAGGATATGGTCTTATTCCTGGCTCCTAAAGAGTGGCCTTTCTGAGATCTCAGTTTAATGACTGATGTGCTCAGTGCAGTTTTTCCGCTATGACTGGACCAAAACTTCAGTGTCTTTTAGCACTGCATAATGTCTGGCACTTCTGTTCATTTCTTAGCTCCACATCAGCTGCTGTCTTGTTGGATCTCGGGTTCTTGCAGAACCTTAATGTACGTCTCAGAGCAGCTCTTAGTCAAAGAGCTATAGAGAATCTGTGCACTGACTTCTGAAACCTTCATCTGTACAGCTTACTTCTCTCAGAAATCCTATTCTGCTAATTCCAGCTACCTTTACAACCCCTCTGTTTTAATTTCTACCTCCTCAGCTAGTGAGACGATGTTTTTCACTTGGGCTTCACATCCCTGTGCCACATTCAAGGAAGTGCCCATAGACATAAAACAAGGTTCTATGTGGTGCTTATCCCATGATGTCTGGACTTTTCAGGACTCTAGTCCTACACTGCCTATTATACAATGCCTATTAATAAAAAGAGCCACCACATATTTTGTTCACCTTTAAGATGGAAGCGTAAATTCAACAGCAGTTACTCCATGACAGCCTGGAAGTACGTGTCTAAAAGAGGAAACTCTTATTGTTTTACTCCTTGCATCTTATTTCATCAGTTCTTTTTATTTTTTGCTACTACCCCTCTAAACACATTCATATACACACCTACACTTTGGCACTTTTAGAATAATAATTTTTTTAGAATAATAATGGTTATTAGAATAATAATGGTTTATTATTTTAGAATAATAGTGGTTTTTTTCTCTCATGGCCTCATTGAAAATTGATTTTGCTTAAAAAAACTTTTAAAGATGTTTTAATTTATTCTGTATCAATATCAATGTCAAATTTACAGTTACAAATATGGATCCTCCTTGTTTGACATTGAAACTTTACCATATTTTACTTTCTCTTTTCCACCTCTCTCCTCACCCAATATTTCTAGGGAAATTTTCTTATATAGTATACATTTGTCTTTTTAAAATTATTTGTTATAAATTGACTTAGTTTCACAACGACATTAAAAACAGTTCTTTAGACTTAAATCTAAGGTTTTATTGCTCACTGTACTTTTTTCTAAAAACATAGCTTCACCTTTATTAAACTCTACATTTTGATGAGTTTTTTCTTTAAGGTCTACTTTAAGTTACATTTTCAAAAAAGCATACATGAGTCATATAATTTCTAAATTCTTAAAAATCTGAACCAGACTTTCATTTGGCCTTGCATTTAGATAATAGCTTGGTTCAGTCTATAATTCTTAGAACAGAATTCTTTTGCTTCAGAAGTCTTTATGTTCTGAGGTTTTCTGGCATTAGTGTTGCAAATAAGAAAACTAATGTCATGTTTTGGTGACTCCCCCTCTTTTTTTTTTTTTAACAGTTGGCTGCTTCCAGCATTTTCTCTTTATCTAGGACATGGAAAACCATCTGAATATGATTCTTTTTCATTATATCTGCCCAGTCTTTGGTAAGCTTTCTCCATGTAAACAATGAATCCGTCAACTCTGAAATTATTTTTAATTATTGTTTTTCATTCATTCATACTATTTTCTCTTTCTGGAACTCCTGTACCAATATTGCTTCTCCTGCTTCAATGTTTTCTGCCTCTCAACTTTTCTCTTGAATTTCCAACTCTCAGAGTTCTAGAAGAATGTCCCACCGTTGCTTTTTCTTTTCTCCTTCCATTTATTTATTTGGCTTCATCAGGTCTTACTTGTGGCATGTGGGATCCTCGTTGTGGCACATCGACTCTCTAGCTGTGGCTCATGGGCTCTCCAGTGGCTTCTCTCTGGCTCCAGAGTACGTGGGCTTCAGTAGTCATGCAATGTGAGCTTAGTTGCTCTGAGGCATGTGGGATCTTAGATTCCTGACCAGGGATCAAATACACATCTCCTTTATTAAAAGCTGAATTCTTAACCACTGGACCACCAGGGAAGTCCCAGCTACTCTTCTTTTTTATTTCTTGATTTTTACTTTAATTTTTAAGCAAATTTAATACATGATGCTTTTGAACCTAAGGAAATTAGCTCCCCCACCCTCAGGTTCTTCCCTTTATTCTACAGCATCTCTGTTTTACTAGAGGGTATTTAATCTGAGTGCTCAACATTTGATTCCCTTCATTTGAACTACTGAATATCTCAATTTCCCTGACAATTTTTCTCTTAGAGAAGAAGAATTAGTTTTTTAAGATGTACACCCAAAAAGTGAATAGTGGATCACCAGTGATCCCCTCATTCACTCCTACCTGTGCTATTTCCATCTCTGACTGTTAAGCTTCATAGATGCAGGTGAGAAGTTTCTGATCATATCACATAATGATCTTTTTATATCTCTTTTACATCCCTTGGGTTGTTTCTTTATGAAACAGGAAGAAGACAGCAAACATGTAATTAGGATATCATCTTTGTCACAGCAGTTTCTATTTATTTTCCTATACTGTGACAAGAAAATTTTGTATTTGTTTCCCAGTTAAAATTCTTTAAAAAAAAGTTGGATATATTCCAAGCTCCTTCCTTATAGACAAGAGAGAAGGTTGTTCTGTTTCCAACAATCTTATAAAAAGAGTCTCTTGTGAAGAGGAAGGGGGAAGACATTTTTTAAGTTACTTTCCTCCCACTGAAAACACTTTGACATGCTTTCCTTGAAACCATCTTTACAATCTTGGATTTGCTGTGGACTTCTATGTGCAACAGCCTAAACAAGGATAGGGAAATATGTCCATGAAAGTTAACCTCTGCTGAATACAACCATGAAGTAGAAAAAACACTGGGAACATCTGTATTTTATACTGCCAATATGTTCTCTCCTTTTCTGGAAGCACAGGATGTCTTTACTCTGTCAGCTGCAAAAATATTATCTCTCTGCAAGAATGAAACAAGTGTGGAATATATATTATGCTACCACATTACATGCATACCTAAGCAGAAAACAAAGAAAATAACCATTTAATATATAACTCAATTTTGCCTCCAGGGACAGATAAAAATTTTTATTATATTACCCAAATGGTACAGTACATAAATATACATGTGAAATGTGATAGGGCCAACCTAGGCTCTTTTGGCCAGATGCTAGTAGCTAAAAATTTATCATCTAACCTCATCCTAATCTTTTTCCCTCTCACAGACATGAAGTAGGCTGTATGTTTTATGAGGGCCAGGAATTTGGGGCAATGAAGACCAAAACACATCATCATTGTTCAGCAGATCATTAATTCCTAAATGTCTGTGGAAAATTTCTATTGATTGATATCTTTCAGTTTCATTTCAAACATAATACCTTATACTGTTTACCTGAATAAAGAATATAGTTAAAAGAAAACAGTAACTAAACTGGTATTTAATAACTTCAGATGATTCTAGCATGCATTGGAGAAGGAAATGGCAACCCACTCAGTATTCTTGCCTGGAGAATTCCAGGGACAGAGGAGCCTGGTGGGCTACTGTCTATGGGGTCACACAGGGTTGGACATGACTGAAACAACTTGGCAGCAGCAGCAGCAGTGATGTTTATCCATTTTTAATTCAGTAACTTTTCATTTGGAATCTTAACTTTAATGAGCATTCTGCTGGCAGCTGCTTTATTTAAGACTCGAGCTTATACAAACAAAAATAAGAGAGGCTTTTACCTAGATTACAATTTACAGTTAACTTTTGCAGATCACACACCTCACTTGAATGCATAAATCTCTACAATTCCATTATACATGTTTCTTCAAAGTCTGAAATGCTCTTAACCAGAGAAGAGGTTAAACAGGAAGAGGTATTCTCGATCAGGAATCTTGATGTTGCTGTTATTTGCAACATGTTGGAAACGGCTCTTCTAACACTGGTTCTGTCTTTGAAAGCAAAGGTGTTCAGCAAAGAAACTATAGCCTCTGGGATCAGCAGGGCTTCCCTCTGAGATGCTGTCCAGCCTTGCACTAACATTGCCCCCCCCCTCCCCGGGAGCAATTCAAAGCTATCACGCTCTTAATACACCAAATAACTGTGCTGCATTCCCTTCATATTTTATAAAAGTCTTCATAAAAACAATGACTTCATCATCAGTCATAGCTCAACTTTTCACAGGGTTCAAAAATTAGTCCTTGGACCATGTGGGAGATAGCACCAAGTAACGCCTCACCACCTGTCCTGCTCCCCAGGGCCTTAGAACACAGCATCTCTTTCAACCAAAAAAGCAAAAGTGAGGTCACCCAAACAGACACCCAGGCAGACTCCAGATCCCAGTTTCTGCTCAGCCAGAGCTCCTTCCTTCATTCGTAAATATTTAAAGATCACCACCTCGTCAATCAACAACCTGCTATTGCTCCATGAACCTCCTACTGGCATGCTTACCTGAAAATTAAGCTAGCAGTGAGGAAAGCAAGAGAGGAGACGAGGAGAGGCCCCCATCCTCCTCACCTGAGCCCTCAACAGCAGTCACCTTTGGTCTCCCCAGTTGCATGTGCCAGTAAATTCTCACTTTTGTTTAAGTCAGTTAGAATTTGGATTTATATCACTTGCAATTGAAATAATCTAGACTAATATACTAATAATTATCAAGTTCATTGGGCTATGTAAATATCATTGCCTTGGGAACTTGAAACAACAAATTCCAGAGATTTCCAACCATGAAAACTACAGCTTGATGAGTGATTTAATTAAACATGTACATATAGGTCACTCCCCAAGCTATATACATAGAAATAAGGAGAGACAAATCTAAAGGAGATAGGGAAGAAAAAAAAAAAAACAACTTTTGCGTTTTGAAACAATGTATTAAGGAGAAGACGTGCCCCATGTCTAGGACTGGGAAGATAAATGATTCCACTTTATGTTGTTATTAAATTATATTACTCTTCATTAAATTTAAATGCATTTAGAGGAATTAAGCTTATCAAAAACTTGGCAGTGTAATATAAGTGATGATTCTTTGTTTATTTGACAACATCCTCCTGTGAGTTGATTCACAATTTTAATTTTGGAAGACAGTATTTCCTTGATGTGGACTGACAGAATGATGTGAACTGCTGCATCATTTTGCATGAAGTCATATTGACTGTGAAAGGAAACAGGGGCCAAGTGACTTAACCAATTTTTCAAGGAGCATTATGAAAGTAATGTTTCTATATTGTCAGAGAGATCACATCAAATTAAGAACTGAAATTAAACTTCAGGAGACAGTCTCCTACCCTTTTGAAGATAAACACAATGGAATTCTATAAAAGGAAAAATTCTAAATATTCCTAGGGGAAAAAAACTATTTTGAAAAATATATTTTAAAATCATATATCAATACCAAGCATCTATTTTGGACACAATGGTAAACAAAACAAGTACATGAGATAATTTGCAGCCTAGGGAGAGAGGAAGCATTAGTCCATTTACAGAGAATTATAATTTCAGTTGGGATAAATGTTAGCAGAGAAATGTGCCTACCAGCATAGGAGACAACATCTAAACAGACAGACCAAGGATGGATTTCAGGAAGGAGTGATAGCTGAAGAATGAATAAGCACTAAGTAGGTAAGGAGAGAAAAGGGCATTCCAGTGCGAGGGACAAGCCTCCATAAGAGTACAGAAGGGCAGGGTAAAAATTGGAGGGCTGAAAGGACTGTGCACCCAGAACCTGGGGGAAAGAGGTGAAGGGGGAGGAGGGGCAGACTGAGAAGCAATGGTTTAAAGTGCTAGTCGCTCAGTCATGTCCAACTCTTAGTGACCCCATGGACTACAGAATGCCAGGCTCCTCTGTGCATGGAATTTTCCAGGCAAGAATACTGGAGTGGGCAGGTAGCCATTCTCTTTCTCCAGAGGATTTTCCCAGCCCAGGGATTGAACCCCGTCTCCTATATTGTAGGCAGATTCTTTACCATCTGAGCCACCAGGGAAGTCTATTAGAAGTGGTAAGTTTCCTCCTAAAACAATGGACAGAACTTGAAGGGGTTTAAGTGGAGCCTGGAAAGATCAATTTTGCATAAAAAAAAAATCCTTTTGGCTTCAGGCTGAATGATAAAATGGGAGGTGGAGTTGGGATGCTGGCCAGGGAAAATGGTAGCTGGGGTGGGTAAGAGTGGGGATGAGGTCAAAATGCAGAAAAGCAGAGGCAGAATTTGTCATGGCAGTTTACTTTCATCATGTACCGAGAATCAGCACCATGAAATCTGACTTAAAAAGTAGGGAAGATCTCAAATATATAAAGAAAAGTAGACAGAATAATATAATGAACGTCTCTGGACTCAACACTTAGCTCCAAGTCTGGGCTAATCTTGTTTGACCTATACCCCAAACTCATTTTTCTTCTCCTATATGTATTTTTTAAAATTATAAACATTTCAAAGCATCAGAAAACATTTATCCCAACTGAAATTATAATTCTCTGTAATTGGACTAATGCTTCCTTAGAATCAGCACCATGAAATCTGACTTAAAAAGTAGGGAAGATCTCAAATATATAAAGAAAAGTAGACAGAATAATATAATGAACGTCTCTGGACTCAACACTTAGCTCCAAGTCTGGGCTAATCTTGTTTGACCTATACCCCAAACTCATTTTTCTTCTCCTATATGTATTTTTTAAAATTATAAACATTTCAAAGCATCAGAAAACATTTATCCCAACTGAAATTATAATTCTCTGTAATTGGACTAATGCTTCCTCTCTCCCTAGGCTGCAAGTTATCTCATGTACTTGTTTTGTTTACCATTGTGTCCATCAGAAAAGTTGTGAGAACAGTATAACAGCAATTTATCATTAATCTAGATTCACTAATTGTTAATATTCTTTAACTTGTTCTACGTATGTGTGGTGGTGGTGTTGTTTAGTTGCTAAGTCGTGTCTGACTCTTTGTGACCCCACGGACTATAGCCCATCAAGCTCCTCTGGCCATGGGAGTTTCCAGATAAGACTACTGGCAGGAGTTGCCATTGCCTTCTCCAGGGGATCTTCCTAACCCAGAGATGGAACCTGTGTCTCCTACATGGGCAGGTGGATTCTTTACCCTGGAGCCACCAGGGAAACCCATTTAATATACAGTTCATATTTTAAAAACATCCTATTTGTCCTAATAGCCTCCTCTATATAGCTGGTTTTACTCCTGATCCAGAATCCAAACAAGGATTGTGCACTGCATTTTATGGCTCTGCTTCTCTATCTTCCAATCTTCAACAGTTCCTCAGCCTTTTTGCCTGTCTTAACACGGATGCCTTTGAAGAATCCAGGCCAGCTGCTTTGCAGGCTGTCCTTTGATGTGGGTTTGTCTGTTTCCCCATGATTAGACTCAGGTGACACATTTGGCAGTACCGTCACATAGGTGGTGTGTCCTCCGTGTATCACATCAGGAGCCATATGACGTCAGTTGTACCACCATTAATGATGATTCTTTCACTTTTTCAACAGGTTGAATTCATATCCTGTAGACACAATCCATTACTGAGGAAACCAGACAAGCGCTGCAAAATACAATTTCTATTTCCCTGTGAGCATCTTAATGCCAAGAGACGTTAACATAGGTCATTTATAAAGACAAAGCTTTGTCAGTTTTATTCACGGAAGGTGAACATAGATCATAAATAGACACTGACTGGGAATGAATATCCTGCAGCAATTAGAAGTCGGCACACTTTGGAAGCTGGAATCCTAAGAAGAAAGAAAGTGCGGAGGTGAAGTGTGTGGCCTCAGAAACCAGATTGTCGGGGATGTGATCCTGGTCATGCTGCTCACCGCCTGTGTGACTTTGGACAAGTGACCTGCACTTTATGGATGTGCTTCCACACCTGTGACATGGGAGATCAGAGAACCCATCCTTACAGCTGACGTGGGCACTGAGTTGCTACAGTGTCTGACACACAACAAGCTCTCAGCGGTGTGATGGTGATGCTTCCAGTGCAGGACCACTAAACTCCCTTACTGACTCAAGGAAGAACCTAGGTCTTCTTTATTTAAAAAAAAGAAAAAAATATATATATATATAGCCTGGAAGTTGGACCCTGTTAGAAATATAATATAGCAAAATGTCAACATGTTTGTGTAAAATCACTAACATCACCATCTAATGGGAACTACTTAGAGCAAAAGGGTTTGATTTTTAACCATCAGCTAACAAGCTCTTTTATTTCCCAAATAAGAAATGGTAACCTTAACAGTGAAATTGTCCAGTGACATTTCCCACTGAAGATTTTATTACCTGCTGTTCATTAGTGATATGTATGTGATCTGTCCAATGAGTGAGTATACATATAATTTTACACTTCCGTGGAAAGATTTAAATCATAACAACTAGAAAAAGGCCTGCTCAGAGATTTAGTCAAGGACCCAGCCTAGTCTCAGAAATCACTTCTTAAACCTTTCAATTACAACTTGGTTGTAAATTTTCCAAGGTATTTTTCTGCTTAGGGAACACAACCACAGTACATTTACCCACTGTCTATTACACCTCAAACCCTCTCCACTTGCCAACACCCCAAACATATACAGTATGCCTTCTTTTTATTCTTCATTATCTTTTATTTTTTTCAGCTGACTCTATTTGTCAAAGTTCAATAACTTCCATCACAGGCATAAATTTTACAGTCACAAAAGCTAAAGGTACAAACATAAACCTCCTTTATTTCTTCAAAACTGACTTAGCTCACAAGCCTCCATTTCCACAGATAGGAGAATACCTAACTTTGTCAATTGAAAGAAAACTCAGACATTTCTGGGTTTTCTCAGTTTCTTTGGATAAATCCAGTCTTTCTTGTTTCCTTCTGTTCTTTCCATCGATCCTCTCAATGTGGGGATAGGTAGTCATAACTATAAGCGAGGGGCAGCACATACTGCAGAGAAGAGGAGCTCAGCCTAGAAGAGAAGAGTAAGGGCCCAGTCACAAGATCAATGAGAGTGATAGGGCAGAAGAGTGAATATAAAAAAGCACAAAGGGAGCAGACAGAACACAAACTCAGCCACAAGGGGCCAGAGACAGCTTCTGAGAGGAAGCGATTTTTAAATCAGGGTAAGTAGGAGTTAGCTGGTTTGAGAAGATGGGGAAGGAAGTCACAGGAACCACTGATTAAAGTGTGGAATCAGGGAAACTGTGACATGCTTGGGAAAGGCAAGCAGCTCCCTATGACTGGAGCACAAGGAAGGTTTGATAGAGCAGGGAAGAGATAAATCTAGAGAGGAGAACAGAGGTGTACCTCAAGACAAAGAATGGGGATTGTATTCTCTAAATCAGGAGTCAGCAAACTAGACATGAAGGCCACATTGGCCTGATGCCTGGTTTTGTAAACAGAGTTTGGCTGGACACAGTCATGCTCATTTGTTTATATAATATTCATGCTGCTTTCATACTACACTATCAGAGCCAAGGGCTTCTGATAGATGACATACAGCCGTCAGGGCCTAAAATATTTATCTTCCATTCCTTTACATAAAAGGTTTGCTGACCCTGCTCTAATCCACTTGAGAAATATATGCATCCTCTTTATTGTTTTTGCATACATCATTTTTATTCTTTTTTTTATTGAAGCCTAATTGTTGTACAGAGACATTACTTTGCCAACAAAGGTCCATCTCATCAAGGCTAGGGTTTTTCCAGCAGTCATGTACGGATGTGAGAGCTGGACTATAAAGAAAGCTGAGTGCTAAAGAATTGATGTTTTTGAACTGTGGTGTTGGAGAAGACTCTTGAGAGTCCCTTGGACTGCAAGGAGATCCAACCTGTCCATCCTAAAGGACATCAACCCTGCATATTCATTGGAAGAACTGATGTTGAAGCTGAAACTCCAATACTTTGGCCACCTAATGTGAAGAGCTGACTCATTTGAAAAGACCTTGGTGCTGGGAAAGATTGAAGGCAGGAGGAGAAGGTCTTCACCATTCTGAAACTCCATTTACAGTTATTATAAAATATTGACTATATTCCCATATTATACAATATATTCTTGTAGTTTATTTTATACCCAATAGTTTGTACCTCTTACACTCTTACTCCTTTACTGCCCCTCCCCCTCCCCACTGGTAGCCACTAGTTTGTTCTATGAGTTTGCTTTTTTATTATATTCACTAGCATGTTGTATTTTTAAAATTTCCCATATAAGTGGTATCATACAGTATGTCTTTCCCTGATTGACTTTATTTCACTTAGCAAAATGCCTTCCAAGGCCATCCATGTTGATGCAAATGGCAAGATTTTGTTCTTTTTATGGCTGAGTAGTATTCTATTGTCTATAGATATACCACATCTTCTTCATCCATTCATCTGTTGATGGATACTTAGGCTGCTTCCATGTCTTGGCAACTGTAAACAATGCTACTATGAATACTGGGGTGCATGTATCTTTTCAAATTAGTGTTCTGTTTTGTTTTTTATATATACCCAGGAGTGGAATTGCTGGATCATGTGGTAATTCTATTTTTAGTTTCCTGAGAAACCTCCATACTGTTTTCCACCATGGCTGCATTGATTTACATTCCCCTCAACCATATTTGAGCATTCCCTTTCTCCACATCCTCGCCAAAATTCATTATTTGTGTTCTTTTTGATGATAGCCATTCTGACAGGTGTGAGGTGCTATCTCCTGGTAGTTTTGATTTGCATTTCCCTGATGATTAGCAATGTTGGTTATCTTTTCATGTGCCTGTTAGCCATCTGCATTTCCTCCTTGGAAAAATGTCTATGCAGTTCTACCATTTTTTAACTGGGTTTTTTTTTTTTTTTTTTTTTGCTGTTGAGTTGTATGAGTTGCTTTTATGTGTTAGATATTAATCCCATATCTTTCATGCTATTTGCAAATATTTTCTCCCATTTGGTAGGTTGTCTTCATTTTGTTGATGATTTCCTTTGCTGTATGTACCTTCTTTAAAAAATTTCTCAAAGACCTAAAGTGCCACCAGATATCTTCAGTGTATTGATACTTTTATTTGTGCAAACCTAAAACTAGCTGTAAGCATTTCATACTTATTGCTCATAACTATATAAATGTGCATGTTAAATTTAAGCAAAACTGACATTCAAATGAATGGTATTAATTCAATATGACAGATAACATCTTCCGTATGAAAACAAATTTCCACTCCTAACATGGGACTGGCTGCTGAGTACAGATTCTTTTGAATTTAGCAACTTAAACTACTTGGACCACATGATGGTCTTCCATACTTAAACTAGGATAAACCTTTTAATGTAACAAAAGACAGTGATTTCATTGAATTTCATCTGCCCCAAAAGCTTCGTTTTTGGCTACAAAGTCCCTCTGCTTCCTATTTTGTGTTGGTTGTTGATAACTGCAGTAATGCTCATTGGTACAATAAAAATACACACACAGATACTAAAATCTATTCACAGTACTCAGTTCTAAGACAGCCATTCGGGTGATCCACAATTGCATATATTTTTTCAATGTCATCTAGATAAAATCAAAGTAATTTTTAAAATAGCACAGAGAGCTACAGATTCTGGAGTACATGGAAGGCTAATGAAGATATCTAACAGATATTTATTCTGGCAACAATATAGCTAAAAGCAGCTAGTCTAAACTAGGTGACCCCAAGAGATGGCAGTGGTTTAGAGAAAAGAAGGCAACGAGGAGAATTTTCAGTACCCTATCCGGACACGAGTCTAACACCAAATGGTTGTGGGGAGAAAGGAATGCGAGGGAGGATACAGGAATGATTTTCAGGTTCCTGGCCTGGATATGGGCATTCATTAAGATGAACACAGAAGAGGTGGAATTTTGGGAAGAAAAGACAATGAGTTCAACTCAGGCATGTTGAAACTAAGGCACCTGTGAAACTAAATCTTTTTCCTAAATGGAGTTAGGTATATCAGAGTACACAGTCATTAGTGAGGACTGGCTGAGACTACAAGATCTAGCTAGAAATAAGTAGCTGCTGAAGTATTTATATAGTTGTGCGTACCACACATACAGAAGTAGAGAGTGAGAGCAGAGAGAAGCACTCAAAAATGCTCAGTAATGAATTATCTATTAGAGGCAGTTGTATAAATAACCACACGTATGCATCCACAAATATTATCAATTCAGGATGACCTAGGCTGATGGAGGGAAACTGTAATATGCATAATATGAACCACCAACACAAAAATCACTGTGGCTTTGGGTGGGTACACAGAAGACAGAAGAGTTTGCAAAAGATTTACTTTTGTTTGCTGAAAGTTGGTTTGCTCTTCCAGAAGGCACACTAACTTGAATAAAAGGGCAAAATAGTATGGAATGTGGCAGTCACTGCTAGTTACCCACTCAGCATCATTCCCTGCTTCTTTCCTAACATATCTTTAATTTTTCTCAAGGTTTTAGTGTGCCCAGGGAAGAATTGCATTCCTCAGCTTGCTTTGCACCTATGAATGGCCAGTTCAGTTCAGTTGTTCAGGCGTGTCCGACTCTTTGCGACCCCATAAATCGCAGCTGCCAGGCCTCCCTGTCCATCACCAACTCCCAGAGTTCACTCAGACTCAAATTCATTCAGTCCGTGATGCCATCCAGCCATCTCATCCTCGGTCATCCCCTTCTCCTCCTGCCCCCAATCCCTCCCAGCATCAGGGTCTTTTCCAGTGAGTCAACTCTTTGCATAAGGTGGCCAAAGTACTGGAGCTTCAGCTTTAGTATCATTCCTTCCAAAGAAATCCCAGGGTTGATCTCCTTCAGAATGGACTGGTTGGATCTCCTTGCAGTCCAAGGGACTCTCAAGAGTCTTCTCCAACACCACAGTTCAAAAGCATCAATTCTTCGGCACGCAGCCTTCTTCACAGTCCAACTCTCACATCCATACATGACCACAGGTAAAACCATAGCCTTGACTAGACGGATCTTAGTCGGCAAAGTAATGTCTCTGCTTTTGAATATACTATGTAGGCCAAGTGACACTGTTCAGGTGAGTGAAATATAAGTAAACGTCAGCAGGTGAAACTTCTGGGAAGTGTTTTAAATCTATTTAAAAGGTAAATAAATTTGGCTGCCTGGATGCTTTGTCCTTACCCTTTGTCCTGCTCGGAAACATCACGTTCAAGGTAGAGTAACCATGTTTGGAACTTGAGGCCCCAAGGTAAGGAACACTGAGCAGAGATACAGGATGATCCTGGGGGCTTCATGGAGCCCCAGTATCACAGCTCTAGACTTCCTACTTCCATGTGGAAGTAAGAATAATAAAACCTCTAAATTTTGTCACCATTTTCTATTTCTTGAGGTCTACTATAATTTCTCTCTACCCAGAAGCCCTTTTTGAAAATGGCCTCAGGTAAAATCTCTTCTTAAAAAGCCTGTAAGTTAATATCCAGAGGGGGAAATGAAGAGTTGATTTTTTACATACATAGATACAATAGGAAGACTGTCAACCCTGCTATTGGGTTACACAAAGCAAGAGGAAATGAGGATGGGCAGCCAGGCCATGTTAAATAGGTTCCCTCTAAGACTGTGTCTATTCGGAGAAGGCAATGGCACCCCACTCCAGTACTCTTGGCCTGGAAAATCCCATGGACAGAGGAGCCTGGAAGGCTGCAGTCCATGGGGTCGCTGAGGGTCGGACACGACTGAGCAACTTCACTTTCCCTTTTCGCTTTCATGCACTGGAGAAGGAAATGGCAACCCACTCCAGTGTTCTGCCTGGAGAATCCCAAGGACAGGGGAGCCTGGTGGGCTGCCGTCTATGGGGTCACACAGAGTCGGAAACGACTGAAGTGACTTAGCAGCAGCAGCAGCAGCAAGACTGTGTCTATTAAATCACAAAATTCTAACACCCCCCACACCATGCTTTTATTTTTGGTTCGCATTTTCCCCGCATCCTTCGCATAGTGGAAGGGGGGAAAAAAGAACATAAATATGAATACTATTTCTTTCTAACATTCAGTGGCTTCTCATCATCCACTCATTTAAGAATATGTAAGACAGCGCCCTGGTTGCTCAAATGGTAAAAGATCCACCTACAGTGCAGGAGACCTGGGTTGATTCCTGGGTCAGTAGATTTCCTGGAGAAGGGAATGGCAATCCACTCCATTATTCTTGCCTGGAGAATTCCATTGACAGAGGAGCCTGGCAGCCCATGGGTTGCAGAGTCGTATACAACTGAGCAACTAACACACACAAGATAGGGGGAGTTGCTGTATAATACAGGGAACTCAGCCTGGTTCTCTGTGGCACACTAGAGAGGTGGGATGGGGGCTGCGGGGTAGATTCAAGAGGGAGGGGATATATGTATATTTGTGGCTGATCCACACTGTTGTATAGTAGAAACCAACACAACATTATAAAGCAATGATCCTCCAATATAATTTTTTTTAATTTAATAAAATTTTAAAAAGAATATGTAAGATAATTTGTTGAACAATTAATTTGTATGACCCTCTATTCTAAGCAAGTAGAAAGGTTAACTGTTGGTACTTCAAGGGAGTTTTGTGGTAGAAGCCTGAAGGTAAACTCACTTCTACTTCTGCCTACTGTGTGGAGCTTGACTCCTCAGGTGTACTAAGCTGGGGGAGGGAGGCAGAAGCAGGTGCGGCAAAGGAGAGGACAGGACCAGGTACCAGAAAAGTACGGTGGTGTCCACCAACCGTGGGCACCCCTCATGCTCATGATAGTACCTGGGTGAGGGGGCAGGGCCTCCAAGGGGCATGACTGTGTGGTGGAATGAAGCAGGCTGTACCCTGGATGACAGGTTTCCACATAAAGAAATATTCCTGCAGCCCCTAAAGGGCACAGGAAGAGAACCAATGCCATTTCAGCGTCTATGACAGCTTTGACAAGAGGACTAGCATGATGAGCCAAAACACAGGGACAGTTCCTCTGCTATTTGAGGAACCACAAAAGTTTCTGAGGTATTGAGGGAAGGAAAGAGAATCCCCAATGAGAAGATGGAAGTTACTTCCGGTAACTTCCGGAAGTTACTGGATGGGATAAAGGCTTGGAGGAGTATTGTGCACACTCCATCTTTGATTTAGGAGTCATTCCTACCGCCAGTACCAATTCATTCACTGGTGTCTCAGCCTCAAGAGCACAGTCTCCTTGAACTGGAAGTCCCAGACACTGGCTGTTCTCCTGCGTGAATCCTATGTGCGCTAGGCTTTCCTGACTCCAGTGTTGCTCAGATTTTCTGCCCTTGGCCAAAATACATTCACTGATTTAGTAAAAGAGTGTCCAGATTATTCTACCCTCACTTTCCTTTCACAAAACCCTCTTTGATCCTGAAATCGTAAGTCATAATTTCTTCCTTTTCATCTCCAAATTACTGACTCCTTCTCTTCTTGGGGTATTCACCTGGCACGGCCTTGTGCCAGTCTCCTATCTGCTCTCTCATTATACACACCTTTTTAAAAATGTATGGAACATCTACTGTGTACTCCAAGGACAGTGACTGTTTCCCAACTACCTAGCATAGTACCATATTACCAGCAAATAGTTTGTGAGGGCCTGCTATGTCCCAGCCCTGAAACTCTACAATAAACAGAACATAAAGCCTGTTCCTGAGATTCTCCAAGTCTGAGTATCATGCATGGTCAAAGGCTCGCAGGTGTGAACATAATAAATCCGCAACGAGTAATTTTTGATACTATTTCTTAGGATTTTAAAGCTGCATCCAGCTATTCAGAGGAAATTTTAGCAAAAGGGATAAGATAATTCTGTTAGGGAGATAATGTCCAATATTTCAGAATATGCTTATAATACCTGAGTAGCGGGGACTGGGGAGGTGGTAACCACTGCACTTACTAGAAATATAAAATAGTAATAAAAGCTTCCAAGTGTGCTTTAATCAGTTCCATTTTGAGACTAGATAACTTTTATTTTCAAGATGAATGTGCAAATAAAAATATTATTCTTGAAATATTTGAAATCCATGAAAAATGCTGAGATGAAGGAACTCTTGTCCAAAAGCTACTTGCTCTTCTCAGGGCTTGTTTCCATAGCCTTTCATTCTTCTCTGCTGTCACTGCTGCTCTGGAATTTGCAGTTATGTGTAATAAGACTCCATCACAAATGTTTGTGGGTAAGTCAAGAATGTTCACTGGGGATCTTGGCACAGGCTGCTTTAGAGACTCAACCCCTGAGGTCCCTTCCCACGCTCCTCATCCTGTGCTCCAGCTCTCTTTCTCCTTGCCAAATTCTCTGTTCTCCTGACTCTACTAGCTGTTGGGGGCAAACTTTCTGTTTTCAATTTCCTAAATATGTCACAAATTCTCCATCTTAGTCAGCTAGAGAAGGAAGGAACTCTTCGAAAATTTTCTGACTCTTTGCAACCTCATAGACTATACAGTCCATGGAATCCTTCAGACCAGAATACTGGAGTAGGTAGCCATTCTCTTCTCAAGGGTATCTTCCCAATCCAGGGACTGAACCCAGGTCTCCCACATTGCAGACAGATTCTTTACCAGCTGAGCCACCAGGGAAGCCTGAAGGAAGGAACACTGGCTTAAAGCCCAGACTTATTTGGTCATTTTTTTTTTCATTCAATAAGTATTTTTAAGCATTTTCTATGAGTCATATATTGAACTAAGCCTTAGAAATCAATGAGGAACAAGACAGCAGAGTTCCTGTCTTTAGGAAGCAGACATTCCAACAGAGAAAAAAGTAAACAAGTACACAAATAATTGAGAAGATTTTGGATGATGATAAATGCTAAGAAAGAAATGGGGTAATGTGATAGATACTACCTGAAGCAGGAAAAAGGAATATGGTTGTCAGAGAAGGCTTTCCTGATATTTAAGCTGAGACCTGATGGATGAGAAGGTACTACAAATTCTAAAGAAGGATATTTCAAGCATCTTATCCTAAGATGGGCTTCCCCTGCAGCTCAGATGGCAAAGAATCTGTCTGCAAAGCAAGAGACCTAGGTTCGATCCCTGGGTCAGGAAGATCCCCTGGAGAAGGAAATGGCAACCCACTCCAGTATTCTTACCTGGAGAATCCCATGGACAGAGGAGCCTGGTGGGCTACAGTCCATGGGGTCATGAAGAGTTGGACATGACTTAGCAACTAATACCACCAAAACCATCCTAAGATGAGTAAGAGCTCAATATGTTAAGGCACAGAAGACCAGTGTGGCCAGAGACAGCCAGCAGGATAGAGAGGGACCCTCTGTGAGTTCAATAGAAAAGGATTAGCTCATGGAGGGCTCAGGAGTCACAAAAGGAGTTTAGATTTTAATCTAAGAGTGTAGGAAGTATTTGATGTGCAGAGAAGTGATGGATTCCAAGTTTTTTAAGATCACTGTGTCTACTGGGTGAAGACTGGAGTTAGGAATACTAATTAGGAGACTGCTGCCTAAATTCAGGAAAAAGAAGGGGAAGGATTTCATAGTTTAGAGTTGGAACTTGCAAGACTTAAAGATGGATCCCTTGTATGAGGTAGGGGAAAGTCACCAAGGTGGATCCTGGATGTTTGGCTTGAAGACTTTCGTTATGAGG
Source organism: Aepyceros melampus (assembly GCA_006408695.1). Taxonomy (NCBI): domain Eukaryota; kingdom Metazoa; phylum Chordata; class Mammalia; order Artiodactyla; family Bovidae; genus Aepyceros; species Aepyceros melampus. The sequence goes on along the minus strand of SJXQ01007674.1, from coordinate 102,485 downwards.
ATGCCACTTACTGAGATGGGAAAGCATTCCAAGCCTGTCTTGCCTGACCCTGGTCAACTTGGTCTCTTCAAGTTTGACATGAAGATACTGAAAGAGGCAGAGAGACAGAGGCCTCAGATACTTCTTCAGCACTGAAACAGCATAGCACTATTGGACAACAGGGATATGATATGCTTCCCATTAGGAGAACAACACAAGCTTTGGAAGAACAGAGGCCAGAAGCTCCATAAAGCTCCCACAAACCCCATAAAGTCATGCGACTTTGGTCAAAAAAATGATCTGTGCTTCATCCCCCTCATCCAAAAAATGGCATCATAAAACTACCTTGCTCACCAGACTGCTGGGAGGGATAACTAATAGGGATTACCTATTAGGGATTACCTAAAGTAATACCTATTAGGGATTACTTTAGGGATTACCTAAGACTCCTAGAATATAATGCTGCTGCTGCTAAGTCGCTTCAGTCATGTCTGACTCTGTGCGACCCCAGAGACGGCATGCCATATGATGGAGCTCAGTTAATTGCACATTCTCCTTTCTGTACAGACTGAAAACTTGTTCTTTCTCTCCTTTCTTCCACTTTGTAAACATCTGCAGCTGCTGCTGCTGCTAAGTCCTTCAGTTGTGTCCGACCCCGGCAACCCCATAGACGGCAACCCACCAGGCTCCGCCGTCCCTGGGATTCTCCAGGCAAGAACGCTGGAGTGGGTTGCCATTTCCTTCTCCAATGCATGAAAGTGAAAAGTGAAAGTGAAGTCACTCAGTTGTGTCTGACTCTTAGCGACCCCATGGACCGCAGCCTACCAGGCTCCTCCATCCATGGGATTTTCCAGGCAAGAGTACTGGAGTGGGGTGCCATTGCCTTCTCCATTGTAAACATCTGGACTCACTGATTTCTCTTCTTTCTTGGATAAACTAATTCCAGGACTGGGGATGCCCGGAGAACTTCACCTGAGTCTTTCCCTGAGGCAGTCACTCACCCTTGACCTCTCTGCCTTCCTACCTGGAAGCTGAGCACTGAAAAGGGAGGGCACCTCATCCAGCTTCCAAGCCTTTGGACTCCAAGTTGTCCACATTGGAGTTTCATCATTCCACCTTAACTTTGGCTTATTCACCTCTCCCTGCCTTCAAGCTGCAGTCTACTTCCTGATAAACAGGAAGAACTTCAGGAACTGGGTGGGTCAGAAGAAAATGTGATGGAAGGCTTCAGGCTGCTGGTGAAAGAGACCCCATACGCTGAAATTCCACCAAAATCCCTTTTGGCTGCTGATGGCCATATTACCCAGCCCTTGGGAAACAATAAGATGGGCACACTGCAAGAAGGGATATGATGGTTTTATCTGATACCCACACCATGGTTTTAGTTAACAAAAACAAAAATTCAAACCACAATAAAAATTCACTCATGAATGGTCATCATCTTTTTTTTTTTTTTGCCTGCACCGCAGGGCTTGTGGGATCTTAGTGCCCTGATCAGGGATTGAACTTAGCCCCTCAGCCATAAAAGCCCAGAGTCGTAACCACTGGACACCTGGGAAATTCCCACACTCATTTTTAAGTTTATGCCTCTTTTTTTCATTTATCACATTTGCTCATTTTTTCCTTTCAGGAAGAAGCCTATAAAATTGAATTCCCCTGCTGCTGCTGCTGCTGCTAAGTAGGGTCAGGCAAAAAAAAAAAAAAATTTTTTTTAAGGTTTCTTGCTGACCAGACAGAAACCCAAGTTATATCTGTAGTTTCTGCTGTGGCAGCTAGAGGGCAGTGCAACTCTCTCTCCCCTCCGGCAGCCGAGCACATTTCCTCCCATCCCCCTTCCAGCTGATGGCACTGGGGGAAGAGACACAATGGAGGGAAGCATGCGCACACACCGCAGGAACAATGGGGGAACTGACTTGAAAAACACAAGTAGTTCACAGACCGCGTATCTTGGTCCTGCTTCCTCCTCGCTCACACAGCATTAGCTGCTTTCAAACAGACCCAACTCACTCTTCACATTCTCTCAGCCTCTTTCTACATCCCCTCCCTACGTCCAGTTCTTCAAATTCTTTAAACGTGAGCTCGTCTCAGCCTCACCCTTGTCTGCTCACACGCAGACTCACTCAGCACCTCCCTGAGAGACCTGCAACTCTGTTCCTTTCCAGCTCAGTGCTGGCCCCAGGGCCTGCGACCGTGACTGGGAGAGGTGACTGTGCTCTTGTGAAGTCCTGGCGTGTGACGATGGGCAGGACCAAGGGGCAGAGCCTAATTCCGGAGCCAAGGCTGCTACAGGGACGCCCAGCCCCCCAGGTGGGGAGGGTGTAGCCGGTGAGTGACCTGCCCAGTGACTGCTGGCAGAGTGAGGCCGCTGAACGCATGAACGCGGGAGTGCCCCAGGTACCATCACAGGCCACAGAAGAAACAGGAGCAGCTGGTTTCTGTGGGCAGGGTCAGGCGCTGAATTGGAGCAAGGGTAAGGGAAGCCACAATAGCACTGTCTTACATGCACAGAGGCTTTCTGCTTTTCAAACTCAGGCACAGAGACTCTGGTATATCTATTATTTCGTGTGAGGAGGGCATGTATTACAATCCCCTCCGTATAAGCGAGAAAACAGCTCATATGAAGGTTAAGCTGCCTGTTCCAATCAGAGAGACATTCATAACAGCTCAGCTAGGTTGCACAGCTAGGCTTAGCACTTTACCCAAACATCACTGACCTGTATAAAATAAAGCACACTTATCATGTGGGACAGCATCCCCAACAGGGGTTAGCAAGGTGAAGGTCAGTCCTCTCACCATTTCAAATATTTGAGACCTCTACACCAAGGTCTTTTAACATGTTCAGGTACTCCATGGGAGGGACAAGGGACATGATCACAGCCAAGGGCCAGAAGAAAAGGTGTTTAAATGAGAGGGCTTCACCACCCTCCCCTTCACAGGACCTGCTGGGCACCAAGCTCTCATGAGATATTTGAAAGCTCGGGACGGTCTCATTCCCTTTCCCGCCTCCTTCTAGAATAGAAAGCTCTTATTGCCAGAATATTCTAACTACAAGAGCTCATGGTGAGGACACTGCAGCTATATCCACTAGAGATTTTTGTTTGCAGGAAGCTTTTTTATTGGCAACTCAAAGACGGAACATTTTAATTGGCTTCTCCACCTCCTCTCTACAGTTTAAGGAAGAGAAAGTAAAGATTAAAAATGAAAGATATCTTAGTGGTAATCTATAGGTTGGAATGAGACATTGCGTTTTAGTTTTGCTTTTAAATTGATTCTCCTTTTCTGAAGCATTTCTTCCCAAAAATGAGTGGGCGTGAAGGTGAGGCACTAGTGTTCTGTATCTTTATATCCACTCTACTAGATTTTGATACAACGTTTTGACTCCCTTTTGAGTTTCTCTGTGATCTAAAGTAACCTTGTTTCAGGTTCTACATTAGTAAAAATTAAATTGTAACTTCCTTTAGTGGCATCAGTGATTCAGTGGACATGAGTTTGAGCAAACTCCAGGAGATGGTGAAGGACAGGGAAGTTTGGTGTGCTGCAGTCCAGGGGGTCGCAGAAAGTCGGACACAACTGAGCGACTGAAGAACAGCTTCCATCTACATTCCACATGTTATGTGTGTTGATGAAGCAACTACAGTAAGACCATATTTACAAAATGGCTAAAACTAGCATATGATATTAATACTTAGGTAACTTTGGGACTTCCTGAAACTATGTGAGAGTCATTCATTTTTCTTTTAATTAGGGATTAATTTCATTTTACTTAAATAACGTGAATGCAGAGAGCCAAAGTGAAAGTGAAAGTCGCTCAGTTGTGTTTGATTCATTGCAACCTCATGAACTATACAGTCCATGGAATTCTCCAGGCCAGAATACTGGAGTGGGTAGTCTTTCCCTTCTCCGGGGGATCTTCTCCACCCAGGGATCAAATCTTCCGCATTGCGGGTGGATTCTTTACCTGCTCAGACACCAGGGAAACCCAAGAATACTGGAGTGGGTAGCCTATCCCTTTTCCAGCAGATCTGCCCAACCCAGGAATCGAACTGAGGTCTCCTGCATTGCAGGCGGATTCTTAACCAACTGAGCTATCAGGGAAGACCTGCAGCAAGCCAAAGTACACGCTAAAGGTGATGTGAGTCACAAAGCTTGTTCCCAGATCGGGATCACATTTCTTCTTTTCCCTGAAGAAATGTTTCATCTGAGAAGACATCCAAGTAATTGCTTGCTGAGGTCTTGAATATACATTTTCTTATGAAGACTTATGCTTTAAGATGGCATACCCAGCACATATTCTTACTTCTATTCTTTCACAAAGTCACAGGGCAATTATGGTAAAGAAATTCAGCAGGAATAGTCATGACACCACCGTGACCAGGAGGAAGAATATCATGAGAAACTTACGTTGATACATTTCTTGGCCATAAGAAAGAGGATGGGACCATATTGTTGGATCAATCAGAGTGAAGGAAGGTGAGACTCAGAATGCATTAGGAAGAAGTCTTCAGTAGAGGCGGGAGCCATTCTTTAGGGCAGAGTCATAAGGGACCATAAATGTATAAATGATGCGAAACAACAGCAGAAAATAGGTTGCAAAGCAGTCATCAGTATAATTAATTAAAGTGCTATTATGAAATATCTGGTCCAGGTAGCCTCTCCCACCCCACTCCCATCCCCTTGCATCAAAGCAATTAGAGGCTGTGGAATCTGAGAAGCAGAACTGCTGCCTTCCTACTCCACACCCTCATATCAAAAGGAAAATCATCCTGTGGGCATGTCCCGCCCACAGAGTTCACAGACCGACCCCTCGGCTCTGATGGTCATTTGGGATCCTTTTAAGAGAACAGGACCCATGCAGCAGCAGGGAAACACATAACAGTAATCTGTAGTATTGATCTCTAATACTCAAAGAAATCAATGCCAAAATGAGAGATTTGAGTAGGATCCCAAGGGAACTTTTGAGGTTAATGAAACTATTCTCTATCTTCAGTATGGTGGTGGTAACATAAGTGTATGTATGTATCAAAACTCATCAAACTGAACATCCCTAGAGAGTGTATTTTACTGTGTATGAATTGTGCCCCAATAAACCTGGACTTAAACAAAAAAAGCACAAATCACAAAAGGAAAGCTGCCTAAAGTTGTGACATCTGGCCTGGTCTGTAGTGATCCTGAGAGTCTGTCTCCTGGTGTGACAGCATGGAGGGGTGGCAATGGGAAGGCTGGCTCCATCTCAGCCAAGGCAGGAAGCGGGCCTGACTGGTGTAGAAGCAAAAGAGAGAAGATCCTGTGTACACTGAGTACACACTGAGCACCAAACATACTGAGATCCCTTATTTTATTCAATTCACAACACAGTGAATTCACAGCTACCCAGGGAAACGTCCCTCACCACCCTGGATAGGACTGTTTGGGGGTGTCTTACATCAGCTGGGGACACTTAGACAGGTACTCAATAATGTGAACTAAAGTTCACAGAAACAAAAATAAAAGAGGCTTCTTATGAAAAAGGAACCATCAGAAAACAAGAAAGGGTTACTAGAAATTTAAAATATGGTTGCTAAAACTTTTTACATGTAATAGAAGGGCTGAAAAACAAAATCAAGGAAATCTACTAAAACGTTGATCAGAAAAGAGAGAAATCAAAAGTTGAAGTTACAGAGGATAGTTATAAGAACTCCTACATGTACTCTGCCAGCCAAACTGCCAGAAAGAGAGAGTGGGAAAAAAGCACAGGAGAAAACGATTAAAGAAACACTAGTTGATGAATAATAAACAAAATGTGGTTTATAAATATAATGAAATATTATCCAGCCATAAAAAGAAATATTAATATATGCTACAACATGGATGAATCTTAAAAGCGTTATGCTAAGTGAAAGAAATGAGGCACAAAAAGCCATATGATTCCATTTATATGAAATGCCTAGAATAGACAAAGCCATAGAGACGGAAAGTGGATTAGTGGTTGCCAGGGACCAAGCGGAGAGAGGAGTGGAGAATGACTGATAATGATTTTGAGGTTTCTTTTGGGGATGATGTAAATGTTCTGAAACTAGACAGTGGTTATGGTTGCACAACTTGGTGAACACATTAAAAAGGTATTAATGGTATTTGCTCCTTGAACAAAACATTACATTTTAGAGCATATGAATTAGATGCTAATTCCCAAGAAATAGTAGAAAAAAATTCTCAGAACAATGACAACAAAAACACAAAACAACAACAACAAGCATAAGACTGAGTATCAACCAGAGTAAATATGTAGATGCTTCTTTCTAAATCCATCCCTCTGGAATGGAACACCAAAGAAAAGAGACCTAAACAAGAATCAGTTTTTACAGGAAAACTGAAATAAAACTGTATCAAACTTCTCATCTGCAAAACACTAGAAGACAGTGGACCCATGCTTTCTCATAGTTCTGCAGGAATATGTTACCGGCCAAATTAGAACAGCAAGTCAGACATTGATGAGAATAATATCTGCTAAGAAAGTACTCTCCATTTCAACCAATACCATGATGAAGAAGCTGGTATCTGTCATATAATGCAAACATTTTTGTTTCTATTCTCCACAAGAAAAAAGTAAGGCAATCAGCAACACAGAGTAAAAAAAACCAGTGTTCAAATATGAACAAAAGTGTGGCATGATTTTGAAGAATCTGAGTGTGAAGAAAGAGAACCAATGTCTAAAACATGCTTCCTTGGATAATTTAGTGACACAGGATTCCATTTCTTTTTCTAGGATTTAAACCATGCCACTTGGTGCTGCACTTAATATTTATATATAAACTATGAAAAGTGATGTTTATTGATACAAAGCTACAAATATAACTGATCAAGGAAATGCAATAAATATGAGGAGGGAGTAGAAGTTGATGATAAATTCCTCATCCTTCATAGTGGGGAGCCAATAGATACTGTTTAAATAGTATGCTTGGAATAGAAGAATAGGCAAATTATACTTGTAATTATCAAGGACTAAAAACAGAAGCAATTAAAAGTGATTTCCTCCATGGAGGATGCTGGGACCTGGGATAATAGATGCTCATTTGTTATTTAATGGCTTTACATACTGTTTGACATTTAGTTTTTACTACATGCAAGTGTGACTCTCATGAACCAAAAAAATTGTACAGAAAAATTCCCAGGCCTGCAAACTTAACTGACTGTAATTGTATGGAACACTTCCAGCAGCAATATACAGAAAACTTGACTAACATGACTTAAGTCATGACATTTATTTGTATTGAAAGAGATTCAGGGGTAGACAGGGTGGTTTGCTGGCTTGATGAGGTCAGGGAGAACCCAGACTCTTTCCATCTTTCTGTTCAGCCGCCCAAATCACTGTCTGTGGTCTTCCCATGTCATCCCAACATTGCTGCTGAGCTCAGGACAGCAGTTTTCTCACCACCATATCCCAAATCAGAAAGGAAGTTAGCAGAGACACAGAGGACTACCTCTCATGTGATGGTCTCCTTTAATTTCTTTTTCAAAAAGCACTGTCCTTTCTCTCCCCAACCCATGCATCCCCTATTTCTATTTCATTGGCCAGAATTACAACACATTTTCTCCCTAAACCACTCACAGGCAAAGATGAGCTTCACCATAAGTGGCGGAGGCCACTCATATCTAGGATGAGCACATTGATCCTTCAACAAAACCAGGGCTCTTAACAAGGAAGAAGACACAACTGACTGCTGGATAAGCAGTAACAGGGTTAACCAGGCTGACTGGCCAACTAACCAACTGTCCCTCATGAGGAGAGGGCTACCAACCTTTCAGAATCATCAAGCCTGGATTCTCTCATGACAAAGTCTGTACAGTCCGGAGTCCTTAATCCTATGTAGATTTAATGTGTATTAATCTTTTGAGATAAAAACCCTTTAGTCATGTGTTGGCATCTGCAAATTAACACTGGCTTTTGGGGAGAAACTCTTGAGAGAGAGGGGGAAAAAAATCACATCACTGCATTTTTCAAAGGTTGAACATCAAAAATTTATCAAGTGTAAAAACCCAGTCTGTTTGATACTGTTAAAATGATTAATTTTATAAATAGCTACTGGAAACAAGGCACATCTGACAACCTGAAGAATTAGAAGAGGAGGCAGACGTTTTCCTTTCTGAATCAAAATAAATTAGTCCCATCATTGCCATTTTTTCTCCCTTGTATCATTTTAGTGTTCGTCGTACATTTCTTAAGTCAAAGACTTTCCTGAGGATTCCATATATCAGAGGGTTATTGGCTTGCTTTTCGGTGACTCTATCACAGCTGATTACTGAAATATCCTACAGACTTTCTGTGAAATGTATACAGTGAAAGCCCACAGTGCCTCGTAATTCCCACCTACTTGAGGTTAAAGACTTAATGCATAGCTGGGATCTGACATATGAGTTGCTTACCAGTGCACTGTGAGAGCAGGTCTGAATAATTAGCACCAGCAGCTCTTCTTTCCAGATATTAATACCTTATATCATAAATGTCAAGCGTAGCACAAAGATGCAACTGGAAAACCTCGGAAGAGAAGGGAGTCCATCAATCATGGAGGTTTCACTCTATTTTGCTTCCATTTTACGATCTGAAAATAAGCCCAGGGTGGTGAGATTTAAAGACCTGACCTCTTCTTGTTTATTACATATTGCTGGGCCTTCCCTCGGCCTTCCCTGGAGCTGTGCCCTGGACGGAGGATGGAGAGGGAGGAGGCTGCTCAGCTGGGGAGGGATGATGGTGCGTTCCAGAGGTGAGAAGGGACCCTAGAAAAACAAAACCTCCCTGTGGCACTCAGGAGGTGGTGTGACCTCTACCTGGGACACCGTGCTCTGGGGACATGGAGACTAGCAGCGGCAGAATGCAGGCCCACGTGAGGGAGTGTTTCTACCTGGACTATCTCAGCCCTTGCCCTGCTAGGGAGAGAAAACAATCTCTTCTATGGCTAGAGAATGAATATTGTAATGCATTTTCATAAACTTGTTGAGGATCCCAGGCCCTAAACAAGCACCCAGTTCCAACTAGGCACTCACTCCACAGTTAGCAAGACCACCTCTGAGCCCATCGCTAATAACAGGTCTAACTCTTCCAGCCTCAATTATGGGAGCTCTAATTCAGAGAAGAGGAAGGTCCTCCTTCCAAAATTAAAAAAAAAACTACTTAATCTATACTTAGAGAATTTTGGATATTGAGCTGAGGTCAGTTTCCTTGAAACTTGCATCAGTTCATCCTGTTTCTATCCTCTGGGGTCCCACTGGGCAATTCTACCTCCTTTCTCTTCTAGAAGCCTTCTGTATATTTGAAAAGTGCAATCTCAGAACTCCTGTAAATCAGGCCTGATGGGCCTCAGGCTCTTTAACCATTCTGATAAACTCTCACATTTCAACATCTCATGTGAACAAGGCACAGTCTGCCTTTCCCTCTTCAGGTGAGTTATCCCAAACAATAAGCAGACCACAAGAGCAGCGACAATGGTAATGAAAATACTTAGTATTTCTTGAGCAGTAATCACATGCCAGGCACTGTTATGCATTTTATATTCAGCATTTTATTCCATTCTTATAAAAAATACTGTGTAGTAACTAGGATTTTTTTTTCTTACTTTTATTTTCTAAAAATTTTATTGAACTATAGTAGACCTACAGTACACAGGAACACAGCAAAGTGATTCAGATACATAATAGATATAAATATGTTCTTGTTAAGATTCTTCTCCATTATCGGTTATTACAAGATCTCGAGTACAGTTCCCTGCGTTACACAGGACTGCGCTATACAGTTCTTGTTGTTTATCAACTTTATATTGGGCTTCCCTGGTAGCTCAGCTGGTAAAAAATCCTCCTGCAATGCAGGAGACCCTGGTTCAATTTGAGGTCAGGAAGATCCCCTGGAGAAGGGATAGGCTACCCACTCAAGTATTCTTGGGCTTCCCTGGTGGCTCACCTAGTAAAGAATCCACCTGCAATGTGGGAGACCCAAGTTCAGTCCGTGGGTTGGGAAGATCCCCTGGAGAAAGGAAAAGGTACCCACTCCAGTATTCCAGCCTGGAGAATTCCATGGACTGTGTAGTCCATGGTGTCACAAAGAATCAGACACTATTAAGTGACTTTCACTTTATATAGTAGTTTGTATATTTTAATCCCAAACTCCTAATGTATCCCTCCTCTGTTTGCTTTCGGTAACCGTAAGTTTGTTTTCTATGTCTGTGAGTCTGTTTCTGCTTTGTAAGATCATTTGTATCATTTTTTTCTTAATTCGACACATAAGTGATATCATATGGTATTTGTCTTTCTCTGTAGCCACTGCTTTTATAATCCCCAGTTTATAGTGAAGAAACTGAAACTCCAAAGACGTAGGTCACTACCCTCAGGCCCCACAGCCTGTGCAAAGCAGAACCAGAGCTCTCAGCCCCGGTGCCATCTGTACTCCAGACCCAGGACTACCATTCCCATATTCTAGGTACTTTTGATGGTTAGGGATGTTTTACTATTTTTGTTGACTCCTTGAGATTATTCCTGAGTTAGTATCTTTAGTCCAAATTTCTCTTGGGCTCCAGATTTTTCCCTGTTGCCTGCTGGGCATCACCACTTGAACAACAACTGATCACTTCAAACTCAACCTGTCCCAGACTGATTACATCACCTTTTCTCCTAAATAGATTTCTCTCTTGCTGTTCCCCAACATCAGAACACGGCTTCACTGTCAATTCACTTGTCCCAAGACAGAAGCCTGAGAGCCGCTCGGATTCTCTCCTGTCTCCACATGCAAGCCATCACCAAATCCTTGATTACTCTTCTGTATAATTGTCAGCTCCGCCCTTTTCTTTCCATCCACACCGCCACTCATGCTGGCTACCATCTCTCACCTCCATGACTGCAACAACCTCTTAACAGTCACTGGGTGCTCCCTCCTACATCTGCACTCCTCAACATGGGAAGCTTCCAATAGGAAACTCTGATTAAGTCACTTTCTTGCTTAAGAATTTTTTGTAAATTGTCATCCCACAAAAATAATATCCAAGCTCTTTAAGTGACTTGCAAAACCCTTCCAGACCGACTCCAGTTCTCCCTCTCCAATTTCGTCTCTCATTACTTCCCCCACCCTCTGTGTCACAGTGTAAATAAACCTCATCCCATCCGTGTTTTACGTCATTTCACCTGCAGGCCTTTGTACCTGCTGTGCCCTTCCCCTGAGCCTTCTCTCCTCTCCCCACCGCTTGGTAAGCCAACTCCTGCTCATCCTGCATATTTCAGCTTTAATGTCACTTTCTCGTGGTAAAGTTTCCTGAATGTTAAAGTTTTGTGTTCTCTAGGATACAGTTCTTATTTACTTAATTTCTTATTCAATAGTTTCCATAAGGCAAAGAGTCATGTCTGTCTTGTTCATCATGAAACCCCCCAGAACCAAACAAAGAAGAGGTACAAAGAAGGACTTGGAAAAATATTTGAATGGAAGAATGAATGATAGTTAAATTCCTGGTCTACGAGGATATATGGTACAGCACAGGGCATATGGCCAATATTATAATAACTATAGATAGAGTATAATCTTTAAAAATTGTGAATCAGTATGTTGTACACTTGAAATTTATGTATTTATTGTAAAATTGTAGTTCAAGGGGAAAAAAAGCCTGCTCAAATATGGTGGACCTAAGTAGATCTCCTTGAAAATGCATGTGACGTTGGTCACAAGGACTCCAGAGAGGATATCACGTTTATTCTTCACTCACCTTCATGTTGTTAGGTTCAGCTCATCATTTCAGGTTGCTCGGATGCTTTGCGGTCCTGATTCTGTGTAATCTATTCTCTAGCATACTGGCTATCACTCCAACTTAATGTTACCTGAAAACTGGCACACCTTCTGTACCTTCCTTAGGCAAGGACAGAGCCCAGTGACACCCATGAGACACCTACCCCTGACTATACTGATTTAATCAGATTCAGTCACACTACATTCCACTCCGCCATCCTCAAGAATATCATAGGTAAGCTAGTCAAGAGTCTAGATGAAATCCAAGTAAAGATTGCCATAATTTGCCAGTTCTGTGACTCTCAATTCTTTTGGACTATCACACTAACAGGTAATATTCAGATAATATCCACTGGGGCATACTCAAGCTTTTGTGAAACTCCCAGAAGCACAATTAAAACCCCACCTCTTTCTATGCCCTTCAAGAAATCACAGTGGCGAACAGCTAGGTGACTGAGGTGTCTATTGAGAGATCCAGCAGGATCCCTGGCTCTTCTAGAGCTGAAGCTCGGATCTGTGCCTGGCAGCTAGCCAGCAGGGTGGTCAGTGCCACCTTCAAGGCAGCTATACAACCTGTGCTTGAACAGTCAGTCTTCTCTCCTCCAAAGAGGAGGCAACATTCCAGATCCTGTCCTCTGGCCCCGAGTTTGCACTCTTCTCACGTGGTATTTCATTTCTTCCTGACCTAGTCCCCAGCTGGTCTCCACACATACCAGAATGAAAAGAGCTATGTGGTTAAACTGATTCCTCTTAAAATCAGTAGAGACTAATTAATACAACATTGTAAGTAAACTGCACTTCAATTTTAAAATTTTAATTAAAAAATACAATTAAAAATCAGTAGACTAAAAAGTATAGGGAACTTTTATCTGGAAAACCAAGTATCACAACAAAACAACTGTACTTTGAAACAATACATCACCCCACTCCCCTTACAGGCAGCTTCTGAAGTCTTAGAATTGCAATGAGGTGATGAAAACCAGCAGGGACTATGTCTGTGAAAGAAGCAGAGATCAATGAGACAGATGTCACCCCCAGCACGGCCCACTGGATGCAGGGGCACTGAGACAAGTAAGACAGAAAAATATGTGTTTTTTCTGCTACAATACACATAAGTTGCTGGTACTAGGTAAGGTCCCTGGGGCAGAATCCTCAAAGAAAACCAGAAGTTGAATTCCCTAAGAGGATGGTACATAGAGTTGGGATAACATAACATTTCATTCTAATATATCAGGCTGTATGGACTAACATTCTACCTACACATGACTAGTCATACCAGCAGCAAATAGTTGGGAAGAACACAGAGAACAAGAGCCCAAGCACAGGGATTCCAGACAGCGAGGGGAGGTAAATGTGAGACCAGAATGGGGAAGGGCCAGGGCCTGGTCATCTGATGGTGGGGACTTTTGATCCAGTAAACTCAGAAACAAAAAGTTAATGAGAACTTTAAGCAAAGGCCCATAAAACAGGGGGACATGAGGTTTATCCAGGTGTGGCAGACACTGCTAGGTACCCCCTTAAATCTACTCTCTACTAATTCCTTGTTAAAGAATTCTGATTTTTTTTTTAAGCAGGATACATTTCTACCCAGGTAAAAGATTACTTTTTAGCTTTCCTTTCAGTCAGTTTAGGACATATTGCCAGTATGCTGAATGAAGAGTGTTGTGTGCTAAGTTCAGGAAATCTTCTTGTATGGGAGGAGGTTTTTTCCTTCTCTTACCTTCCTCCATCCACCTGCTTGCAATGGGGATATAATGGCAAGACCAAAGCAGCCCTCTTGGACTGTGAGGTAGCCTTGAGAATGGAAGTAACAAACACAATACAGCCAAACAAAGGCAGTTTCCTGACCATTGCTACCACACTAGTCCTAGATTGCCTTATCTCCAGGTTCCTTCCATGTGTGTGAGAGAGAGTTCTCCTAGTTAGTGAGTTTTCTGTTAGCACCTTTCTCATATAAAGCCACCTATGTCATCCAACAATTCCCTTTGTCATTTACTAAATAAAATATATTGAATATGGGTTCATGAGTTTGAAGAAGCTACAAAACCCAAGTTTCAAACAAATTTGAAGTACAAGTGAACACTGGAGTGGATTATTTTCTGGAACTGCTGAACAATACTTGGTCCAAAGTGCTGTGCCAGGTGCCAACGGGGTCCCGCCTTCTACCATGGGCATTAACACCTAGATAGGGGAACACCAGGGGACCCATTTTAACATCACTGTTTGATGAGTCAATAGAGCATCTGTGGGCTCCTTAGCATGCTGCCCTCCTATGGAAAGAACATTTCCAACCTTTATCAATAGGGCACTTTTCATGACATATACTTACAATATACTGCCAATTTGTGATTAGAGTCCCATTGTAGGGGACATTTTGGAAATGTACATCTGATTTCACTGTAAACCTGTAATTTTTACTCTATATAACATCTGGAAAATATCTGGTATCACATGTACTGCAACATCTAATGAAGTCTTTTTAAGTAAATTGTGGTTAATTCATAGAAATCCTGATGTTGCATTTTCATTTTCATGTTGAATATTAGAAAAGTCCTCCTGCTTGGTTCCTTCTCAAAAAACCAAGTTTGAAAGAAATTCAGTAACAACAACAAAAAAAAAACCCCAAGAAACCTGATTTTAAAATGGGACAAAGACCGTTGTAGATACCTCACCAAAGAAGATATACTGATGACAAATAAGCATATGAAAAAATGCTTCACATTTGTGTTATTTAAATTAAATGAAAATTAAACAGAAAATTTAAATAAATTACAATAATGAGATACCACTACACAGCTATTACAACAGCCAAACTCCAGAACACTGACACCAGCAAACGCTGGTGAGACTGTAGAACAACAGCCTCACTTATTGCCAGTAAGAACACAAAATGGAAGACAGTTTGGTAATTTCTTAGAAAACTAATATATTAATACCATATCATACAGCAGTCATGCTCTTTGTTATTTACGCAAAGGAGCTGAAAATTTACGTCCACATAAAAACCTGCACAAGAATGTTGACAGCAGCTTTATTCATAGTTGCCAAAACTTGGAAGTAACCATGATGTCCTTCAGTAGAAGAAGAATAAATAAACTGTGATACAGCCAGATAATGCACTGTCAGCATTAAAAAAAAAAAAAGTGAGCTATCAAACCATGAAAAGACATGGAAGAAACTTAAATGCATATTACTAACTCAAAGAAGTCAGTTTGAAAAGCCTTTCCAGATTCAACTGCATGGCATTCTGGAAGAGGTAAAACTATGAAGACAGTAAAAAATTGGTGGTTGCTAGGAGTTGGAGGAGAGATGAATAGACAGAGCGCAGAGGATCTTCAGGGCAGTGAAACAACTCTGTATGATACTATAATAATGGATACACATCACTGTACATTTTCTAAATCCATAGAATGGACAACACCAAGAGCGAACCCTAATGTGAAGTATGGACGTTGGATGTTCATGAGGCATCAACGCAGGTTCAGCAGTCTAACAAATGTACATCTTGGCCGGGGATGTTGACAGTGGGCGAGGTTATGTGTGCAGGGGTAAGGAAATCTCTAGCTTCCTCTCTCAGTTTTGCTGTCAACCTAAACTTCTCTTTAAAAAATTAAGACTTGCGACTTCTCTGGTGGTCCCAGAGAATGCTAAGACTCCACGTTCCTGGTGCAGGGCGTCTGGATTTAATCCCTGGTCAGGGAACTAGATCCCCCATGCTACAACTAAGGGTTCGCATGCCACAACTAAAGATGCCACAGGCCAAAAGGAAGATCAAAGGTCCTACTTGCCATGACCAAGACCCGGTACAGCCAAATAAATAACTATGTTTAAAAAATGAAATAAAAAATTAAAACTTAAAAAAAAAACCTCACCATAAAACAGAAAAAAAAAAAAACAACAACAACAACAACAGCTGAAAGACAGTTGGAATAGATTGATCTGAAAGAGAGGGAAAAGGGGCAAGTAAAGATTGTCTGAAAAATCTAGTTCCTCCAGTCTGCCTCTGCCTCCACTGGCAGGCATCCATGTGGTAAAATCCTGCTGGTGTTCAGTTTTCACTTTGTCTTTGCACACGCATAGTCTGCACACTCCCAGGCCACAAGATGAATGATTAGGGTGCTGTCAAGTGAAGAGATGCCACCAAGCCTTACAAATGAGTTTGCAGTTAATGCTGGTGCCGGTTACTTTCCAGATGCTTTCAAGTAGATGAAGGACACTCCTTGAATGATGAGCTTTTAACCTTGCAGCTGGTCATTATTTTTCTGCCACTGTCTCAACTTCCAGGTGGTCGTTCATAGTAGGGAGTAATGGTGCCTTGTTTACTCATCCCCAAACTATGCTGTGTATTGTCAACTCGTTATTGTGTGTGATCCCACCTTCGAGCGCCAAACATTAGTGGATAATCACTTTTGATTCTTCTTTCTTCGTTGTGTTAGAGAAGACTGCTGCTGCTGCTGCTGCTGCTGCTGCTAAGTCGCTTCAGTTGTGTCCGACTCTGTGCGACCCCATAGACGGCAGCCCACCAGGCTCCCCCATCCCTGGGATTCTCCAGGCAAGAACACTGGAGTGGGTTGCCATTTCCTCCAATGCATGAAAGTGAAAAGTGAAAATGAAGTCGCTACAGAATGTTTAAAACTAGCATTTACTGAGGGAAGCAACAATTGTAGAGCAAACTTGGAATCAGGGAGTTCCAAAACACAGAGCAAACCATCCAACAAAATGCACTTTCCAAAGTAAGGAATGGTGATACCCCAGGTAAAAACTACTCCTTAGAAATGTTTTTTGTCAGCCAATTGACCCCCAAGGACCACACACTCCTACTTTACAGTTTAGCATTTTATTTGTTGCATTTATAATTTGCTTAATCTCTATCCCTCCATGCCTCCTCTCATTGTGAACTTTAATAATATCAGAGGCTTTAGCAAAATTCCCAGTGATGTGTACTTTCAGGATCAGGCAAAATCTTTTTTTATATGAGATTCTGAATATTTGTTTCATTCCCACAATGAGAGAAAAGCATGATTGTTAAGCCTACAGTGGTGTATAATATGGTAAATCAGCTTAATGATGTGTGAATAAAACTGTATTAAGAAAAAAAGGGTTTGTCTTCGTGGATTCAAAAGGGAAGAGAAATAAAAAACAATTTTGGATGCTTCAGGGAAACTGAAAAATCTATACCACGGAGTTCTAGGATTTTTTTCCTTCAAAGCCTTTAAGCAACATGAGAGAAATGAAGTACCTTGGACAAAAGGCAAGCTCATGAATAACCCACTGGGGTGAGAGCGCTGCTTGGTTTTACATTTACACATTTATATCCAGAAGTTAACATTTTAAAAGCCACGGAAGAACTAGCCTTGGTTTGAAGGAGAAGGCTTGGGGGTTGGAGGAAGAGTGCTCTTTTTTCCTTAACAACATGAAAATCCCAGTGTTCACTGTAGTTGTCATAACAACTGTTTTTAAATAAAATATGTATTATTCACCAAATATTGGCATCCATAACATCATGCCACATAAAAGATTATCTATTCTTATCACCATAAAACTGGGATGCGTGGTAAGGATGAAAGAAGGCAGAATTCTGTATCATGGCAGAGAATTCTCAGGTAAGGGGGAAAGATTTACAAGAATGCCCACAGTCCCAGTTTGCTCCTCTAATGCTCCATTCTCCCAAGTCATCTCCCACCTGGGCCAGAAAGTGGATAGGGGCTAGAATGGAGATGTTCATGTTCAGTCATGTCCAATTCTGTGCAACCCCATGGGCTGTAGCTCGCCAGGCTCCTCTGTCCATAGGATTCTCCAGGCCAGAATACAGGACTGGGTTGCCATTTCCTCCTCCAGGGGATCGTCCCAGCCCAGGGATCAAACCCGCATCTCCTGTGTTACAAGCAGATTTCTTACCCACTGAGCCATTGGGGAAACCCAGAATGGAGAGTCTGTAGCCATTAAAGAATGGGTCAAGATGCTATACGTTCATTGTGAAGCCTCGGTGGCTTCGATTAAGAGATTTGATCTCAGGGAAACCCATACCTTGGGACCACTAAGTTCCCAAAAGCTTCTTTCAATTAGGCTATTTTATAAGGCTTTGAGTTTCTAAAAATTATAATCCTTGCACCTGGAAAATATTTCAACACAAAAGATTGTATAGTAAATCCTGAGCCCCTTTCTCACTCCAGATTCCCTCCAAAGTTAAGTCTGATACTAGGTTTTATGCCTATGCAAACATATGGTTTAATTTATTCCTTATTTTCATTCAAATATTTAAAATAACACACACTACTCTGAACCTGGCTCCATTCAATAACATGTCTTGGAGAAGAGTCCATTTCAGTCCATATCAGTATATCAAGAGAACCACTTTATTCTTTTTCATGACTGCACAGCTTCATTCCTATCGGTTGTTACTGAGATTGTTTCAAGTGTTTTTACCCCTGTAAATAGTGCTGCCTCAAATATCTTTGTCCTTATTGCCCTAGCCTTCTAATGGGCCCCCTTGCCTTCCATATTAATCTTCTTTAACTTTCCAACCCCCTGCATTTCTGCCTGAATAATCTATTTCTGTGGCAAGACTGATTTTGTCACTTTTCTGCTTTTAACCCATCGAGTTTTCCCATCACCCACAGAAAATATCTAAATTCTTCTCTAAAAGAATTCTCTTCTCCCACTGCTTTTTCAGTCTCATCTATTACCATTCCCCACCAAACAAGATGCTCAGGCTAAAACGACAGCTCTTAAAATGTACCTGGTTGCCCATGCTCCCATGCCCTTGGCATCGTTTACCTTTATTTCTTCTACGAGTAGTTGGATGTGCCAGGGGTAATGTTGGAATCGACCTTTGGTTCTGAGCATGGACCCTCCAGGGAAGCCATATTCAACTGCTGCTGCCACAGGTTTCCACCAGCTTGCTCCAGAGACATCCCTAGACTTTAGCAATTAGCACACCTGCAGCTCTTTGTATGTGCAATTGACCTGCTGCTAAACTAGCATCTGCTTCCTGACACCTTGCCTGAACCTCATCCTGTCTTGTTATGGCCTCTTCAACCCATGAGAGACCAGAAGCAAACCACCTCTAATGGAAAGGAGTATTTGGATATAAGTACTACCCCAAAGTCAACTCTGGTTCCTATTCTACTGCCCTGCTCTGATCAAAGACCCAGACTCCTTCCCTGGTTCTTTAAAGTAAGCCTTCTGGCCCACTTTCAAACTGACTGTATTTGGCACTTCTAATTTTACCTGCAACTTCCTTTCCTCCAAATTCCCTCCCTGGCATTATTTTACCCAACTTAAACATTATATTTCTGCAGTTCTAAAGGGGAAACATTCGCCCCACTGGTGAAATGAAATTTTTCATACTATAAAGATATTGGCACAGGAGAAATACATGTTTATTCAATCAGAGAATATTCTGACAAACACAAGTGAAAGAAATACTCTAATAGTTGGGTGTCTTCTTGTTCCATTTCCAAAATCTAACATGATTGTGTGCCACAAACAACTGAACAGAGAATCATGCATTTTAAAATGTGGTTGTGGCTAACTGGTATACCAGACATGCATTGTGTTCAAGGGTACAAGTGACATTGATACAATATGCCAAGCATATACAGCAAGATCTTTAATCAATGCCACTTAAAATAAATGTTGAATCTGATTCCTCCCTTCCTGCTATAAACACTCATAGGGAAAGAAGGGGTAAGTTTCTCTTTAGAGCTGGGTCATTCTTACGGGCAAATGAATGGACAGATTATGTGTCATGATAAAAAATAATGGGTGGACTCTGTTTTAAAATGTCCCCCAGAGGACCAATTGTTAGATTTATTTCCTTTCACTAAGGCACTGTCTACAGAAGAGCAGTATTAAAATACAAACATCTCCCTTGGCAGGGGTAGCAGTATGTTAATGCAAAGAGAAAAATCATTATACATTGGTATTTAGCAATTGCTACTGTGCTCAATAATTTTAAAGTAAATGTTTAGGGGAAAAATAAGACATAACCCCTTTAAGAAATATATTGTTGTAGAAAAGAATATTAACCAAAAACTGCTATATGAAGAATAAGATTATATAAATGAGTATTTTAACATGATCACATTTATATAAATGAGAAAATATGAAATGCCAGGCTATCTTTCCTCCCTCTAAAAATGAAAACAGCCTCCACAATTATCTGAGTGCTGTAATACGATTTTTTAATCTTTTTCTTCTTTTTTTAAACATTTTTATGAACATACATTTCTATAATAAAATATCCATAAGAGTATAATGATGTGTATATATTCATATACTTTTCTGTATGTGTCTTTTTGGGAATCAGGTTTTTCCATTTCTAGGTGTTTCTAGACTTACTAAAGCACACTCTCAGTGGAGATGAGCATTTAATGTGAAGAATGACTAAATGGGATTTGAGAGGGAGAAGGATACATTGTACAGATACTTTCTCTCATGATGGCTAAACCATATGGCCTAAGGGAAATTTTCTTTCCTCAGAGGCAAATGAGATTCAGGATGGGTACAGTAAGCAGAAAAGGCCCTGGGAATGCTGAGGATAAAGTGACATCTTGCCTTCTTCCGGAGGCGTTCCATGAAGGTAATAAAACTGGAAAGAACTTGCCTTAATGGGCTCGACATCTGAGCAGAAACTTCCTAAGTCATGGAAGTGGCTACACAGCTTTCTGAACAATAGAAATATACTGGAGGTGGGGGTTGGGTTTTAGGGGGAGTGGAGTTCTCTCCATGAAGCAAAAGAAGAAAACATACAATTAGATTAAGTAGTAATCATTTCAAGTTGACACTTATGTGATGAACTTAGACTACATTCGGAAAAGGTAATGGCTAATCACTCCAGTATTCTTGCCTGGAGAATGCCATGGACAGAAGAGCTTGGCAGGCTACAGTCTATGGGGTCAGAAAGAGTCAGACATGACTGAGTGACTAATATTTAGACTCTTTAGACTACATTGCACCTACAGTAAACTGCACATAAACTTTATTTGCATTAAGGAAATCAATATTTACTTTTTAAAATAAATCATCTTGAAGAAGGAAAAGTACATTTCTTTGACCATAGACCTTTCTTGATATACAAGGCTATCCAAGCTATCCAACCCCTCTTTGCTCCCTGGACCTCCCTCTATGATGCTCTTCTCCATAAAATCAATAGGGAAAAAAAAATATATATATATATATATATATATTTTTTTTTTTTTTTCAGCTGTGCTTCACCAGTAAGGCTATGCTGGTTTTACTTGCATTGGTTTCTACTGAATGGTCTACTAACCAAATCAAAGTGCAAGCTTTTAAAGCTTTTCATTTCTCAACTCTGAGTGGAGCAGTACCTCAATTAATAAAAGGAGAGCTTTTTTTTTCTTCTTTTTTTTAACTACATGGTGCTTTTTAGTTTATCAAATGCATTTATATTTTCTCATTTCACCTTCAAACCCACTCAATTTAAATAGCTATTTTAAGTGTCCATCTCTAGTTTTTCCCTGCTCAGAAGCTATTCCTCCCATTGCTTATAATAGTAAAGTTCTATTTCTCTTTGACAAGGTACACCCCTCCCACCTCATGTGACTCAGATCAGATGACCTCATCCCATCCCCTAATCCAAGTGTGGACTTAGCAAACAGTGTGTTCCACCTCCCTGGCCACAGCGATTGGTTCAGAGACAGGCATATGACTTAAATCAGCCCAACAGACTAAATTATGGGATTTTCCTGAAATTTATAAACCAAGAAGCTCTAAACTGAAAGCTTGTGGGAATCACTATGTGTGAAAGGCTGCCCACAATGGTGCTGACACAGAGGAAAGCAGAACTAAGAGATGAAGAGGCGCGATGTCCTGATGAAGCTGTTTATACCTGAACCAGCCCACCTGAAGCCAGAGATACCCTTGTACCTTACAACCGGGTAAGCCAGGAAGCACCTACTTCTTCATCTAGCTCAAGTCATATTTGTGTCACTTTAAAAAAAACCAAGAGTCCTAACTGATATACATCTCTGCTCCTCATCAACTCTAGGAAAACTAGAACCCGTCCATCATGCAGCCCTGTTCCAGGACAACTGAAGACTACCTGAACTACCTCTTTGTGCTTAAAAGAAAGTGAGTATTCTAGAAAGAAGTAGCTAGCAAGTCATGATTCATGAAGGATGAACTATTACAATATTGGCATGTCTTAACAGAGATCCACACACTGAAGTCGTATTAGCAGGCAAGTCCCTAAGGGGATCAAGTTCTGACTTAGAAACACCCATGGACTTTAGAATAAAGACAGCTTTCGGTGACCAGTTTTGAGATCTTTGCCTAATTTCTTTAAAAAAAAAAAAAATTACTTATTTGGCTGCACCAGGTCTTAGTTGCAGTATGTGGAATCTAGTTCCCTGACCAGAGATAAACCCGGGCCCATTGCATTGGAAGAACAGACCCATAGCCACTGGACCACCAGGGAAGTCCCTGCCTAATTTCTTAATCTTCTGGACCTAAGTTGCCTTATAAGCAGTAAAGGTAATAGTATTCATTTCACACAGTTTTTGTGAACACCTATGATATTGTAAGACTTCCCTGGTGGCTCAGACAGTAAAACATCTGCCTGCAATACAGGAGACCCGGGTTCAATCCCTGGGCTGGGAAGATCCCCTGGAGAAGGAACTGGCAACCCACTCCAGTACTCTTGCCTGGAAAATTCCATGGACTGAGGAGCCTGGTAGGCTACAGTCCATGGGGTTACAAAGAGTCAGACACAACTGAGCGACTTCACTTTCACTTTCATGATATTGTAAATAAAAAATACTTAGCTCACTGCTGGACACAAAATAGATTTTCAGTAGAGAGTGGTTTTTATTAATCACTTGAGATGCTTTTAATAGTATGAAAGAAGTGGATATCCACAGTAGCATAGTCTGAGAGGATGCCCTGAACAACCAGAGAAAACATTAAGCAACCAAGGAAGTCAGGAGCGGAATGGCTGGCGGGCATAGAAAGAAAGTAAACGAGCACTACTAACAAATGTGTTAAAGTCCACCACTTTTCCTGGGCCAGTACTGCCAAATAATATTACTTTGGATTTGGGCACCAGCCTGGGTAACCAACCATCTGTTTGACCTGGACCAACGTGTTTTTTGGAACCCAAGACTTTCAGTGCTAAAACTAAGGAAGTCCTAGGCAGCCTGATAGGAACAGGTCCCCTTGCCAGCCATCACACTGCCATATTGCTGAGAAGGGAAAGCTCCAGAGCCAGGAAAAGGGATTATCAGGAAGGACATCAGAATGCCCCCTCCTTATCAGAGAAGACCAATGGTTACACCCTACCGCACTCCAAGAGAACCAGTGCCCAAAGTACCAGGAGGGAATTTTAGAGAGAATAAAGCTAACAATCAGTTCCCTTATTCAATTTAATCTTTAAATAATTGAAAAAAAATTTTTACATCACTTTTAACAGCATCATATTTCAATTATCAAGTGCTGAATTAAAAATGGAATGCAAACACTAAAGCTTAACACACTACTAAAAATGAACATGTCTAAAATATTAATAGCAACTCTAAATGATTCATAATGCCCTCTTGGGCATATTTTATGATTTATTGATTGTCACTTTAGTTGCTCCATGGGTGACAGAGTTACCTCACTGTGTGTGCTCTGGTGGGTTTCTAGGCTACTGATTCAGAAAACTATACATTCAAACCTTTGCTGCATGCACATCAAACTGTAAGTAAAGTAAAAAAAAAAAAGTAAAAATGTTAATTTTTTCCATTAATTAGAGAAGTGGGGGCTAGATAGATTTTTTAATTGGCTGTTTTTCCTATACGCGAGACAGCAAAAGAGACACAGATGTATAGAACAGTCTTTTGGACTTTGTGGGAGAAGACAAGGGTGGAATGATCTGAGAGAACAGCACTGAAACATGTATATTATCATATGTGAAACAGATCGCCAGTCCAGGTTTGATGCATGAGACAGGGTGCTCAGGGCTGGTACACTGGGATGACCCAGAGGGATGGGATGGGGAGGGAGGTAGGAGGGGGGCTTCAGGATGGGGAACACATGTACACTCATGGCTGATTCATGTCAGTGTATGGCAAAACCACTAAAAAATAAATAAATAAATATTAGCTGAGCACCTATTAAGTACCTTACAGGTCCTGTTCCAAGCATTTGAATATGATTATACACGAGAAAGAAATGACCCTGCATTCAAGATACAGGCAGTCTGGTCGGGGAAACCAGTCTGTCAAGCAAACATCTAACACATCTTCCACCAAGTTCTGGGTGCAAGTTCTGTATGGAGTTTGACTGGGTACCAGCTGCTCAGAGGAAGCAATAAAAACTAAATAAAATAATAAAATTGGTTATTTCTTGTTTTCTCAACTCCATGCAGGACCATACTGGAGCTACCTTCAAGTATGTCAATTTCACAAAAATCTCCCAGGTTAACTTAAATGCCAGTCTTTGTTGACAAGAAATTCAACTTTAGATATAACCTATAACCCTGATTCTGGGAAAGACTGAAGGCATGAGGAAGAGAGAACGACAGAGGACGAAACAGTTGGAAGGCATCACCAACTCAATGGACATGAATTTGAGCAAGCTCTGGAAGATGGTGAAGGACAGGGAAGCCTGGCATGCTGCAATCCACGGGGTCACAAAGAGTTGGACACAACTGAAAAACTGAACAACAATAATTACCCTTTCTGCACTAAGCAGAGCTCATTTTCTAGAGAATATCTCATAATTTCTTTGGTAGTTCACTTTCCTTCTTCAGTATAATAATGCCTTTTTCAAATCTTTCTGCCTGTCCACATATATCATTGCCCAACTCTAATTTGCTTTTATTTTATGGTTTGCTTCTAATTTATAAGTTTTCTAAGACTCAGGCTATTGCACCCAAACTGTGCTTTAATCTAAACTGGACTTGCCTTTTACTTCTTTCCCAACACTGTTTCCATCTCTCAGTCATTTCTCCTTCTCCAGAGATGGAACGATTTCAGTCCATCCTCTGGACAGTCAGAGCTTCATTTCATCACCTCTCCACTGACAGCCACACACAACTAAACAGCAGTGACATAAGACTATTCTTTCGGCAAGCAGTTTATGCTCAAAAATTGCCATTTCCTCCTCTACCTGCCCCCTCTTTCAAAACTTCAAACCCTCCAATATAGGAGTACATGGATATTGGGGAATTAGGGAGGGGTTTCTGAGAACCCATCCAATTAAATCATGTTGACAACTTCTCATCTGAAATTAGAACCATGACACAGGATTCTATGTAGTATTAATAAACAGTCCAAAAAACAAAACCAAAAAAAAAAAACCCACCAAAACCTGAAACACAGATAAAAACCAAACCAAAAAATTCCTCAATCTTTCACTCTGTTTATTTTTCTGTATCCACTGTGTGATTTACTTTTTGAACTGCAGTTTGATGTTGCTGACTCATGGTCTGTATTTTTTCCACCATAGCACTGCTAGTTACTTCCTATCTTATTTTGGTGACATCTGTTTTTCCTCACTATATCACAATGCTATAATTTTACAGCCAGCATCCAATGATCCTAAGATGTAAATTTTAACCTCTGGCAAACAATTCACCACAGGAACTAAAGGCTAAACAGAGGCATGATATCTAAATTTGGCACATTTCTCCCTTATCTGAGACATTTAAAAGGGATGATTATGCTTTTGAAGGTATGAGTACCCAATGGTTACTCAATATGCACCTGTCCATTGAGTGATTATATCAATATATAATTTAAGCACCTACCCGAGCATAGATATCTATCAAGTATTAGGCCAAGCCTATCCAGGCACTGGTTTGGGTTGACTTAGAGCTCTCACTTGGTTAAATGGTAGGAGGTGTTGGTTGGAAAAGACACTAAGATGGAGTTAGAAATGTAAAAGGCTCACTATGCTGGGGAGTGGGCTTTGCCAGAGGCTCAGCAGTAGAGAATCTGCCTGCAAAGCAGGAGCCCCAGCTTCCAACCCTGAGTTGGGAGGATCCCCTGGAGGAGAGCACGGGAACCCACTCTAGTATTCTTACCTGGAGAATTCTATGGACAGAGGAGCCTGGCGGGCCACTGTCTATAGGGTCGCAAAGAGTCAGACACACTGTGGAGACTGAGCACACACGCAGGCTGGGGAGTGATATTTGTAACAAAAAAAAAAAAAAGAAAGAAAGAAAGTAAAATTGATCATGGAAGCTGTCAGATGATGATGCTGAACTCACAAAGCCTCTGCCAGCCCGAAGAGAAGCTCTGAGCAAAGGGTGCCCCAGAAAGTGTCAGCATTAGAGGAAATGGCCAGGACTGGAGGACCAGAGAAGAGCTGGCTTGGGATCCAAAGCTGAAGCAAATCCAAAGGGGTCAACACCTGGTAGCGTTCCTGTTGCTGAGCAACAAGTTCTTTCTTCAAAGGGGGCCTGAGTGATGCATCTCTGTGTCTGCTGCAGAGGCTAAGTCAGAGTCAGTGGAGGAGGGCAGAGGATCAATCTACATTTATCAAGCCCAGAATTCTAAACTTGAAATGGGTTCAAATCAAAGAAAGTCAGGATTTAAAAGACTGATGGAGCACGTTATAACTCAGGAGAGACCTGACCATTAGGTTTACCATCAGCTAGAATTTAGGACTCTCTCTTATGTGCAAGAGAAACCACAGCTATAAATGGGTCAATATAAATGGGTCACTCTAGCAGCTAGCTGGAAGGGCCAGGGATATAATGAACAATTTAAAATATATAAAATGCCATATCAGTGTCTCTCCTTCAAGTAGACACATAAATTTAAAACTCTGGGAAACACATGGCATTTGCTCTACATTCTGCCAAAATGGCATAGATACCCCTGTTACATGCATACTCATAGTCAGGCAGGGTGATAAAGGAGGCAGCATCTGGAATGAGAATCACTTTAAGCCCAATACCACTGCTCCAAGACCTGTGACCACTAGAAAGTTATTTATCCTCACAACCTAAGTTTATTATGCATAAAATAAGGACAAAAACTAGTACCCATCAAATAGGGTTGTTGTGTGGGTTAAACCCATGTTATTCAAAGGGTGAGTCTTGGACCAGAAGGGTCACCATTGCCTACGAAGTTGTTAGAAGTGTAGAAATCTTTTTATTGCAATGGTGACTGCGACTGAATGAAATACCTAGGAGTAAAACTACCTAAAGAGACAAGACCTGTATGCAGAAAACTATAAGACATTGATGAAAGAAATCAAAGACAACACAAATAGATGGAGAGATACACTGGGTTCTTGGATTGGAAGGATCAATATTGTTAAAATAACTGTATACCCAAAGCGATCTACAGATTCAATGCAATCCCTATCAAATTACCAGGGCTTCCCTTGTAGCTCAATTGGGAAAGAATCTGCCTGCAATGCAGGAGACCTGGGTTCAATTCCTGGGTCAAGAAGATCCCCTGGAGAAAGAAATGGCAACCCACTCCAGTATTCTTGCCTGGAAAATCTCAAGGACAGAGGAACCTGGAGAGCTATATTCCATGGGTCTGAAGAGCTGGAAAGACTTAGGAGCTAAACCACCACGATCAAATTATCAATGGCATTTTTCACAGAACTAGAACAAAAAAACTTCACAGTTTCTATGGAAACACAGAAGATCTTGAATAGCCAAAGCAATCAAGAAAAATTGAGATGGAGGAATCAACCTCCCTGACTTCAGATTATACTACAAATCTACAGTCATTAAGACAGTATGGTACTGGCACAAAAACAGAAATATAGACCAATGAAACAAGATAGAAAGCCCAGAGATAAACCTATGCATATAAGGGTACCTTATCTTTGACAAAGGAGGCAAAAATAAACAATGGAAAAAAGACAGTCTCTTCAATAAGTGGTGCTGGGAAAACTAGACAACTACATGTAAAAGAATGGAACACAAAAATAAACTCAAAATGGATTAAAGGCTTAAATGTAAGGCCAGAAACTATAAAGTTCTTAGAGGAAAACATAGGCAGTACACTCTTTGACATAAATCGCAGCAAGATTCTCTCTGACTCACCTCCTAGATTAATGGAAATAAAAACAAAAATAAATAAATAGGACTTAATAAAAAAAACTTTTTGCACAGCAAAGGAAATTACAAGCAAGATGAAAAGACAACCCTCAGAATGAGAGAAAATAATTGCAAATGAAACAACTGACAAAGGATTAATCTCCAAAATGTATAAGCAGTTTATTCAGCTCAATATCAGAAAAACAAACAACCCAATCAAAAAAATGAGTAGAAGACCTAAACAGACCTTTATCCAAAAAAGGCATACAGATGGCCAATAAGCACATGAGAAGATGCTCAAAAGGGCTCCAAAATCACTGCAGATGGTGACTGCAGCCATGAAATTAAAAGACGCTTACTCCTTGGAAGAAACGTTATGACCAACCTAGATAGCATATTCAAAAGCAGAGACATTACTTTGCCAACAAAGGTCCGTCTAGTCAAGGCTATGGTTTTTCCTGTGATCATGTATGGATGTGAGAGTTGGACTGTGAAGAAAGCTGAGCGCTAAAGAATTGATGTTTTTGAACTGTGGTGTTGGAGAAGACTCTTGAGAGTCCCTTGGACTGCAAGGAGATCCAACCAGTCCATTCTGAAGGAGATCAACCCTGGGATTTCTTTGGAAGGAATGATGCTGAAGCTGAAACTCCAGTACTTTGGCCACCTCATACAAAGAGTTGACTCATTGGAAAAGACTCTGATGCTGGNTAAAGAATTGATGTTTTTGAACTGTGGTGTTGGAGAAGACTCTTGAGAGTCCCTTGGACTGCAAGGAGATCCAACCAGTCCATTCTGAAGGAGATCAACCCTGGGATTTCTTTGGAAGGAATGATGCTGAAGCTGAAACTCCAGTACTTTGGCCACCTCATACAAAGAGTTGACTCATTGGAAAAGACTCTGATGCTGGGAGGGATTGGGGGCAGGAGGAGAAGGGGACAACAGAGGATTAGATGGCTGGATGGCATCATGGACTCGATGAACGTGAGTCTGAGTGAACTCCCGGAGATGGTGATGGACAGGGAGGTCTGGCGTGCTGCGATTCATGGGGTCGCAAATAGTCAGACACGACTGAGCGACTGAACTGAACTGAACTGAACTGAAGATGCTCAACACTGCTCATTATTAGGGAAATGCAAATCAAAACTACAATGAGGTATATACTCATACCAGTCAATACAGCCGTCATCAAAATATCTACAAACAACAAATGCTGGAGAGGATGTGGAGAAAATGGTACCCTCCTACAGTGTTTGTGGGACTCTAAACTGATATAGCCATCATGGAGAACAGTAGGGAGAGTCCTTAAAAAACTAGGAATAAATCTATCACATGACCCAGCGATCCCACTACTGAGCATATACCGTGATAAAACCACAATTCTAAAGGATATATGTACCTCAATGTTCACTGCAACAATATTTACAATATCCAGGGCATGGAAGCAACCTAGATGTCCATCAACAGACAAATGAATAAAGAAGTTTTGGTACATTTATACAATGCAATATTTCTCAGCCACAAAATGGGACAAATTTGAGTCAGTTGTAGTGAGTTGGATGAATCTAGAGTGAAGTCAGAAAGATAAAAATATTGTATATTAATGCATATATAAAGGGAATCTAGAGGAGAAGGAAACGGCAACCCACTTCAGTATTCTTGCCTGGAGAATCCCATGGACAGAGGAGCCTGGTGGGCTGCAGTCCATGGGGTCACAGAGAGTCGGACATGACTGAGTGACTAACAATCGCTGAGGGTCGGACACGACTGAGCGACTTCACTTTCACTTTTCACTTTCATGCATTGGAGAAGGAAATGGCAACCCACTCCAGTGTTCTTGCCTGGAGAATCCCAGGGACAGGGGAGCCTAGTGGGCTGCTGTCTATGGGGTCGCATAGAGTCGGACACGACTAAAGCGACTTAGTAGCAGCAGCAGCAGCAGCAGCAGCCTGATGTAACCGTTTATATATACTCAACCTTGTCACTATTCCATCCCTCAAGCCTAGCCATCAAAGAGAGGCAAACTACATCATCAGTGCAATCAGATGTAACATTTGATACATCATTGTCATAGTAGGCAACATTCAGACTGTTGGTTCTCAAATCTAGCTGCATATTATTACTCAAAGAGTGGAGATTTTTCAAAATACAGGCTTCTAAATTCTCATCCCCAGAGACTCTGTTTCAGTAGTTTAGAAGTGGGGTCAGGCTTCTTATCTTTTCTCTTTTTTTTTTTTTTAAGCTGTCAAGAGATTAATCTGATGCAGAGTCAAGATTGAAAATGTGTGGGAACTATGCCTGGTGGGCTACAGTCCACGGAGTCACAAAGAGTTGGACAGGACTGAGCGACGGAGCACATGGGTTAATAAGCCTCCACTCCTGTGTCCAGTATGTGGTAAATCATACTTCTTTCCAAAGCAACTGGAAGGAGTACGAAGGGAAGAGAAAAAGGTAGGGAAAGAGAGAGGAAGGGAGAGAGTTTTGTTGATGATGGAGGTGTGAGCCATTCTCCCTAATTCTATACACATATCCTTACGTCTAGGTGGTTTCCTTTGCATGTAGACAGGAGTCATACATGTCCGGAACCACTGTTGTCTGGGGATGTTTAAAGGCGCTGAGTAGGAGTTATCTTAGTACCACTGAGTGGAGGGATTTATTTCACTTTACCTCCATGAGGGAGACACTTTTCAGCCAAAAGCAGGTGACTAGAATCCTATACATCACCCAAGTCAACAGCAAGAGGACTCCATGACAGCTGGGGGGGAGGGGGCAAGCAGGACAGTGCTCGGCTGGGAAAGGAAGGAGGGAGGGACACACCTATTAACAGGATCCATAGTTGCTCCCAGGCACACACGTACAGCGGGACATCAGTACTTTCCAGAGCATTCCACTCTCTAGCACAGTAACAACTGATATAGCCTAGGCTTGAAACAAACTTTAGTCCTGACATACACGGAGCCAGAGAAAGAGCAATATGGGCCCACTCCAGCACAGAGAGCAGGGTCATTGAAAATCATGGGCTGTGGATGAGGAAAAGGGGAACTCAGGAGGAGAGATATGCTAACAGAAGAAACTCTCTGAATCACTCATGCAGAGGAGGAAGAACTAGAAATGAGATCAAGTTCCACTTTGTGATAGCTTATAGTTTGTTGTCTATATTAATGCCAAAGTTGATCATTAGTTTTAATTCCAGGGCTTTGGTTTCAATTATTCTCAAAAAATCATTTCATTATCTTTATAAAACCCTTGGTTAAAAAGACCATGAATTGTCATACAGATAAATGGACCAAATAAGCCCAAGCTGATGTTAGGATTCTGGTACCCATCTTGACTAAACAGAAACACCTAGAAGAAACTGTCTCAGACTTGATTTTGCTGTCAGTGTAACACATTACACAGTCACCACTCTGAGGCTACAGAAAGGTAACAGTTTAGCAAGCAACGTGAAAACATCACTCTGCCTGTGACTAGGATATTTTGCATTGAAAAAGATAACACACCAGACTAGAGCAAATCCTAGATTTGAATGGAGTGAAATCAGTAGCTGAACTTGAGGAAGCATTTAGGTTAAAAACAAATGGATGATCATTTATAAATAAAGCTTTAGTTAACACTTAAATAAAATATTACAAATTTTACTTTCATTGTTATTTAACATCCCAGAATTCTTTGGGGATGCAGCAGCTATGAGAACTAACCACAGCAGTGAATAATTCATGTGGAATATAGAGCCATAGATAAAAGAGCAGAGCAGTTGATTGGTTTTTTCCCAAGAAACTGCTAATGCAACATTACAGCTTATTGAACTGGCCTCAAGAAATAACAGAGGCTGAACATTATTATTGCCAAGATTACCTTTCCTTTCCAAATGCCATATCTTGCTCTCTCTTGAACTGATACATTCTGATTACTTCTGCTTACTTTAGAGATTTGCTTTTTCTCGTGAAAAAAATGCTTGACTATAACCTCTCATATTCGAATATCCCTAAGCTATAACCACTTACTATCAAATTTAAGTAACTTCCCTTATCTTATTGTAATCCATTTGTTCATTTCCAGCGTACACCTTCCATTTAATATACGGATCTGTTCTTTGGTGCCCTTTCTCTCTAACTACAAAGGACAATGTGTCCTTCATTAGTCATAGTCATAGCTACAGCCCCACATCATCCATGGAATCAGGACAGCTGACACAATGTCTGTGCAAATATGACTGTGGCAAGACAGTGTGTGACTGAAAGACTCCGTGGCTCCAGTTTACTTTGGATTAAGTGAAGGACCTTGAAAACAGCTGCGATGGAGCAAACAGGCCATTTAGTGAGGGTCACAGATATGTGGTCTGGTTTGACTTTTTGCCTCTTTTCATTTCCAGAAAAGCTTCACCAGTTGACACTGCTCTGAGTTTCCTATCAGGCTCATCAATGTTTGTGGAAACTATGTAATTCACCCTGGTATAAAAATTAAAGTATTTTTATGCACCAAGTATTTCTGTTTGTTTTGGGTGTTTTGTTTTATGGCTTGGGTTTCATTTTTTGTGTTTTGTGGTTTTTTTTTTTTTTTTTTTTGGCTATTGGGAAAAATAAGGTCAGAGTTCCTTATGCCCAAATTTAAACCTGTTAGACTTTTCTTTATCTTTGATAAAATGTCTTATTCTGCTAGCATAGATATGCAAATTGGATTCAAATTTAGCTTTGTGAGTTGTAGAAACTTTCTTGGTTCAACAGAGGCAACTCAGGGGGGAGTTTTGGACAAAGAAAATCATGGCAGGTCCAGTCTCTCCCATTTTGTACTCCCCAACCTCTCATCTTCAACAGCCAAATTTTTCTAAAAAAGTTAAAGCACAGGGGTCTTGCTTTGCTGTAACAAAAATACCATGAACTGGGTGGCTTAGACAAGAAGCATTTATTTCTCACATTTCTGGAACCCGGGAAGTCCAAAGTGCCTCCAGACTTGGCATCTGGTGAGAACCTGCTCACCTGGCTCAAAGACAGCAGTCTTCTTTTCACTGTGTCCTCACATGGAGGAAGGGGCAAGAGCTCTCTAGAGTGTCTTTTATAAGGTCACTGCTCCCATTTATGAGGACTCTACCCTCTCAGAGGTTAAAGCGTCTGCCTCCAATGCGGGAGACCCGGGTTCGATCCCTGGGTTGGGAAGATCCTCTGGAGAAGGAAATGGCAATCCACTCCAGTATTCTTGCCTGGAGAATCTCATGGACTGAGGAGCCTAGTAGGTTACAGTCCATGGGGTCGCAAAGAGTTGGACACGACTGAGCGACTTCACCTCACCTTCACCTCACCCTCATGAACTAATCACCTCCAAAAGACAACACCTCCTAATACCATCACACTGGGATTAGTATTTTAACATATGAATTTGTTATTAATATTCAAATATTCCATATAGCAGGTAACCAGAGTTGTTAGCGTCAAGAGGTTTTGAGAGATAGCATCAGTCGACTGAGCGACTTCACCTCACCTTCACCTCACCCTCATGAACTAATCACCTCCAAAAGACAACACCTCCTAATACCATCACACTGGGATTAGTATTTTAACATATGAATTTGTTATTAATATTCAAATATTCCATATAGCAGGTAACCAGAGTTGTTAGCGTCAAGAGGTTTTGAGAGATAGCATCAGCAAAATATAATTTGTGTAAACCAGCACATCTTACTTCAAGGTTGTTTGTTGAATAACAGCCAGTCTTGCCCCAGGAGGGTTCCTGAGGCTGCACTCAAGCCCCCAATGTCCATATTAGCAGGAAATTAGTTTATCTCTTGGATCCCCTCATCTCTTCCATGCATGCAGAAATTCCAGGATTCCAGGATGCTAAAAAGTCTAAGGAGGGAACCCTCTTTGCTTCTGTCCTGCTATAGGTTATAGTCCACGGGGTCGCAAAGAGTTGGACACGACTGAGCGACTTCACCTCACCTCACCTCACCTCACTCTGCCTCTGCTCTATAAATGGAACAACAAAGCTCGGATGACAGCACATCTGTCTATAACATGGTTTACTGAATGCTTTAATCCCATTGTTGAGAACTATTGCCCAGAAAAAAAAAAAAAATTCCTTTAAAAATGTTACTGCCTATTGACAGTGCACCTGCTCTACTCAAGAGCTCTGATGGAGATATGTGAGATTCAGGTTGTTTTCATACCTGCTAACATAATATCCATTCTGCAGCCCATGGATCAAGGACTAATTTCAACTTTCAAGTTTATTACCTACAATACACATGTTGTGAGGCAATTGCTGCCACAGACAGTGATTCCTCTAATGGATCTGGGCAAAGTAACTGAAAACCTTCTGGAAAGGGTTCCTCATTCTAGTTGCCATGAAGAAAATTCATGGTTCATGGGAAGATATCAAAATATCAACATTATAGGAGTTTGGAAGAAGCTGATTCCAACTGCCATGGGTGACCTTAAAGGATTCGAGATTTCAGTGGACGAAGTCACTGCACATGTGGTGGAAATAGCAAGAGAACTAAAAGTGGAAGTGGAACCTGAAGATGTAATGGAATTGCTTCAATCTCACAAGAATACTTCACAGATAGGGAGTTGCTTCTTATGGATGAGCAAAGAAAATAGTTTCTTAAGATGGAAACTATTCCTGGTGAAGCTGCTGTGAAGATTGTTGAAATGACAACAAAGGATTTAGAATATTATGTAAATTTAGTTGTCTCCAATTTGAAAGAATATCTACTCTGGGTAAAATGCTATCAAACATTTCTCTGATCACAGAGAAATTGTTCAGAAAAAGCAGCAGCAAACTTCGTTTCTGTCTTATTTTAATAAACTGCCCCAGCCACCTCAACTTTTAGTAATCAGTATTCTGACCAGTCAGTAGCCATCAACATCAAGGCAAGACCCTCAATCAGCAAAAAGAGTACAGATGTGCTGAAGGCTCAGATGATGGTTAGCACTTTTTAGCAACAGAATTTTTAATTAAATTATGCACATTGCTTTTTTAGACAATGCTATACCATACTTAATAAACTACAATATGGTGGAAACTTAACTTTCATATTCAGTGAGGAACCAAAAAATTGGTGTGACTCATTTTATTGCAATTTCACTTTATCGTAGTGGCCTCTAATCAAACGCACAATATTTCTTCTGAGATATGCCTGTATAACATGGTGTACTTGTAAGGTGTATGATGTGATCATCTGATACATGTATATACTGCAAAACGATTACTACAGTGTTAACACATGCTTCACTCCACATAATTGCCATCTTGTTGTGGTGAGAACATTGAAGCTCTGCTCTTAGTGCAACTTTCAATTATGTAATACAGCATTGATAATTTTATCATCTTAAAAGTGAAAGTTTGAAGCCTTTGATCAACATTCCCAATCCCCCCGACTCCTCAACCTCTGGCAACTACCGATTTACTCCCTGTTTTTATGCTGCTGCTGCTGCTTCGTTGCTTCAGTCGTGTCCGACTCTGTGCAACCCCATGGACTGTAGTCTGCCAGGCTGTTCTGTCCATGGGGTTTTCCAGGCAAGAATACTGGAGTGGGTCGCTATGCCCTCCTCCAGGGGATCTTCCTGGCCCAAGGATCGAACCCAGGTCTCCTGCATTGCAGGCGGATTCATCATCTGAGCCACCAGGGAAGTCCTGTTTTTGTGAGTTCAGTGTTTTTAGATTCCACATATAAGTAGGTCATACGGTGTTTGTCTTTCTCTGTCTGACTTATTCCACTTACCATAATGGGAGGGTTTCTTATTGATCTTCATACAATCTTGTGAGGTAGATAAATAAATTGGCATCTTCGGGACTTCCCTGATGGTCCAGTGGTTAAGACTCTGTGCTTCCACTGAAGCAAGCATGGGTTCGATCCCTGGTCGGGAACTAAGATCCCCCATACCACATGGCATGGCCAAAAAACACAAGAAACAATCTGTTATCTTCCCTCTACTATTGGGAAAATTATAACCACGAAAGGTCAAATAAAAAATAAACATCAAAGGTCATCCAATGAAAGACTCAAGACTAAGTCCAAAATCTCAGACCTTCCAAGCCTCAGATCTTTAGACTAACATCTTTTTCTAGATTCTTTTGAGCCCTTTAAGGAATTTGTGTTGACACTGCAAGACTGTTGTTATTGCTAAGCTTGTACAATCTTTTTCATATTCAATTCACAGTAGTTAATAGAATTTAATTAGTTAAGCTCTTTCTCTGGATATTAAACACAAACCTGTTATGAGATTAGTATGTGTACAGCATTGTGTACCAACTTTAAAAAGAATGTTTCTCTTTTTGTTTGACTAAAATAGGGCTTACAAATTCACTAATGAATGGAGAGAGTGCTTAAAGGAGACTCCTTAGAAATGCCTATGTTCTGCTTTGAGTCCAAAAATTGCCCTTAATTAGAAAAGACCAGGTTCTCATAAAAATGTTGATGAAATCTTGGTATCTGCACATGTGTCTCACATACCAACATGCATTCACACAAGCATACACACAAGCATACAATCCATGGAAAGAAGTAAATATTCCACATATAGCATGCTTTAGAAAGATAACACAGATTGAGGAGGAGTGCAAGTTCTTTTCCATCAAACAAGGAAGCTTTGGAAGACCTGAGTAACAAAAAGGACTTATTAGAAGGCTATGGAGTGACTCAGGCTTCCCTGGTGTCTGCCTGCAGTGCGGGAGACCTGGGTTCGATCCCTGGGTTGGGAAGATCCTCTGGAGAAGGAAATGGCAATCCACTCCAGTACTCTTGCCTGGAAAGTTCCATAGACTGAGGAGCCTGGTGGGCTTTAGTCCATGGGGTCGCAAAGAGTCGGACACGACTGAGCGACTTCACCTTCACCATGGAGTGACTCACAGACCAAAGGAGTAAGTGCAGAAGGGTGCTTGGGAAAGAATCCCAGGGACGCAAGCAGTAAGAACAGTCTAGGGTTTCATCAGGGTCCCTCAGAGGATGAATGGGTTCTATTTTTTCTCTTTCTATCACTCCTTTCAAGAGTCAAATCTTGGAAACTTCCCTAGTGGTCCAGTGGTTGGGAGTCCACCTACCAATTCAGGCACCACAGATATGATCCCTGATCCAAGAAGATCCCACAAGCCAGGGGTAATTAAGCCCATGTGCCACAGCTACTGAAACCTGTATGCTCTAGCGCCCATGCTCCACAACAAAAGAAGCCACAACAATGAGAACCCCACGCACTGCAACTAGAGTAGCCCCCATGTCCCAAAACCAGAAAACTCTACATGCGGCAACAAAGACCCAGCACAGCCAAAAAATAAACAAATATTTTTAAAATTATTTATATAAAATATTATATAAATATATAAAGGGCTTCCCTGGTGGCTCAGGCAGTAAAGAATCTGCCTGAAATGAAGGGACCCAGGTTCAATCCCTGGGTCAGGAAGATCCCCTGAGGAAGGGTATGGCTACCTACGCCCATATTCTTGCCTAGAGAATCCCATGGACAGAGGAGACTGGCAGGCTATAGTCCATGGGGTAGCAAAGAGTCGGACATGACTGAAGCAACTAACATATATTTAAAAAGAGTCAAATCTTGGGAAGGAACATATCTGATTGGATCATTGATTCAAACTTTTTTTTAAAAATTATTTTTAATTGGAGGATAATTTTTTTACAGTGTTGTGTTTGTTTTTGCTGTATAACAATGTGAATCAGGTATAAGTATACACATATCCCCTCCCTCTTGAGCCTCCCTCCCAGCACACCCATCCCTCACCCATGTTTCACCCCTCTAGGTTGTCACAGAGCAACAGACTGAGCTCCCTGTGTTATATAGCAACTATGGACTACTCATACCTTAGCCAGCTGAGGGCAGAGTTGACAATTAACAAGACTGCAAACAGTAAGAAGTAATTCCCCAAAGAAAACAATGGTGCTTAATCAAAAGAAAGAAAATAATGCTAGACTACAAAAAATATAATGAAATTAAATAAAATATCCAATGTCTCATTTAGATTTACTGCTTTCTATAGGTGGAGAAGGCAATGGCAACCCACTCTAGGACTCTTGCCTGGAAAATCCAATGGATGGAGGAGCCTGGTAGGTTGCAGTCCATAGGGTTGCTAAGAGATGGACATGACTGAGTGACTTCATTTTCATTTTTCACTTTTATGCATTGGAGAAGGGAATGGCAACCAACTCCACTATTCTTGCCTGGAGAAGAATCCCAGGGATGGGGGAGCCTGGTGGGCTGCCCTCTATGGGGTCACACAGAGTCGGACACGACTGAAGAGACTTAGCAGCAGCAAGAGCAGCAGTAGCTTTCTATAAGGAAAAAATTTGCCTCAGGAAAAGATGATAAACTAGGGCTTCCCAGGTGGCTCAGTGGCCGGGGTCAGGAAGATCCCCTGGACATGGAAAGGCAACTCAATCCAGTATCTTGCCTGAGAAATCCTATGGACAGAGGGGCCTGGCAGGCTACAGTCCATGGGGTCGCAGAGTCGGACACGACTTAGCGACTACACAAAACAACAAAAGACAATAAATTAAGCTGATTTAAGATTATCCTATTTAATCATTACAGAGACTTATTCTAGACGTCCTCAGCACCTCCAGTTAGATGTCGTTGTATATTATTCTCTTAGTATGTTATTTATAGTTACCTATTTTACTGTATTGTTATTATACTGTCATTTAAAAACATAAGCAGCACAATACAGTTCACTCTAAACTCCACTTTCTCTCATCACATAATTACATTAGAAAACACTAAGCCTTCTGCTACAATGAGATAATACAATCCCTAGGTGTTCAAAGACACATGGCAAACACCGCCTAAAAGGGGAATGTTATCTTACAGTAGAATACGCTTACCTCCGAGCGCTTTGTTTTACCACTGCTAATGTGCTTTTGGAATTCTGACAGAGATGCACCTATAGGAATGCCATTGACTGACACATCATTACATTCAGAAGAGCCAGTGGGGGAAAAACGACACTAAGAATTCAAAACAAGTCAGTGAGTGCATTTTGAAATGAATTTTGAAAGGCATATTACATGCAAATTAAAACCTTCTTTTCTGAAAACTGCCGTAACTGTTTTCCTTGATTGTAATGAGGCATTTGGTAGAATTAAGTATTTGCTATCTATAAATCATTTAAAAGATGGAAAAAAGAGACAGGGTTATTGCTGTGTGACATGTTGCCCCTGAGTTTACTCAGGGATTGAGGTATAAAGATGTGATTCTGTGAGTTCTCCCAGAACAGGACACAGTTTTACACAAGGGTAGATATGATTATATGTGAACTCGGGGTTTTAGAACTCAGAGATAGAGAGTTCAGAAATTATCCAATACAGATCCTTCTTGTAATAGGTTCTCCTGTCATTCATGTGGTTAAATGTCTTGTTCAAAGTTAGTAGCAATCCCTGTCATTTCAACTCTGATTCACTCTTGTATTACATGGTAAGAAGGAAACTTTCACCAGAATATCTGGAAAGGGTTTCAAATTGCTTTGTGCCACCAGGAAGTCCCTGGGGTGAAGAAAGTAGGGGAAAATCATGATGAAAATGTGGGCGAGTCTTCTATCTTTCAAGTACATTGAAAATATTCAAAGAATCTGCAAATTGTTGGGGACCTAAGAAGTTACCTCTGTATATATTTTCTGCTTTTTTTTTTTTTTAAATAAATGTATGATCAATGGTTAGGACTCCATGCTTCCACTGCAGGGGGCCCAGGTTTGATCCCTGGTCAGGAAACTAGGATCCCACAAGCCACAGGGCCTAAGTAATAATAACTATGTATGATGGCTTTAGACAGCAACTAGCAGAATCTTATTTCACACAGAAAAAGTCTGTATCATCTCAAACTGATCCTTTGTTTTTATTTCAATGACAAGTCCCACATTTATCTACATGCTGCTTTCCTATGACTTAATAAAGCTAGTTACTAGAAAAACCTCCCTTGTATGTATTCACATTCTCTTTTCTATAACATACAGTTTGTTTGGCTTAACAAAATGCACTTTGAGGATTTCTTTCAAGTTCATAATCGGTCCATAAACTTCCCACGAACACTACTAATTTTTCTTCCTGAATCAAAGACACTGTGTAACAGACTCATTCATCCATGTCAAAAGTTAAGTGTCTTTCCTCATCTTGAAGCAGCGTCAGAATCACCTGCTGTGCAAATTCATAGGCTCCATTCCAAAGTGAATGAATCTAAATCTCTGAAGACCAGAGAATCTACATTTTAAAATAACTCCTACTGATTCTTGCTGTTGTTGCTGTTGTTGAGTCCCTAAGTCGTAGCCGACTCTTCTCAACCCCATGGACTGCAGCACACCAGGCTTCCCTGTCCTTCACTCCTCCAGAGTTTGCTTAAATACATGTTATTCTGATTCTTAAATACTCTTTAAATCTGAGATCCAATGCCTAAAGGATAGGGATCAAGTGCTGATGTGTATTCAACTACCTTTAAACTTATCTCAGAAAACCTTTTCATTCCACAAGAAAAATAAATAAATAGTTACCTGAAAGCTCTTCAGCCCCACAGAGCACTAGATTTACACAGGTGTAGGAATCCAACACTTAGTACTTACCCAGTTTGATAGTGGTTAATCCTCCAAAGGATCATTGCCTGTATGGAGAATGCACTGGAATAACGAGGGGCAGCTAGCATCAAATCCAGGAAGTCAGGGGTGGGGGCAGCCTTGTAAAATGTTGCCCTCATCTCCCATGAATATGAAAAAGACTCCATATACCTGAAGTTTAATAAGGCAAGCTTGTTTTATAATAATTTGGATCCTTGAGACTATACAGTCCATGGAATTCTCTAGGCCAGAATACTGGAGTGGGTAGCTTTTCCCGTCTCCAGGGGATCTTCCCAACCCAGGGATCGAACCCAGGTCTCCTGCATTGCAAGCGGATTCTTTACCATCTGATCCACCAGGGAAGTCCAAATGGGATTGGTGCTGTTAATTTAAAAAAAAACCCACAGAGTTCTCCTAACTCCTTCTAACATATGAGGACACAATGAGAACATGTTGACTATTGACTATGAACCAGAAAGAGGGCCTTCACTGCATGCATGCTAAGTCATGCCAATGGTTTGTGACCTCATGGACTGTAGCCCACCAGGCTCCTCTGTCCATGGAGTTTCCCTGCAAAAAATACTGGAGACGGTTGCCATTTCCTTCTCCAGGGGATCTTCCCAACCCAGAAATAGAACCCTCCTCTCTTGCAAGTTCTCCACTGGCAGGCAGATTCTGTACCACTAGCCCTCCTGGGAAGCCCAAGAGGGACTTCACCAGAATGTAACTATGCTGTAGCTTTGAACTTAGACTTTCAGCCTCTAGAACTATAAGAAATATATCTGTTATTTTTAAGCTACTCAGTCTGTGGTATTTTGTTGTAGCAACCCAAACAAAGACATCTGCTTATTTTTTATGTGTTGCCATATTTAATATACTTTATTGTTTAATTTTTATTTATTATTTTCCTTCCTCACTAGGATATAAACTTTATTGAAGCAGCTTTATTTTGGACTCCACTCCCCCCCCAGCTGTATTTCCAGTACCTAGAATAATTCCTGGAACAAAATAGGGTTTCAAATAAATGTTTTCTAAGTGAATCAGTTAATGAATAAAGAAGCCTGCCCGGTTTCACTGCCCTGATAGAACAGGTCACTTAAGTTCACATCCTTATTTGTAAAGTGTGACTCATGCTCATTAATATTTCTTCCATGTTCTAAAATTAACACCATGATCATAGATCCATAGATATGGCAGGAAGCCCAGTGATGCTCTGGGACAGAGTCTCACTATTTGAACACTGTTGTAAAACCAAGCTGGAGTGGCTGTGAGAAAGGCACCCAGTGGTCCCTGTGATAGACACAGTTTTCAACACAACTTAGTGTCAAGGTGGATCTGACATTGCACCATCCTGTCTCAAAGAGTCTTCAAAAAAATGTTCCTACTGGCTTTGTCTTTACATCTTTTAGTTACTTTTGGCAACCCGGCCTCCGACCAGCATGGTTTTGTAAACACTAGACACTATATAGAGTTTCAAGAGACAAAATATCTAATTAAAATGAGATTTCTGGTGGGAATAGTTTTCAGAGAATAATGATGCAATGAGACAATATTTAACCAAAAATGTCTGAGACTAGAAGTCAAGAGAACTTAATCTTAAATCTAGTACTGTCACCATCACTGTGACTTCAGCCTTTTATGCCTCAGTTTCCTCATTTGTCAAAGGATTTGCCATTCCTCACAGGGCAGTTGTGGAAATTGCAGAAGATAATCAATGTAGAAGTACTTTTAAGTTTATAAATACTCTATACCTACTTAGTCAAAGCATTGTGTCATCCTTTTAAACCACTAACAATGTATTAAGTGCTAAAAGTGATGGAGAATTAAATGAAATCTTTGCTCATAAAACTATGAGAAGGAGTCCTAGAGGATTAAAATCTACCTAACAGGATGTGACATGCACACTGGGGGATACTCCAGGGAGGAGGCTGTTGACAAGTGGAAAAGTCAGGCATATGCAATTATAATGCTGAATCCAATCATCGTCATGAGTTCAGGGTAGATACTGAAGGATCATCATGGG
Source organism: Aepyceros melampus (assembly GCA_006408695.1). Classification (NCBI taxonomy): domain Eukaryota; kingdom Metazoa; phylum Chordata; class Mammalia; order Artiodactyla; family Bovidae; genus Aepyceros; species Aepyceros melampus. The sequence continues at coordinate 60,206 of SJXQ01007674.1, read as the reverse complement.
GATCAGTAGACCTGACATTCTGGGTGCATAGTAGGAGACAATGTTCTTGAGCAAGGAGAAGTTATCAAAGTCACTTCCAAGTCAAGAACTGGATACTTTACAGATTGTACAACTCATCTATTTAACAGGCCCTCACTTTTGCTGCATGCAGAAACTGAGTTCAGTTGCCATGTGACCATAGTAGATATTCTGAATGCCACACTCAGTAGCAGCACAGCTATAATCAGGACAGAATGCAATCAGGACCCTTTTCTCAGGTTCCATACAGACTGAAAAAAATCTATGTTTTCTTCTTCCAGGGCCCAGCTCAGAAATCAGTGCTGATCAAACAGAGCACACATCCCCCTGGCACCGAATTTGACTTGGTAGAGTTTGCATGGAGATGCTGGCAAGCAAGAGATTCATTTTTCTAAGCCATAGAGAGTCCCTGGAAGCAAATCTAATCCTAGTACAATGTTCCAAGAAGAAAAGTGAAATTTCTAGAGATGGGCAGAAGGGAAGATATAAGAATTAACCATAACAAGATCCTTAGAGGGAGAGCCATATTGGGTTAAACTTTATATGCCCTTGGAGAAGGAAATGGCAACCCACTCCAGTATTCTTGCCTGGAAAATCCCATGGACAGAGAATCCTGGTGTACGCTACAGTCCATGGGGAAGCAAAGAGTCAACACAACTGAGCGACTTCACTTTCACTTTATAGGTCCTATAACAGCTATATAGTTGCCCAAGTAAGTGCCTATAAAAATATAACTCCATATTTTAATTAATGAGAGGATGAAAGCCTAGCCAGGACAGGCTAAATATGCATGATTGCATTCATTTGGTTGCAGAATCAAAAAACATTCAGACTTTAAAATCACCGGGACTGGCTCATTACTCTACAGATATACACTGTTATTCTTGAATGCCATCCATGTGGCACAGCCACCAAATTAGGCACCAGTCAGAAGCAGCAGCAAATGGGTGCTCTGTGCTCTGCCCAGTCAGATTTGGCCAAGGCCACACAGATAGGTTCTACAAAGGAAGTAATATTGCCATTGTGACTGAAACACAAATCTAGTTTTAGGAGACAAATGCCTTATAAACACAACAATTAAAAACAAAGTGAATTTAAGCCTATGTAAGCAAGAGATGATTTTTTTTTATTTAATTTTTTCTTTTTCCAAGATTTTTTGACAAATAACTTTGTGTAAATTCAAGGTGTGCAATGTGGTGATTTGATTTACAGATATATTTGGGGACACAATGGAAACAGTGACAGCTTTTATTTTCCTGGGCTCCAAAATCACTGCAGATGGTGACTGCAGCCATGAAATTAAAAGACGCTTGCTCCTTGGAAGAAAAGCTATGACCAAACTAGACAGCATATTAAAAAACAGAAACATTACTTTGCCAACAAAGGTCTCTTAGTTAAAGCTATGGTTTTCCAATAGTCATGTATGGATGTGAGAGATGGACCATAAAGAAAGCTGAGCACCAAAGAATTGATGCTTTTGAACTGTGGTGTTGGAGAAGACTCTTGAGAGTCCCTTGGACTGCAAAGAGATCCAACCAGTCCATCCTAAAGGAAATCAGTCCTGAATATTCCTTGGAAGGACTGATGCTGAAGCTGAAGCTCTGATACTCTGGCTACCTGATGCGAAGAACTGCTGCTGCTGCTGCTAAGTCGCTTCAGTCGTGTCCAACTCTGTGCGACCCCATAGACGGCAGCCCACCAGGCTCCCTCATCCCCGGGATTTTCCAGGCAAGAACACTGGAGTGGGTTGCCATTTCCTTCTCCAATGCATGAAAGTGAAAAGTGAAAGTGAAATTACTCAGTCATGTCTGACTCCTAGCGACTCCATGGACTGCAGCCTACCAGGCTCCTCCTTCCATGGGATTTTCCAGGCTAGAGTACTGGAGTGGGGTGCCATTGCCTTCTCCAAAGAACTCACTCACTGGAAAAGACCCTGATGCGGGAAAGAGTGAAGGCAGGAGGAGAAGGTGACAACAAAGGATGAGATGGTTGGATGACATCACCAACTCGATAGACATGAGACTGAGCATGTTCCAGGAGTTGAAGATGGACAAGGAGGCCTGGAGTGCTGCAGTCCATGGGATTGCAAAGAGTTGAACACGACTAAGCAACTGAACTGATATCGTGAAAAGATTACCACAATAAGTTAGACACATCTTTCACATCACATAGTTACCATTTTGTGTGTGTGTGTGCTGATAACATATAAGATATATTCTTTTAGCAAATATCAAGTATATAATAATTACCAAGATTAGTTTTACTTAGTTTCCTGGATCAAATAAGATAAGGTGTACTCTATTTAATATGTTCTAAAATACTTGCTTATGATTATATTAATTTGTGCTCCAAGTGCTTTTCCTTTTCCTTTTTTTTTCTCTCAGATTCTCTCCAAGCTCAAATATTTTATTTTCCATGGCAATTTCTTCCCCTGGATATTTCTTTTAAGACTATGTACAATGAGTCCTTCGAAAAGTTGGCTCACTGACTGGTGCTTACTGGCTACATCTTATATAGAAAAAATAAGTAATAGGATTATTCAGCAAATAAACAAAATATTCTGGGAAATAATACAGATTTAAGGTTTTCCTACCATGATCTGCAGAGCTCTGGACTTCTACAGATGTGCCTTCCTGGCCATTATGCTATGAAGAGAAAGCTAAACTCACTTCTCTGTGTGCATCTCATACTCATCAACTTGAGTTATTCTTCCTTTATCTGTTTTATATATTGGAATTCCACATAAGGTTGTTTGTAAAATGAGTTTTATATCATAAAAATAGTTTGACAGTAAGCAATATTTCCCCAACTACTGATTGACTGTGAATATTTCATTTTGGTTGATCTAGTTGTTTGTTGACAAAGCTACTATTGGAAAGTAGCAGTGATGCTGAGAAGTCCTTTTGGTGTAGAAATATTTTTAAATCCCTAGCAAAGGTTCACTACAACAAGGCTGCATATTTCACCCTGCTTATTTAACTTATATGCAGAGTACATCATGTGAAATGCCAGGCTGGATGAAGCACAAGCTGGAATCAAGGCTGCCAGGAAAAATATCAACAGCCTTAGAAATGCAGATGATATTACTCTAATGGCAGAAAGTGAGGAGGGACTGAAGAGCCTCTTGATGAAGGTGAAAGAGGAAAGTGAAAAACCTGGCTTTAAACTCAACATTGAAAAACCTAAGATTATGGAATCCGGTCCCATCATTTCATGGCAAAGAGAAACAGGAAAAGTAGAAACAGTGACAGATTTTATTTTCTTGGAGCCCCAAATCACTGCGGACAGTGACTGTAGCCATGAAATTAAAAGACACATGCTTCTTGGAAGGAAAGCCATGACAAACCTCAGTTCAGTTCGGCTTAGTCATTCAGTCGTGTCCAATTCTTTGTGACTCCATGGACTGCAGCACACCAGGCCTCCCTGTCCATCACCAACTCCCAGAGCCTACTCAAACTCATGTCCATTGAGTTGGTGATGCCATCCAATCATCTCCTCTGTCATTCCCTTCTCCTCTTGCCTTCAATCTTTCCCAGCATCAGGGGCTTTTCAAACGAATTGGTTCTTCCCATCAGGTGGCCAAAGTATTGGAGTTTCAGTTTCAGCATCAGTCCTTCCAAAGAATATTCAGGACTGATTTCCTTTAAGATGAACTGGTTTGATCTCCTCATAGTCCAAGAGACTCTGAAGAGTCCTCTCCAACACCACAGTTCAAAAGCATCAATTCTTCAGTGCTCAGCCTTTTTATAGTCCAATTCTCACATCCACATTGGTAAAGTAATGTCTCTGCTTTTTAATATGCTGTCTAGGTTGGTCATAGCTTTTCTTCCAAGGAGCAAGGGTCTTTTAATTTCATGGCTGTAGTCATCATCTGCAGTGATTTTGGAGCCCCAAAAAATAAAGTCTGGCACTGTTTCCATTGTTTCCTCATCTATTTACCATGAAGTGATGGGACCTGATGCCATGATCTTAGTTTTTTGAATATGAGCTTTAAGCCAACTTTTTCACTCTCCTCTTTCACTTTTATCAAGAGGTTCTTTAGTTCTTCTTTGCTTTCTGTTATAAGGGTGGTGTCATCCGCATATCTGAGGTTATTGATATTTCTCCCAGTGATCTTGATTCCAGCTTGTGCTTCATCCAGCCTGGCATCTCACATGATGTACTCCGCATGTAAGTGGAATAAGCAGAGTGACAAAATATTGCCTTGATGTACTCCTTTCTCGATTTGCAACCAGTCTGTTGTTCCATGTCCAGTTCTAACTCTTGCTTCTTGACCTGCATATAGATTTCTCAGGAGGCAGGTAAGGTGGTCTGGTATTCCCATCTCTTTCAGAATTTTCCACCATTTGTTGTGATCCACACAGCCTTTATTTGGCATAGTCAATAAAGCAAAAGTAGATATTTTTCTGAAACTCTATTGCTTTTTCAGTGGATGATCCAGTAGATTTTAGCAATTTGATATCTAGTTCCTCTGCCTTTTCTAAATCAAGCTTGAACATCTGGAAGTTCATGCTTCACATACTGTTGAAGCCTGGCTTGGAGAATTTGGGGCATTACTTTGCTACCGTGTGAGATGAGTGCCATTGTGCAGTAGTTTGAACAATCTTTGGCATTGTCTTTCTTTGGGATTGGAATGAGAACTGACCTTTTCCAGTCCTATGGCCACTGCTGCGTTTTCCAGATTTGCTGGCATATTGAGTGCAGCACTTTCACACCATCATCTTTTAGGATTTGAACTAGCTCAGCTGGAATTCCATCACCTCCTCTAGCTTTGTTTGTAGTGATGCTTCCTAAAGGCCCACTTGACTTCACATTCCAGGATATCTGGCTCTAGGTGAGTGATCACACCATCATGGTTATCTAGGTCATGAAGATCTCTTTTGTATAATTCTTCTATGTATTCTTGTCCCCTCTTCTTAATATCTTCTGCTTCTGTTAGATCCATACCATTTCTGTCCCTTATTGAGCCCATCTTTGCATGAAGTGTTCCCTTGGTATCTCTAATTTCTTGAAGAGATCTCGTCTTTGCCATTCTATTGTTTTCCTCTCTTCCTTTGCACTGATCACTGGGCAAAGCTTTCTTATCTCTCCTTGCTATTCTTTGGAACTCTGAATTCAAATGGGTATAGCTTGCCTTTTCTCCTAAACCTAAGAAGCATATTAAAAATCAGAGACATCACTTTGCTGAAAAAGTTCCATATAGTCAAAGCTAAGGCTTTTTCGGCAGTCAGGTACAGATGTGAGATTCAGACCATAAGGAAGGCTGAACACCAAAGAATTGATGCTTTTGAATTGTGGTGCTGGAGAAGACTCTTGAGCATCTCTTGGACTGCAAGGAAATCAAACCAGTCAATCTCATAGGAAATCAGTCCTGAATATTCATTGGAAGGACTGATGTTGTAGTTGAAGCTCCAATACTTTAACCACCTGATGCTAAGAGCCGACTCGTTGGAAAAGACCCTGATGCTGGGAAATATTGAGGATAGCAGAAGGGGGCAACAGAGGACAAGATGGTGAATGGCATCATCAACACAATGGACATGAGTTTGAGCAAACTTGAGGAGATGGTGAAGGACAGAGAAGCCTGGTGTGCTGCAGTCCACGGGGTAACAAAGAGTCTGACACAACTTATCAACTGAACAACAACAAATGTTCACTGCTGAATAAAACTCATGTACTCCCCATACTTACTGTCCAAAGTATCATTATGCCCAACACTCAATTGAGCTTCTACCTTACCATTCTAAAATCTAAATAAACATGTTTGTTGCTTTGAATATATGAATTAGAAATTATTGGAGAGTACGTTCTCATGTAGTTTGACTCTTTGCATTGGAGTAATTACACATTGCAGCTGGACTCAAGGAATTTTGAATGTAGTAATGGATTGCTGCAAACCTTCCAAGAAATACAAAACCATATGTCTCAGGGACTTGGTTGTAGGCTGAAGCTATAGATAAGGATGTGGAAAGGGAATGGTAGTACTTCTAAAGCCAACTGGTTATGAATTGAAATTCACTGCTGATGTAATGAAGCTGGAATGTTATTCAGGGTGGAATTTGTCACAGTAGCAGGAATTTGGATGCTAAACTTTATAATTTGCTTTCTAAAGAAGAGAATGTCCATATTCTTAGAATTTTCATACTAGAAGTCAAATTTATATATAGCTTATAATATATGGATGGCTACAATCAGAAACCCTGAGAAGCTTAGCCAAGATCAGAAAAAGGCCAAAATATGAGACTGAAAATAATGAGAATTAAAACACAGTAGATGAAGGTAGTAATCTGGAGAAGTTCCATATTTAAGACCTCTTTTCTTTTTCTGGAGGAAGTTCAAATCCAGGCAAGAAATAAAATGTAAATAAGAAAAGCAGTAACAATTAATTGTATCCATTTCCTATGGATGGAGGAGCCTGGTAGGCTGCAGTCCATGGGGTCACTAAGAGTCAGACACGACTGAGGGACTTCACTTTCACTTTTCACTTTCATGCATTGGAGAAGGAAATGGCAACCCACTCCAGTATTCTTGCCTGGAGAATCCCAGGGACGGGGGAGCTTGGTGGGCTGCTGTCTGTGGGGTCGCACAGAGTTGGACACGACTGAAGCGACACAGCAGCAGCAGCAACCAACCCTAGAAAGGGCAGGACATGTTTATGAAAGCACAGTATTTTTAAACTGAAGCTGGGAAGAGAGGAACCAAAAATAAAGATTCATAAGACTCTCTAAGAAGAGGTACTACATCTAAGTTACCTGAGGTAAACTCTCATTGAATGAGGATGGTTCAGCAAGTTTTTCTTATAGCCTTTAAGCAATTTTTAGGATTTCAAAAAAGAATAGGGAAAATACACATATATAATCAGTTGACTTTAAGTAAAAGAGATTATTCTCGATATACTCAGCAGGCCCAATTCAGTCTATTCAAGGGCTTTAAGAGCAAATCTGAGGTCTTCTAGAAGGAGAAAAGAATTTTCCTGCAGACTGCAGCTCCAGCCTGTATCTGAGACTTCAGGCCTGCCTTTCCTGACAGCCTGCCCTATGGATTCTGGACTGTCTAACCAGCTTCCACAGTCACTTAAGCTAGTTTCTTGCAATAAATCCCTTAGTGTATCTTTCCTATTGGTTCTGTCTTTCTCGGTTGAACCCTGACTGACATCCTCTCACATACCCTTTCTCAGGCAACTAGCAGAGAACATACATTGTCGAAAAGAAAGACTCAATAAAGAAAGAGGAAGACAGGATCAAGCAAACAGAGAATTCAATTTAAAACAGAGATAAAGGGAATCCCAGAATGATGGTGACTGAACACTTCCAGGATAACAGCTGTTGGACCAGGTAGGATGTCTAACATCCCTCAGAAAAGCAGAAAAGGATACAGTAGTTGCCCCTTATCCACAGTTTCCCTTTCCGTGGTTTCAGTACCCAGGATCAATTGAAAATATTAAATGAAAGATTTCAGAAATAAACAAAGTTTTAATCGAGCATCTTTCTGAGTAGTGTAATGAAATCTCACCCATCCCTTCCAGGACTCAAATCATCCCAATGTCCAATGCATCCTGCCCATTAATCACTTAGCAGCCCTCTCAGTTTTCAGAATGACTTGTCATGACATCACAGTGCTTGTGTTCAAGTCACCCTTATTTTACATAATGAAGGCCCCAAAGCACAAAGAGTGGTGATCCAGATCTACCATTCAAGTGCTTCCTTTAAGAGAAAATGTAAAAGTTCTCAATAAAGAAAGGAAAAGAAAAATGTATGCTGAGGTTGCTAAGATTTATGGTAAGAATGAATCTTCTATTCATGAAATTGCTAAGAAAGAAAAAGAAATTTGAGTTAGTTTTGCAAACCCCAAAGTGACAGCCAATGTGTGATATGAGCTGAGAGAGAGGCTATATTCACAAACTTTTTACTACTATATAATGTAACAATTGTTTTATTTAATTATTGTTGTTGTCCATCTCAAGGTGCCTAATTTATAAATTAAACTTTATCATAGGTACATAAGCATAGGAGAAAACATAGAGTATAGTTCACTCCTTCACAACACAGATGTGACCTGCATGGTCCATTTACCATGAATTCATTTTTCAGTAGTAAATCATGCAGAACAACACAATCCGAGGTTGATTCAATCCGCAGGTTCAGAACCTCTGATACAGAAGTACCAGAGACACCGGGAAACCTCAGATACAGAGGAACCAGAAAATATGGAGGGCAGGGTACAACATTCAGATTATTTACAGCAGCTCTAACTCCTGTGGTTCCAGGGTCAACTGGAAATGGGATTCAATACTATCCAAAGTTTCAGGCATCCACTGAGGGTCTTGGAATGTACCCCCTCAGATAATAGGGGACCTCACGTAAGGTGAAAATCAGTAATACATATCAGATTAACAGATTAGTACCTCAGAAAGGACAAAAGCCTACCTATTTTAAAACAATACCCACAGGAGTTCTGAGTGACCAAGACGAAAATGTACACATTGCCTTGTCTGGCCATTTATTGGTGGAACCACAGAAGTCTGCTGCTCACTGTAAGCATAGGACACAGGGACACCATGAAACTCTTCCAGTGACCCAGAGGTGCCTTAATTGTGCCTTTGACTGAAATTATTATCAATTTGGTGTTCTGAAGAAAAATCTAATCTACATTAGAAAGGACAAAGTTGGGGGGGGAAAGGTCTGGGCAATGAATGCTTAAAATGAAGGTTTCTGAACAGGATTGAAGAAATGATCTGGGAAAGATGTCAGGAAGGGAAGGATTTCTAGGAGGAAAAGGAGAACTAAAAGTTGTGTTGATTAAAAAAAAAATGCTTTTAGCAGATGGGAAGAAACTAAGTACCACTAAAGTTGTACTGTGGGAAATAAAACTCCAGTGCCAGAGTCACAACTTTGATATCGTTCAGCTGTCACAGACTATAAAATAAAATCACATTATTTAGATATCAGTGTCGTGTTTTCTGCTAAATGGGGTCAAAAGCCGAATTTAAATCAATTTTAGGTATAAACTGGATTGTTAGGAGAAGGAATGCCTTCTGAAGTTCAGGGAAGTTCAGTAATCTTAAATAATGGAATTATAAGCAGTGATTTCTATTGGCTCAGGTAGATACATGAAGTGTCATTCATGTAGGTCATAAGATCCAAATGTGGATGGACAGGTTATAAATAGTAAGTACAATGATCTGGGTCAATTAAGTAGTGGCTTCAAGGGCTGCAAAGAGCTTTAAGAGTTCTTTCTTCCACATCAGGATATCTGAGGATTCTAGAGAAAGTTGGAGATATAATGCTTTAATCTTAAGAGCATTTATCTTAAAATAATGAAAATGTATGCACTCACATGTGCATATAGGGATAAACACCACAGTGTCATAAATTAGGCAGACTGATTCTTCAGCAAGTCGGGTTGTGAAAGCTGGACAGCTACATGTAAATCAGTGAAGTCAGATCATACCCCTACAACCATACAAAAAATAAACTCACAATGGCTTAAAGACTTGAACATAAGACATGACACTATAAAACTCCTAGAGAGAAGATAGGCAAAATGTTCTCAGACACAAATTATACCAATGGTTTCTTAGGTCAGTCTACCTAGGAAATAGAAACAAAAGCAAAAATAAACAAATGGGGTCTAAGCAAACTTACAAGTTTTTGCACAGCAAAGGAAGCCATAAACAAAATGAAACAACAACATACAGACTGGGAGAAAGTATTTGCAAATGGTGTTACCAACATCATTAATTCTGATGATATTTTTGATGATGTTTGCTAATTTCCAAAATATTAAGTAGCGGCTGCTACTGCTGCTAAGTCGTTTCAGTCATGGCCGACTCTGTGTGACCCCATAGACGGCAGCCCACCAGGCTCCTCCGTCCCTGGGATTCTATAGGCAAGAGTGCTGGAGTGGGGTGCCATTGCCTTCTCTGATTAAGTAGCTAATACAGGTCAATAACAACAGCAACAAAAAAATAAAAATAAAAATAAAAAAATGAGCAGAAGACCTAAATATATATTTTTTCAAATAAGACATACAGATGGTCAATAGGCACATGAAAAGATGCTCAACATCACTAATTATTAGAGAAATGGAAATTAAAACTATAATGAAGCACTACTTACACTGGTCGATGTCCATCATTAAAAATTCTACAAATGCTGGAAAGGGTATGGAAAAAAGGAACCCTGCTATACTGTTGGTGGGAATGTGAACTGGTACAGCCACTATGGCAAACAGTATGGAGGTTCCTCAAAAAACTAAAAATAGAGTTGCCATATGATTCAGCCATCCCACACATGTGCATCAGTTCAGTTCATTCACTTAATCACGTCCGACTCTGTGACCCCATGGACTGCAGCACGCCAGGCTTCCCTGTCCATCACTAACTCCTGGAGCTTATTCAAACTCACGTCCATCAAGTTGGTGATGCCATCCAACCATCTCATCCTCTACTACCCACTTCTCCTTTTGCCTTCAAACTTTTCCAGCATCAGGGTCTTTTCAAATGAGTCAGTTCTTCACATCAGGTGGCCAAAGTATTGGAGCTTCAGCTTCAGCATCAGTCCTTCCAAAGAATATTCAGGACTGATTTCCTTTACGATGGACTAGTTTGATCTCCCTGCAGTCCAAGGGACCCTCAAGAGTCTTCTCCAACACCATAGTTCAAAAGCATCAACTCTTCAGTACTCAGTTTTTTTAATAGTCCAACTTTCACACCCATACATGACTACTGGAAAAACTATAGCTTTGACTAGACGGACCTTTGTTGGCAAGGTAATGTCTCTGCTTTTTAATAAGCTGCCTAGGCTGGTCATAGCTTTTCTTCCAAGGAGCAAGCGTCTTTTAATTTCATGGCTGCGGTCACCATCTGCAGTGATTTTGGAAACCCAAAATATAAAGTCTCTCACTGTTTCCCCACCTATTTTCCTGGGCATATATCCAGACAAAACTATAATGTGAAAAGATATATGCACCCCTGTGTTCACAGCAGCACTGTTTACAATAGCCAAGACATGGAAGCAATATTAATGAATGGGTAAAGATCATGTGTGGCAAATACATACAATGGAATATTACTCAGCCATAAAAAAGAATGAAATAATGCCATCTGCAGCAACATGGATGCAATTAGAGATTATCATCTAAGTAAAGTAACTTAGAAGAGAAAGACAACTGTGGTATGCTATCACGTACATGTGGAATCTAAAATATGACAAGAATAAACTTATCTGTGAAACAGAAAGAGACTCACAGACATAGAGAACAGACTTGTGGTTGTCAGGAGTTTAGAGGGTAGGGGAGAGTTGGATTGGGAGTCTGGGATAAGCAGATGCATAGTTTATATATAGAGAGAGTGGATAAACAAGGTCCTATTGTATAGCACAGGGAACTATATTCAATATCCTGTAATAAACCATCCTAAAGGAGATCAGTCCTGGGTGTTCACTGGAAGGACTGATGCTACAGCTAGAACTGCAATATTTTGGCCACCACATGCGAAGAGTTGACTCATTGGAAAAGACCCTGATGCTGGGAGGGATTGGGGGCAGGAGGAGAAGGGGATGACAGAGGATGAGATGGCTGGATGGCATCACCAACTCGATGGACATGAGATTGGGTGAACTCCAGGAGTTGGTGATGGACAGGGAGGCCTGGTGTGCTGCGATTCATGGGGTCAAAAAGAGTCGGACACAACGGAGTGACTGAACTGACAGACTGAACTGATACACACACACACACACACACACACGCTCAGTCACTTCAGTTGTGTCTAACTCTTTGTGACCCTACAGACTGTAGTCCACCAGGCCCCTCTGTCCATGGGATTCTCCAGGCAGGAATACTGGAATGAATTGCCACGCCCTCCTCCAGGCAATCTTCCTGACCCAGGGATCGAACCCAAGTCTCCTGCATCTGCTACATTGAAGGTGGATTCTTTGCCACTGAACCACCAGGTAAGTGTATATATAACTGAATGATTTTTACACCAGAGATACAACATTGTAAATCAACTACAATTCAATAAAAAAAAAAAAAAGGCAGACTGAGACTTAAGGTACGTTGGTACCTTAGCAACATATATAACCAGGTAAGGCAGAAAAGCTGAGACTGAAAAACAGGAAATAAGGACATAAGGATACCAACCAGTCTTGAGTAGCTAGCTTAGAGTAGCCAGGAAGTCAAACGCCAAAGACACAGCAACCTCAAAGCTGATAATTAAGGGTCCCCACCAGTCAGGCAAAGAATAGCATCCGGATTCCATCTGATGTTGATTATAACTCTCTTCACAGCAAGGCTCTTGCCAGAAACCAGAGTCACAGGAAAGAGACTTGGTGCAAGCCAAATAGGGAGTCGAAGTCATAGCCAATTGAGCTTCAGCTCAGGGGGGATATCCAGTCCAGCAAGGACAACAGAGCATATTCATGATCTGAATTAATATAGGGGGGTAACAGTGGCAAAAAAATTCTGCAACAAAATGTACTCCAATTCAAAAGCTTCCTGCTGCTGCTGCTGCTGCTAAGTCACTTTAGTCATGTCCGATTCTGTGTGACCCCATAGACGGCAGTCCACCAGGCTCCCCTGTCCCTGGGTTTCTCCAGCCAAGAACACTGGAGTGGGTTGCCATTTCTTTCTCCAATGAATGAAAGTAAAAAGTGAAAGTGAAGTCGCTCAGTCGTGTCCAACTCTTAGCGATCCCATGGACTACAGCCTACCAGGCTCCTCTGTCCATGGGATTTTCCAGGCAAGAGTACTGGAGTGGGGTGCCATCGCCTTCTCCGCAAGAGCTTCCTACAGCCATGCCAGTTACAAACTAGCAAGAGTAATTCTACATTCTATCTACAGGTGGTGCTAACAAAACTGCTTTAACCTCCTGACTCGGTTAGGATCTTCTAGGAAACTGGGGTCAGACTAGTCCAGCAAGTGAAGGACATTATTGTCTCCAGCTGGGAAGAACTGAAGACAATAAAAGTAGAAAAAATGAGATCATTAAGGATAACAGGAACATATCTGTAGCTACATAAAATGAAATGACACTTGAGTCTCATTTCAAAGTTGTTATCTCTGCTGAGAGTCCAAGGAACCCTTGTCAGTAACAAATCAGAGTTTTTAATGAATAGGGCTATAGGAGTTCTATGTTGTATATTTCTAAGAATTCTGCTCTGAGAAGGCCAATGAAAAGAAACTCTGCACATTTACTCAGACAGATATCTGTTCAGAGTGATAACAGGAATGGTTGTTTTGATCTCAGTAATAGTTTATGAAGCCGACTGGAGAGTCATGGAAAGAATGATCAAAGCAAGGACAAAAATAATCTATACTTTCTTTTTCCCATAGAGCCTGAAAAATCTTTTTTAACCACCTTTCATTATCTTTTGAAACAACTTGTAGAGAAATAAAAGCAGATGTCTGGAGATGTCATCAAGAAAAAGCCACAAATCAAAGAGATTTCAAGCAGGTATGTTTTAAATGAACTCACTGAAGTTTGGGGGGTTTTTTGTCCATTCCATTCCAGCTTAACCCAGAGTGTTGGTGGCTGAGTGTGCTAGCAATTAGCACTTTTCCAAACCTAAATATTCTGTCATTTTACTTCTCTTTGATAAGAAAAGACTTAAGAAAGTAGATGAAAGTATGATTTAAGAGACTCAAAAGAGCTTTCTTCTGTAATCCAACTCTTTAGTCCACAGGTAAAGCCACCTGGACCTGCGAAACTTGGAATAATTCCTTGTCTGTCCTTCTGTTATACTTGCAAGGGAAAAGTAAGATAACATTTCTTATGAGAGCTGTCTTGATTTATGGTACGTGCAGTCATTCATTGGCTTTTTTTCTTTTTTCCTTTCTTTCCCAGAAAAATACTATTTAACAACAAAATTAAAAAGATCTTTTGGTAGTTTGGGTACTTTTTTATGTTTTCTGTTTAAAAGCACAGAATATTGTTTTCTACATAGCTAGAGGTTTTGGATAGACAGACATTATTTCTGGATAAATAGAACTCCACCCAAAAGAGGTAACTTCTATAACTTTTGATCCTTCAGTTCAGTTCAGTTCAGTCGCTCAGTCGTGTTTGACTCTGCGACCCCATGAATCGCAGCACGCCAGGTCTCCCTGTCCATCACCAACTCCCGGAGTTCACTCAAACTCACGTCCATCGAGTCCGTGATGCCATCCAGCCATCTCATTCTCTGTCGTCCCCTTTGCCTCCTGCCCCCATCCTTCTCAGCATCAGAGTTTTTTCCAATGAGTCAACTCTTCGCATCAGGTGGCCAAAACACTGGAGTTTCAGCTTTAGCATCAGTCCTTCCAAAGAACACCCAGGGCTGATCTCCTTCAGAATGGACTGGTTGGATCTCCTTGCAGCCTAAGGGACTCTCAAGAGTCTTCTCCAACACCACAGTTCAAAAGCATCAATTCTTCAGCACCCAGCTTTCTTCACAGTCCAACTCTCACATCCATACATGACTACTTGAAAAACCATAGCCTTGACTAGATGGACCTTTGTTGGCAAAACAATCCTTAATATGGCATTAATTCTAAGTCAGTCAGTGGTATTAGAATCAGCAGAGGCCTGAAAAGATCATTTTGCCTTATCCTCTGTGTTCTAATCATCAAGATATAATTATGGCTCTGTCTTCATTTTATGGAGTAAAGTTCAATATTATGCTAGAATTTCTCTGCAACTCAGAATGCACAAGAATCCAGGACAACTGCCTCTTGCGGAGGGCCTTGATTTAAGTAATGTCTCTGCTTTTGAATATGCTATCTAGGTTGGTCATAACTCTTCTTCCAAGGAGTAAGTGTCTTTTACTTTTATGGCTGCAGTCACCATCTGCAGTGATTTTGGAGTCCAAAAAAATAAAGTCTGACACTGTTTCTACTGTTTCCCCATCTATTTCCCATGAAGTGATGGGACCAGATGCCATGATCTTCATTTTCTGAATGTTGAGCTTTAAGCCCACTTTTTCACTCCCCTCTTTCACTTTTATCAAGAGACTTTTTAGCTCCTCTTCACTTTCTGCCATAAGGGTGGTGTCATCTGCATATCAGAGGTTATTGATATTTCTCCCGGCAATCTTGATTCCAGCTTGTGTTTCTTCCAGTCCAACGTTTCTCATGATGTACTCTGCATAGAAGTTAAATAAGCAGGGTGACAATATACAGCCTTGACGTACTCCTTTTCCTATTTGGAACCAGTCTGTTGTTCCATGTCCAGTTCTAATTGTTGCTTCCTGACTGCATACAGATTTCTCAAGAGGCAGGTTAGGTGGTCTGGTATTCCCATCTGTCTCAGAATTTTCCACAGTTTATTGTGATCCACACAGTCAAAGGCTTTGGCATAGTCAAAAAAGCAGAAATACATGTTTTTCTGGAACTCTCTTGCTTTTTCCATGATCCAGCGGATGTTGGTAATTTGATCTCTGGTTCCTCTGCCTTTTCGAAAACCAGCTACTTTGCCGACTAAGGTCCATCTAGTCAAGGCTATGGTTTTTCCTGTGGTCATGTATGGATGTGAGAGTTGGACTGTGAAGAAGGTTGAGTGCAGAAGAATTGATGCTTTTGAACTGTGGTGTTGGAGAAGACTCTTGAGAGTCCCTTGGACTGCAAGGAGATCCAACCAGTCCATTCTGAAGGAGATCAACCCTGGGATTTCTTTGGAAGGAATGATGCTAAAGCTGAAACTCCAGTACTTTGGCCACCTCATGCGAAGAGTTGACTCATTGGAAAAGACCCTGATGNTGAGTGCAGAAGAATTGATGCTTTTGAACTGTGGTGTTGGAGACGACTCTTGAGAGTCCCTTGGACTGCAAGGAGATCCAACCAGTCCATTCTGAAGGAGATCAACCTTGGGATTTCTTTGGAAGGAATGATACTAAAACTGAAGCTCCAGTACTTTGGCCACCTCATGCGAAGAGTTGACTCATTGGAAAAGACCCTGATGCTGGGAGGGATTGGGGGCAGGAGGAGAAGGGGACGCCAGAGGATGAGATGGCTGGATGGCATCATGGACTCAATGGACATGAGTCTGAGTGAACTCCGTGAGTTGGTGATGGACAGGGAGGCCTGGCGTGCTGTGATTCATGGGGTCGCAAAGAGTCGGACACGACTGCGCGACTGAACTGAACTGAACAAAATCAAAATAAATATTACCCAGCACTTCTACTGAAAATGTGTTGGATAGTAAACTATGGAGCACAGTTAGAGGAAAAGTGATTTAAAAAGAAGATGGAGAAATTAAAAACTGATAAGACTTATCATAATGGAGAAGTAAATGGCAATCTACTCCAGTACTCTTGCCTGGAAAATCCCATGGATGGAGGAGCCTTGTAGGCTACAATCTATGGGGTCGCTAAGAGTTGGACACAACTGAGCAACTTCATTTTCACTTTTCACTTTCATGCATTGGAGAAGGAAATGGCAACCCATTCCAGTGTTCTTGCCTGGAGAATCCCAGGGACAGAGGAGCCTGGTGGGCTGATGTCTATGGGGTCGCAGAGTCAGACATGACTGATGCGACTCAGCAGCAGCAGCAGCAGCAGCAGCAATTCTTACATGTTTTATATTCTGACTTTTCACACTAAACAATGAACTGGGATTTTAAGAAGTGTTCTCACATTGTTAAGAAAACCACCACCATGGTTATGTGTCTACGCATCTTTTCACACTTAAAGATGAAAACTAATTGTGTTCTAAATTAGAAGAAAGTCCCCCAGTGATTCCTCTTAGCATATGTTGACACATGAAACAAACCACCTATTATTTTACAAATATTAACTCCCTCAGTAGTACTCAAAACTCTACATTTTTTTTTTCTATTTTCTATATATAGTTTCCTTTACTTTTTATTCACTAGTTAATGTAACAAGTATCCATTGAGTGCTCACTAAGTGCTTGAAACTCTTCTAGACTTGGGGAATACTTCAGTAGAAAGTAAAGATTTCTCTCTTCTCTGTCCTGGCTCCTTGAGTCACTGTGTGGAAGGGATGTTTGGGCGTGCAGCCTGATCTGCCTCAGACTGTGACATGACCAACAAATAAACTTTACTGTGATATTCAGGCTAGTTTATTGTAAGAACTTACTGTAGCCTGCTCTTGTTAATAGGTAGATGAAAAGGGATTTTTAACCTGTAATTTTATAGCCGACAAATTTTTCATTTAAATGTGAGAATGTAATAAATACACAAATCCACTTTGCAAATACTCTGGAATGAAGTTTTAAAGGAGATAATTCAGAAAGTGTGAAAGACATAAGAGACTAAAAGGTGATCAAATAACTTATGAAATTTATTATTGTCCAAAAGGCTCTTATTTCAAAACAATAAATATATCCATAATGATTCAGAAAATAAAATGAACACTATTTCAGTATGATAGCTAGAAGTTAAATGAGAATTTATTCTAGTAAATATATGGTTACACGATACAGACAGGCTTCCCTGGTGGCTCAGCGGTAAAGAATCTGCCTGCCGATGCAGGAGGCAAAGGTTGAATCCCAGATAAAGGAAGATCCCATGGAGAAGAATATGGCAACCCACGCCAGTGTTTTTGCCTGGAAATCACATGACAGAAGAGCTTGGTGGGCTGCAGTGCATGGAGTCACAAAAGTTGAACATAATTTAGAGGCTAAATAATAGTAACAGTGCAGATATTCACAAGTATGAACAGAAAAGTGGGTAAAATGACTATAAATATTAATTTCAGAAAATAATACATAATAAATAACATGGATCTTAAAACAGGAAAACAAACAAACAAAAAAAAAACAAAACAAAACCCTAGAGTTAATCAATAGGAAAGGGGAAAAAGCAACAAAAGAAATGGAAAAAATATATAATGATCAAAAATAATTCTCAATATACCTGTACTTATGGTAAAGTTAGAAGAGGCAAGTTCATGAATTCAAAAGCAAACACTCTCTAATTTTAAAAGATTCAACAATATGTTTTCAAAATATTAAAAAATAAATTCACAGAACAAAATTTGAGAAAAACTGAAAATTTGGAAGTTGGATAAAGGTAGAAAATATGAGGGCTTCCCAGGTGGCGCTAGTGGTAAAGAACCTGGCTGGCAATGCAGGTAGACCTAAGAGGCCTGGGTTCTATCTTTGGGTGGGGAAGATTTCCTGGAGAAGGAAAAGCTCCAGTATTCTTGCCTTGGGAAAATATGAAACAAAATGCACTGGGATTTCTAATTGTACCATGTAATAATATTACATTTAGATAAAAGGGGAAAATCAGTGAAAGAAAATGAAGCTAAATAAACAGTGAACAGGCATATAAAGCCATTATAAAAATAAATGCACTTACAGACAGAGAATAAGAAGGCGAAGGAGTAGGTGAACAAGGAGTGTATCTCCACGGATACATCAGGAATACACCTTCAGACACAGAAGTGCACTCAGAACACCAGCTAAGGGCAGACAGGAGTACCTGCCCAATGAAAAAGAAAATATAGAGCCACGCAAAACTCGGTAGGAAGAAGGAACCAGGGGGAAAAACAGGAGTGTTAGTAGGACCGGACTGCCCTCTGGGGTGGGGGAACAGAAGCAGGGAGAAGCATTTAAGGCTGAGAGTGAAACAGCTGATCTGTGGCAGCCTAAAGGGGATGAGAATCAGACAGTCCCTGCCGCAGTCTTACACATCCCGAAGAGGGGTGCAGGTCCCCTGAAGGTGCAGCCGCTGGGAGATGGAGTTTAGAGATTGTGGAGCAATCTCAGGGCAAGGGCTGCTTTTGACTGTGGAGAGATGGACTGAGGGGATGTGAGGGAGGAGACTGTGGTGGGAAAAGCCTGTGGAGGAAAGCTGGGCAGCCATGAAAGCAAGGCAGTACTGCTGAGTCACACATAGGGGATGGAGCCATCACCATAGCCTCTCTCTCCCCACACACCATCATTGGCAGCTGAACAAGAGAGAGCCTGGCCCATCAAACAGCTAGTGCATTGCACTACAGAGTAGGAGCCCACCCAGGATTCCCCTTTAGGTGCTTGATGTGCTGATTCTACAGAGTAGGACCCTAGCTGGAGGGCCCTTCTTTGTGCCTGATGCACTGAACAACAGAGAAGGACCCCAGGCAAGGGAGGGGAGGTCTCTAAGTGCCTAAGCTGGTTGAGCTATAGAGAAAGACTGGCCAAAGAGGCCTTCTGATTGCCATCTACAAGATGCTCAAAAAAAGACTGTGATAGGGCTGTAACTCCTGAGGCAGAGGCAGTCCATGCCCCTGCACACTTGGCGCCACCAGGGTCCCTGCAAGCCAAGCAGCTGCACCACCTTCACACCCAACTCTCACTGGGCAGAGCTGCCACAGACAAAAAAAACGTCTTGCATCTATTTGCTTTGGTAGTGTCCGACTCTGCGACCCTGTAGACTGTGGCTTGCCAGGCTTCTGTCAGGGAAGGGGGATTCCCGAGGCAAGAATACTGGAGCATATCGGTCAATACTGGTTGCCATCCCCTTCTAGAGCACCATATTTCCTGCTGCCCTATCTCCCAACTCCCTTGAGTACCTGGAGCTGCCAGAACCCCTGCAATCCAAGCAGCTGCATGACCTTCACACCTGGCCCTCACAGGGGCAAACCCAAGTCCTCCAGGGCAGCCTCAGGAGCAAACCCCAGTGAGTGACCCACAGGCAGAGGTGGAAATAAAACCACAATTGAAACCCAGGGGCAGTGTGGCTAAGGAAGAAGACCCAAAACCTTTCACCAGCTGAACAAGCTGCAGATTAAATCCATACGATCAACTAGGCAGAGTCTGTGTCTATGAAATATATAAAATGTCATTGAGAGATCTCACAAAATAAAACACACTAGTTCTGATAGCTGTGGACATTGGAGGCAAGAACACACAGGAGTAGGACCAGATTAGAATCTGAGCTGCCCCAATAGGAGATCCAGAGATCAGCACAGTGTTAAAGGGCATCCTAGGGAGTGAGGTAGATTGTGACTCCCAGCGAGGGAAAGGACTCTGACAGCAATGACTCAAGAATAACATTTATTATTATGTTTTGACTGTTCTGTAGTTTTTTTTTCTTTTTTTTTCCATTTCCCCCTCTGTTGTAGTTGTCAATTTTATTTACACTATGAAACCTAATTAAGCTTTTGAGTTTTTTTTTTTTTCCTCTCAGTCACATTTTTTATTGTTGCTATAAGCCTCTGCCACTACATTGGGCTTTTGAAGTTCTACGGAGTTTTCTTTTCTTTTTTTCTTTTTTTTCTTTTCTCTTTTTTTTTTAACTTTAATTTTTTAAACCTACTATCCTTTTTTTGTACATTTATTCTTTTGTTTGCTTTTTCTACTGTTATTTTCCCCTTGCATTAGTCTTTAATGTATATAAAACTTCTTTATCTACATTTAACTTTGCATATCTATTTGTTCTTTCTTTTCTTTCCTCTCAACATATTTGTTAGTTGTATTTTCATTGTTTTATTCCCCAATTGGCACTTTGCTTTTGTTTTGTTTTCCCGTATGTGCTTTAGTTAGTTTTGTTCAGGTAGATATAATTTTTTTGTTGTTTGTTTGCTGGGTCAGTCCATTGTCATTATTTTTGTTGGACTGTTTGATTTTGGTTATGGGTGTATATGTACATGTGTATATTCAGTCACACTTTTTATTGTTATAAGCCTCTGCCTCTACATTGGGCTTTTGCAGTTCTGTGGAGTTTGCCTTTTTTTTTTCCCCCCTCTTTTCTCTTTTTTATAATTTAAATTTTTAAACCTATCATATTTTTTCCACATTTATTCCTTTGTTTGCTTTTCCTACTGTTATCTTCCCCTTGCAGTTAATCTTTAATGTGTATAAATCTTCTTCACCTACCTCTATTTAACTTTACATATCTATTCTTTCTTTCTTTCCTTTCATCTCAACATATTTGGTAGGTTTGATTACACTGCTTTATTCCCTACTTGACATGTTGCTTTAGTTTTGTCTTACAGTTTGTGCTTTAGCTGGTTTTATTTTTAAATGGTAAATATAATTTTTTATTTCCTTTGTTCACCAGGTTAGTTTACTCTACTTTATTTTTGTTGTACTGTTTTGACTTTGCTGATGGGTGTATATGTATATGTATATATAATATATATTATTATTTGCCTGATTTTGTAACAGCCATTTGTCTGGGTTCATCATTGGTTTCTCATTTCTGGATATTCATGTTAATCTCATTTAATACCATAACAAACCACTTGTGGAATCTTTGTTCCTGACTAGAGATCAAGCCCTGAGCCTTTGGAATTGGAACACTGACTCCAAGACGCTAGACTACCAGAGAACTAACCCTAAGGATATCAAATAGCAAGAACCTACACAAAGAAAACCACTTGACTACAAGGCCTAGCATACCCAATCACCATTTGCACACTGTGAAGGATGCCTCATCTAACAACAAACAAAACAAAAATACAAACCCAATCATCAGCAGATAGGAGTACCCCCTCACTCAGCCTTGCCAATCAGAGGAAAAACAAACAAACAAAAACTCAGCAAGAAATTTCACCCTATAAGAAACTTACACAAACCACTGGACCAAGCTTAGGAGGGTAGAAACCAAAAGGAAGAAATAATTCAACGTTGAAGCCTGGAAAAAGGAAACCTCAAATATAATAAGTTAAAAAAAATAAATAAATAATGAAAAGGCAGAAAATACTACACAAATGAGGTCCAAATAAATGAAGAGTAAATAGGAAAACTAGCTGAAAAAGAATTCAGAAAAATGATAGTAAAGATGATCAAAAACCTTGAAAACAAAATAGAGAAAATGCAAGAATCAATGAACAAAGACCTAGAAGAATTAAACAATAAGCATACAGAGACAACATAATTATTGAAATTAAAAATATTCTCAGTTCAGTTCAGTCACTCAGTCGTGTGTGACTCTTTGTGACCCCATGAATCACAGCACACCAGGCCTCCCTGTCCATCACCAACTCCCAGAGTTCACTCAGACTCACATCCATCGAGGCAGTGATACCATCCAGCCATCTCATCCTCTGTCTTCCCCTTCTCCTCCTGCTCCCAATCCCTCCTAGCATCAAGGTCCTTTCCAATGAGTCAACTCTTCGCATGAGGTGGCCAAGCTTTAGCATCATTCCTTCCAAAGAAATCCCAGGGCTGATCTCCTTCAGAATGGACTGGGTGGATCTCCTTGCAGTCCAAGGGACTCTCAAGAGTCTTCTCCAACACCACAGTTCAAAAGCATCAACTCTTCGGTGCTCAGCCTTCTTCACAGTCCAACTCTCACATCCATACATGACCACAGGAAAAACCATGGCCTTGAGTAGATGGACCTTAGTCGGCAAAGTAATATCTCTGATTTTGAATATGCTATCTAGGTTGGTCATAACTTTTCTTCCAAGGAGTAAGGTCTTTTAATTTCATGGCTGCAGTCACCATCTGCAGTGATTTTGGAGCCCAAAAAAATAAAGTCTGACACTGTTTCCACTGTTTCCTCATCTATTTCCCATGAAGTGATGGGACCAGATGCCATGATCTTCGTTTTCTGAATGTTGAGCTTTAAGCCAACTTTTTCACTCTCCTCTTTCACTTTCATCAAGAGGCTTTTTAGTTCCTCTAAAAATATTCTGGAAGGGATCAATAGCAGAATATCTGAGGCAGAAGAACAAATTGGTGAACTCAAAGATAAAATGGCGGAAATAACTGCTGAAAAGCAGAATAAAGTTAAAAGATCAAAAAGATTTGAAGATAGTCTCAGGGACATCTGGGACCATATCAAATGCACTAGCATTTAAATTATAGGGGTCCCAGAAGAAGAAGATAAAAAGGAATGGTATGAGAAAGTTTTTGAAGAGATTATAGTTGAAAATTTTCCCAACATGGAAAAGGAAACAGTCAATGAAGTCCAAAAGGCACAAACAGTCCCAAACAGGATAAATCCAAGGAGAAACACACCAAGACACTAACTAATCAAACACAAAGGAAGATTATTAAAAGCACCAAGGGAGAAGCAACTAGTAACATGCAATGGAAACTCCATACACTTAGCAGCTGATCTTTCAGCAGAAACTCTGCAGGCCAGAAGGAATGCCAAGATATATTTAAAGTACTGAAAGGGACAAATCTATAACCAAGATTACTGTACCTGGCAAGGATCTCCTTCAAAATTGGTGGCTAAATCAAAAGCTTTTCAGACAAGCAAAAGTTAAGAGAATTCAATACCACCAAACCAGCTTTACAACAAATGTTAAATGGACTTACATAGTCAAGAAATACAAGAGAGGAAAACAGATCTACAAAACCAACCCCAAACTATTAAGAAAATGGCAACAGGAACATATATATCAATAATTATTTTAAATGTAAATGGATTAAATGCTCCAACCAAAAGATATGGAGTGACTGAATGGATACAAAAATAATACCCATATTGTGCTGTCTCCAAGAAACCCACTTCAGACCTAAAGATGCATATAGACTGAAAGTGAGAGGATGGAAAAATACATTCCATGCAAATAGGAAGCAAAAGAAAACTGGAATAACAATCCTCATATCAGACAAAATAGACCTTAAAATAATGAATATTATAAGACATAAGGAAGGACACTACATTATGATCAAGGGACCAATCCAAGAGGAAGACATAACAATTGTAAATATCTATGCACCCAACATAGAAGCACTTCAATATATAAGACAAACACTAACAGACATAAAAGGAGAAATTGACAATAACACAATAATAGTAGGAGACTTTAACACCCCACTCACACCAATGGAGAGATCATCAAAACAGAAAATTAATAAGGAAACACAAATTTTAAATGATACATTAGATGAGATGGATCTCATTGATATCTTCAGGATATTCCATCTAAATGCAGAAGAATACACCTTCTTCTCAAGTTCACATGGAACATTCTCCAGGATAGACCACATCTTGGATCTCAAATCAAACCTCAGTAAATTTAAGAAAACTGGAATGGTATCAAGCATCTTCTCTGACTACAACACTATGAGACTAGATATCAATTACAAGAAAAAAAATGTAAGAAACACAAACACATGGAGAGTAAACAACCCATTTCTAAATAAACAACAGGTTACTGAAGAAATCAAAAGGGAAATAAAAAAAAATTCTAGAAACAAATGACAGTGAAAACACAGCCACTCAAAACCGATGGGATGCAGCAAAAGCAGTTCTCAGAGGGAAGTTCATAGTAATACAATCCTACCTCAAGAAACAAGAAAAATATCAAATAGACAACCTAACATTACAGCGAAAACAACTGAAAAAAGAAGAACCAAAAAACTCCCAAAATTAGTTCAGTTCAGTCGCTCAGTTGTGTCCGACTCTTTGCAACCCCATGAATCGCAGCACGCCAAGCCTCCCTGTCCATCACCATCTCCCGGAGTTCACTCAGATTCATGCCCATCGAGTCAGTGATGCCATCAGCCATCTCATCCTCTGTCGTCCTCTTCTCCTCCTGAGAGCAAGGAAATAAAACTAGCCAATCTTAAAGAGAAATCAACCCTGAATACTCATTGGAAAGACTGTTGCTAAAGCTGAAACTCTAATATTTTGGTAATTTGATGTGAACAGCTGACTCATTGGAAAAGTCTCTGATAGCTGGGAAAGATTGAAAGCAAAAGGAAAAGAGTTTGTCAGAGGATGAGATGGCTGGATGGCATCACAGAAGCAATGGACATGAACTTGGACAAATTTGGTTGGTGAGGGACTGGGAGGCCTGGCATGCTGCAGCCCATGGGGTCACAAACAGTCAGATATGACTTAAATGAGACATTTTAAGTCAGAGACTAAAATGAGACATTTTTCAATCTGAGGTCATGGAATGCATTATAAATATTTTCTAAACTTACTTTGGGCTTCCCTGGTGGCTCAGAGGTTAAAGCTTCTGCCTCCAGTGCGGGAGACCCGGGTTTGATCCCTGGGTCGGGAATATCCCCTGGAGAAGGAAATGGTAACCCACTCCAGTATTCTTGCTTGGAGAATCTCATGGACTAAGGAGCCTGGTGGGCTGCAGTCCATGGGGTCACAAAGAGTCGGACACGACTGAGTGACTTTACTTACTTACTTACTTAAACTTTATATTTCTTACTGAAATGACTAATTATCCTCACATTATATTGTGCTTTCAATATCATTTTAATCCCAGCACTCTCTGAATATACCACCATTTTTAAAAGCCCAGTTTTGTTCTTGTTTTTGCTTTTATAAGCAAGATGTGATTAACAACCTTGTACCTTCATTTTATGCAAAGCTTACACATTTGTTTCAGAATTTCTAAAAAATAATTTCTCTGTCATCAGGTTGTTTTTTAATGCTTATGGCTCATTTCCAAATTTTCAACAGAAGCTTTTATTCCTACCCACATAATTTGACAGTGTCCTCCACACTGAATTATGCACTTACCTGAACTATAAGACTTCAGAGTAAACACTTGAGTTTCATTTCACTTGCCATGCCCCATCTTCCTATTTTCTTACCTTAACTGGTCTTCTATCGGGCATGGTTGAATACACTTGGTGTTGAAACTAGCTCATTAATGGTAATGAAATTACCATTCTTGGATACTTGGAATTAGGATGAGGAAATTCTAATTCAGTTTTGTGTAGTTTCTTGAGGGAAAGTGGGCAGTCTTTTACCTACTTTGTATAAAAGGATGAACAAAGAGAATACATATTCTGAAAGAAATTTTGAAAATGTTTCAGAGAGAGACAGAGGCAGACCAGAAGATTCTTCCAACTTCCCAGTTCTAATTTTCAGTCTTTTGCTGAGATTCCATTGCCATCTTATTGTCGAATACCAAGAGTCAGCCTCTGTATCCTTAAAATCAATTTCTCTTATTTTCGCTTGGTTAAATTGCTTCCGTTACTTGGATCCAGAGAATCACAGTTAATGTAGACAACTATTTCCCCTTGACCTTGGCTGAATTTGTGGATTCTAGAGTCTTATAAATAACCTGGAAACATATTGGCTTGTGTTCAAAATTCTGCCTTCTGAATATTATTCTGTACTCTTGTCCAGTATTTTATGATTCATCCTGATTTTTGATCTAGGATGAAGAGCTTTGCTGATTCTCTGTAGTTATACCCTCCAACTGACCCTGCCCTGTTCTTCACTGCACTTGGTGGCTCCTTTTCAGAACAAACATTTGAACCTAAAACACACATAGGCAGAAAAATATCCTATTTTCATGTGACTGGCAAAAACAAAGTTTTATGTAAATATAGTTGAGTTTTCATAATAAAAATTTGTTCTAAGAAAGAGGATTATTTTTAGGAAAAGATTAAAAAAAAATGGAGAAAAAAAGTTGCATGACAAAATTCCTGAAAAAAAGATGTGGGAATTAGCCTTTCTTCCCCAAAGACTATATATCTTTGAATTTCATGATGTTTTTAATTTAATTTTTTAAAAATTGAGTCTCTGCCATTGAGTTTAAAATTAAGAAGGAACTGATGAGATTGTCAATGAAAAACATATGGCAGTGGAAAGAGTAAGCATTTATTTGGTAATTTGAAATTCTTTACAGTATGGTTTCATATTCCCAAAGAATACAGCTATTATGATAATATTAAAATGTTAATAAACATAAATTTAGTAACTGAGATGTCATTAGAAAGCAATCACTCATGTTTGTTTTAAAAGCTGCTTAGATATTTACATAATATTTTGTTTTGACTTCAAAAGAGAGATGATCAAATAAAACAGATGGGTCAATTTGAATAAGTGACAAGATTTCTTATTCAAATATATGGTTTCAGTTGCCCAAGATTCTCAGCCAAGTTTGGAAGTTTCCAGTGTGAGTAGAGCATGCTATTAAATTAACATGGAAGTAAAGACTAAATGATTTGTGATTTATTGGGAATTTTCTAGCCAAATTGATCCTATGACATTTACCTTAATTTTTTTTCCTTTCCCTTCCAACTATAAGTGCTTGCTTATGCATTTATCCACTAAATAACTGTTTATTGAACATTTCATACAAAGCACTGTGCTGGTCAATTTCAGGGGGAAAAAAAGTCTGTACTGATTCCACTATCTGAATGCATATTTATAAACAATTATAATGTAGAGAATAAACAGAGTATTCTAAGGAATCTGTAGATGCCTCATTTTTAGAGGTCTGAAGATTGACACAGCTGAGGGGATATTGAGATAGAAAATGTATACTCTATTTTAATCTGAGCTTCCTGAAAGTGAAAGTGAAGTCGCTCAGTCATGTCCGACTCTTTGCGACCCTGTGGACTGTAGCTCACCAGGCTCCTCCATCCATGGGATTCTCCAGGCAAGAATACTGGAGTGGGTTGCCATTTCCTTCTCCAGGGGTCTTCCTGACCCAGGGATCAAACCCAGGCCTCCCGCATTGCAGGCAGATGCTTTGGGCTTCCTAGGTGGCGTTAATTGTAAAGAACCTGCCTGTCAATGCAGGAAACATAAGACATGTGGGTGCCTGGGTCAGGAAGATTGTCTGGAGGGAAGATCCCCTGGAGGATGCATGGCAATCCACTAAACTATTCTGGCCTGGAGAATCCCATGGACAGAGGAGCCTGGCAAGCTACAGTCCATAGTGTCACAAAGAGTTGAGACAGGGCTGTAGTGACTTAACACACACACATGCTAAAGTCATAGCATATTTATTGTACTACAGTGGTTTCATCTAACCCTCTACAAGTCTTACTTTTGCAGTACCAAATGCAAACATGATTTCGGAGAAGAATCATATACTTGTTCCTAGTACATTCTTAACCATAATTTGAGGGCTGGAAAGATGTCTTCTAACTGAAAGAATATTGAAGTTTTGCTTTCTGGACTCCAGAAATGCTAACTGTAACAAACAGTTGTTTCCTGATTTTTACATTAATTTAAAAATATGTTAAAAAAGAGTTGCTGAAACTAGTTTCTGTATCCTCACTTAAAGTTAGGTTAGGACTCTTTTTGAACTCTAGATCCTCTAAGGTATAATTTGCACTGCTCGCTTCTACTTACTTTGAAAACACTTCCTTTCCCCAGTGCCATCAACTTTCTTTTATCAGCAATCCTCACAGTTCTGAAAGCTTCCATTCTCACCATGTGGCACTGTGTCTTGTAAGTGTATCACACAGTTTGGAGGCAGCTGCAATGATGTCCTGGTGTTATTTTCCTTGTGATGGAGAGTTATAACTCTTCCAGAGTCCATTTCAAGGTGAACTTGACTCCTGTGGTTATCAAACTACCTCCGTTAGAAGTGTTTCTGAATCATGCATATAACTGCTTCTGAGTCCTTCTGAAGACTACTATGGGTTCGGCAAAGGGCCAGAAAACTAAAATAATGTTATAGGATATTGTTTTTTAGGAAACTCATAAATGCTTTATTTAGCAATGGACAAGAACATTAAAAGACAAAACAAATCACAATCAAGTAAAAGTTGACTTGATGCTCCAAATAAATCACTTTGAAAGCCTAATATAACATAGTAAAATGATCAAATCATTTCACAGGACTGATTATCAGTATTTTGAAAATTGCTACCTTGACATCTATGGAGTGGAGGCAAAGGCTAATAGGCACATATTCAGTTCAGTCACTCAGTCGTGTCTGACTCTTTGCGACCCCATGAATTGCAGCACGCCAGGCCTCCCTGTCCATCACCAACTCCCGGAGTTCACTCAGACTCGCGTCCATCGAGGCACATATTAGAGGAATATATATATGTATGTATTTATTTATACATTTATATATATAAAATGTGTAATAGTAATATGATATATACATTGTACACACACACATATGTATGTATATATATATATATTCATTGGTATATTTATCTAATTGCATCTACTAAACTGTGCATTTAAACACAGAGACAATATTATTAGTTCCTAAAAATATCTATCATCAGTAGTTCTGGCATAGTTTACATTTATTCTTTCTCTTTCCTCTCTCTTTTTATATATATAGTATTAAATTATTATGTATAGTATTAAGCTGTTATATATAGTATATTTTATATATGTCCCAAACTATCTTTTGAAGGATATTTTCATAGCTAACAGCTTTGGAAGATAAGAGATAGTGTCTCCTTCTGAGGAAGAGAGCAGATTTGTTCCTGAAGGTTATAATACTGTCTCCCTAAAGGGCAAAGGTTGGGATGATTTCTTAGAAGCTCCAAAGCTTCCATACTTCTAAACTGAATCCCTGGGCTCCTGTCTACACACAGCATTCTCTGCCTCACTACTGTGGAACATGATGGAGTGAGAGACTCAATGTAAATGTGAAACTCATTGCCTGCTGTTTCAGGCATAATAAGGTCCTTTGCTTCTGACACAAAATCCTGTCTTCCTATAGCATCTATGAAGCTGTGACAGACTAACAGTTTAATTTTACAAGTAGAGTAAAATCTTAGCTTTGACACTTTGTAGTTTTTTTTTTTTTTAATAATAAAAGCAGTATTTTCTTAGTGCAAAGAGTTTACAAACATGAGGAAACATGTGAGGGAAAAAAATATCTAATCTCTGAACACAAAGAGGGTAACATTTTTATTTTAACACAAATTTTAATTTGCCTACATGTATATTTACATGATATCATACACTCATGGTAATAGCATAAATTACATTTTGCCTACTGCTTTCATCCCCTAAAATTATATGATGAGTATTTTGTGTCATTTTTTAAACATGATTTTGAATATTTGCTTAGTATTCATTTTATTATAACTAAATCCTTTATTTACATAATTATTCTTCTATTATTGAACATTTAGGTAATTTAAAGCTTTTACTTATTAAAAATGATTCTACATGAGCATTTTTGCATACTTTTATTGTGCTTCTCTTTTTACAAGTAAAAAGGAATCCAGAAGATGTAATTGCTAGGTCTCAACAATTTTTAATTTTTTTTTTAATGTGTGTTTTAGTTCTCTCATTTTTGAGGCAGAAGTTCCACATAATCTGAATCTGCATAGGAGATTCTGTAATCCTTAACCTCATTAGACTCTTCATCTGGGTGAATGGGCTTTGTGTTTCCATGCTTCTTGATTGGTTACTCCAGAAGTGTTCATCTGTTTCACAGATTCCACTGACATTTCCCTTTTCACCCTTCAATTAGGGAATCACCATCAAATGCACACGAGGAAGTAGATTTACTTTGCTGTACAGTCGCTGAGTCTCATCTGACTCTATTGTGACCCCATGGACCACAGCCTCCCAGGCTTCTCTCTCCTTAGGATTTGCCAGGCAAGAATACCGCAGTGGGTTTCCATTTCCTTCTCCAGGCTATCTCCTCGACCCAGGGACTGAACTCACATCTCTTGCTTAGCAGGTAGATTCTTTGTCACTCAGACACCTGATTGACTTTAGGTGGCTGTCAAAATCTATTATTTAATTCTTTGAATCTTTCTTAACATTTTGAAATAGCTGGCATTAATAGGATGACTATAGAACTTTGTCTCATTTTCAGTTCAGTTCAGTTCAGTCACTCAATCATGTCTGACTCTTTGCGACCCCATGAACTGAAGTGCACCAGGCTTCCCTGTCCATCACCAACTCCCAGAATTCACCCAAATTCATGTCCCTTGAGTCGTGATGCCATCCAACCATCTTATCCTCTGCAGTACCCTTCTTCTCCAGTCCTCAATCCCTCCCAGCATCAGGGTCTTTTCATTGGAAAAGAGTCAGCTCTTCTCATCAGGTGGCCAAAATATTGGAGTTTCAGCTTCACCATCAGCCCTTCCAATAAACTCCCAGGACTGATCTCCTTTAGGATGGACTGGTTGGATCTCCTTGCAGTCTAAGGGACTCTCAAGAGTCTTCTCCAACACCACAATTCAAAAGCATCAATTCTTTGGCGCTCAGCTTTCTTTATAGTTCAACTCTCA
The DNA here is from genome assembly GCA_006408695.1 of Aepyceros melampus. Classification (NCBI taxonomy): domain Eukaryota; kingdom Metazoa; phylum Chordata; class Mammalia; order Artiodactyla; family Bovidae; genus Aepyceros; species Aepyceros melampus. The sequence continues at coordinate 29,375 of SJXQ01007674.1, read as the reverse complement.
CATCCATACATAACCACTGGAAAAACTATAGCTGTAACTAGATGGACCTTTGTTGGCAGAGTAATGTCTCTGTTTTTTAATATGCTGTCTAGGCTAGTCATAACTTTCCTTCCAAGGAGTAAGTGTCTTTTAATTTCATGGCTGCAGTCATCATCTGCAGTGATTTTGGAGACCCAAATAATAAAGTCTGACACTCTTTCCACTGTTTCCCTATCTATCTGCCATGAAGTGATGGGACCAGATGCTACAATCTTAGTTTTCTGAATGTTGAGCTTTAAGCCAACTTTTATACTCTCCTCTTTCACTTTCATCAAGGGGCTCTTTAGTTCATCTTCACTTTCTGCCATAACGGTGATGTCATCTGCATATCTGAGGTTACTGATATTTCTCCTTGCAATCTTGATTCCAGCTTGTGTTTCTTCCAGCCAAGCATTTCTCATGATGTACTCTGCATGTAAGTTAAATAAGCAGGGTGACAATATACAGCCTTGATGTACTCCTTTTCCTATTTGGAACCAGTCTGTTGTTCCATGTCCAGTTCTAACTGTTGCTTCCTGACCTTCATATAGGTTTCTCAGAAGGCAGGTCAGGTGGTCTGGTATCCCCACCTCTTTCAGAATGTTCCCTGGTTTGCTGTAATCCACAGTCAAAGGCTTTGGCATAGTCAATAAAGTATAAATAGATGTTTTTCTGGAACTCTCTTGCTTTTTCAATGATCCAGTGGATTTGGCAATTTGATCTCTGATTCTTCTGCCTTTTCTAAAACCAGCTTGAACATCTGGAAGTTCATGGTTCATGTATTGCTGAAGCCTGGTTTGGAGAATTTTGAGCATTACTTTACTAGCATGTGAGATGAGTGCAATTGTGCGGTAGTTTGACTGTTGAATTAAAAAAAAAGTTCACAGCTTAAAAGTTGAGAGTGATGTTTTATTTGGTGTACATTTCTAGGACTTAAAAGTCCAGGAAGCGGCATTTTAAGTAACCCTGAGAAAACTGCTCTGAAGAGCAGTGGGGACACCATGATATAAAGGAGTTTTTGCAGCAACACCTGGTACCAGAAAATAATTACTGTTAATAAAAAGTGAAAGTGAAAGTTTCTCAGTTGTGTCTGACTGTTTGAAACCCCATGGTCTATATAGTTACTAAAAAGAAAATGAGATATCTCAAGTTAAGGGATTTAACACTTTTCTTTGTATATGAAGCTGCAGGAATTTGGGCTCACTGAAATTATGATGTGCCAGCTATCTGGGGCCAAGGTCCTATGTTTTCACATCCAGAGTTTCCTCAAGCTGCACCTCAGGGAGTGGCTGCCGTCTGATGACTGCTTGATGGCAGGTAGTCTTTGCCTCCTGAGTCACCTCAGAGATCATCATTGTGGGAATGGGGGTGCAATTGCCAATACTGTGACAGCCTTTGTTTACTAATATGGCAGGCAATATTTTATTTTTCAATGATTTTGGAATGGATTTGTTTATTATCCTAGAATTAATATCATGGTGATGTGCCATAATTTACCAAATTAAATATTTATTTACTTTCCAGCCAAAGTCTACCTGGGGAATACTCTCATTTTGTACACCTCTCTGATGCCTGCCACATCCTCTATAGCAATGACCATTACTTTTCTAGGCAAGTTTACCTGCCATTTTGACAACTGATGGTATATTGTGATAGTTCAGGCTATAAACCCTAGAGGTAAGCTTTAGACTCTAACATATATATCTAAAATCTAATTTTCTGATTGTATCAAAAATGTCAGTCACTTTGCCTCTTCCTAAATCAGTATGAATTGCCATAGGGTCAGGCAGCTGACATTTTGGGGCAACATAGTACTGGCCAATTAGCAAGCTGTGAGGCAGAAGATAGATGAGCTCCAGGTTGGGCTGTGTTGTGCGGTGCTTATTTGCTCAGTCATGTCCATCTCTCTGTGACCTTATAGACTGCAGGCCACCAGTCCATGGGATTTTCCAGGCAAGAATACTGGAGTGGGTAGCCATGCCCTCCTCCAGAGGGCTCCAGGATAGGCATTTACAATAGCCATTTGTTTGTACTTCAAGATGGAAATAATAACAGGAATAGGGCAAAGCTTGTCTCTACTTCATCTGGACACTTTAAGATAATAGTTATGATGGAGCAGAGAGGGACTAAACCCTGTTTGAGTAAAAGATCAAGAGGTCACATATTTCCCATCCTTGGGGCAAGGGAACCACTGCACATATGCAAAAAGACTCCTTGGGAGTCAAAATGAAGGGGGCACCACCCCAAAATCAGTGATGCCAAGGCCTCCCATAGGCCTCTGAGTTAGAATCCATCTTGGAAAAAAAATTTGCACACACAAGTCAGGAAGAGTCTTCTGGAAGGTTAAGTGTGGGGAAAAATAATTGGTCAAAACAAAGAACAACTTAGGTGGCTCAGTGGTAAAGAATCCACTTGCTAAGCAGAGAACGGGTTCCATTCCTGGGTCAGGAAGATGCCCTGAAGAAGGAAATGGCAACCTACTCCAGTATTTTTGCCTGGAAAATCCATGGTAGGCTAAGTCCATGGGGTCACAAAAGAGTCAGACATGACTTAGTGACTAAACAACACCAAAATAAAGAGCCAGAAGAACAATCCTATGTAAATGATTTAACCACCTCTTTGCTGTGCTCCTTCTCACTAGGCAGGACACCACATCCTTTTTTTTAATAGATGTGTGGTCCACTGAAGAAGGGAATGGCAAGCCACTTCAGTATTCTTGCCTTGAGAACCCCATGAACAGTATGCAAAGGCAAAATGATAGGATACCAAAGGAGAAACTCCCCAGGTTGGTAGGTGCCCAATATGCTACTGGAGATCAGTGGCAAAATAACTCCAGACAGAATGAAGGGATAGAGCCAAAGCAAAAACAATACCCAGTTATGGATGTAACTGGTAATAGAAGCAAGATCCGATGCTGTAAAGAGCAGTATTGCATAGGAACCTGGAATGTCAGGTCCATGAATCAAGGCAAATTGGAAGTGGTCAAACAAGAGATGGCAAGGGTGAACGTCGACATTCTAGGAATCAGCAAACTAAAATGGACTGGAATGGGTGAATTTAACTCAGATGACTATTATATCTACTACTGTGGGCAGGAATCCCTCAGAAGAAATGGAGTAGCCATCATGGTCAACAAAAGAGTCCGAAATGCAGTACTTGGATGCAGTCTCAAAAATGACAGAATGATCTCTGTTCGTCTCCAAGGCAAACCATTCAATATCACAATTATCCAAATCTATGCCCCAACCAGTAATGCTGAAGAAGCTGAAGTTGAACGGTTTTATGAAGACCTACAAGATCTTTTAGAACTAATACCCAAAAAAGATGTCCTTTTCATTATAGGGGACTGGAATGCAAAAGTAGGAAGTCAAGAAACACCTGGAGTAACAGGCAAATTTGGCCTTGGAATGCGGAATGAAGCAGGCCAAAGACTAATAGAGTTTTGCCAAGAAAATGCACTGGTCATAGCAAACACCCTCTTCCAACAACACAAGAGAAGACTCTACACATGGACATCACCAGATGGTCAACACCGAAATCAGATTGATTATATTCTTTGCAGCCAAAGATGGAGAAGCTCTATACAGTCAACAAAGACAAGACCGGGAGCTGACTGTGGCTCAGATCATGAACTCCTGATTGCCAAATTCAGACTTAAATTGAAGAAAGTGGGCAACACCACTAGACCATTCAGGTATGACCTAAATCAAATCCCTTATGATTATACAGTGGAAGTGAGAAATAGATTTAAAGGTCTAGATCTGATAGATAGAGTGCCTGATGAATTATGGAATGAGGTTCGTGACATTGTACAGGAGATAGGGATCAAGACCATCCCCATGGAAAAGAAATGCAAAAAGGCAAAATGGCTGTCTGGGGAGGCCTTACAAATAGCTGTGAAAAGAAGAGAAGCAAAAAGCAAAGGAGAAAAGGAAAGATATAAGCATCTGAATGCAGAGTTCCAAAGAATAGCAAGAAGAGATAAGAAAGCCTTCTTCAGCAATCAATGCAAAGAAATAGAGGAAAAGAACAGAATGGGAAAGACTAGAGATCTCTTCAAGAAAATTAGAGATACCAAGGGAACATTTCATGCAAAGATGGGCTCGATAAAGGACAGAAATGGTCTGGACCTAACAGAAGCAGAAGATATTAAGAAGAGGTGGCAAGAATACACGGAAGAACTGTACAAAAAAGATCTTCATGACCCAGATAATCATGATGATGTGTTGACTAATCTAGAGCCAGACATCTTGGAATGTGAAGTCAAGTGGGCCTTAGAAAGCATCACTACGAACAAAGCTAGTGGAGGTGATGGAATTCCAGTTGAGCTGTTTCAAATCCTGAAAGATGATGCTGTGAAAGTGCTGCACTCAATATGCCAGCAAATTTGGAAAACTCAGCAGTGGCCACAGGACTGGAAAAGGTCAGTTTTCATTCCAATTCCAAAGAAAGGCAATGCCAAAGAATGCTCAAACTACCGCACAATTGCACTCATCTCACATGCTAGTAAAGTAATGCTCAAAATTCTCCAAGCCAGACTTCAGCAATATGTGAACCGTGAACTCCCTGATGTTCAAGCTGGTTTTAGAAAAGGCAGAGGAACCAGAGATCAAATTGCCAACATCCGCTGGATCATGGAAAAAGCAAGAGAGTTCCAGAAAAACATCTATTTCTGCTTTATTGACTATGCCAAAGCCTTTGACTGTGTGGATCACAATAAACTGTGGAAAATTCTGAAAGAGATGGGAATACCAGACCACCTGACCTGCCTCTTGAGAAATCTGTATGCAGGTCAGGAAGCAACAGTTAGAACTGGACATGGAACAACAGACTGGTTCCAAATAGGAAAAGGAGTACGTCAAGGCTGTATATTGTCACCCTGCTTATTTAACTTATATGCAGAGTACATCATGAGAAACGCTGGACTGGAAGAAACACAAGCTGGAATCAAGATTGCTGGGAGAAATATCAATAACCTCAGATATGCAGATGACACCACCCTTATGGCAGAAAGTGAAGAGGAACTAAAAAGCCTCTTGATGAAAGTGAAAGAGGAGAGTGAAAAAGTTGGCTTAAAGCTCAACATTCAGAAAACGAAGATCATGGCATCTGGCCCCATCACTTCATGGGAAATAGATGGGGAAACAGTAGAAACAGTGTCAGACTTTGTTTTTTTGGGCTCCAAAATCACTGCAGATGGTGACTGCAGCCATGAAATTAAAAGGCGCTTACTCCTTGGAAGAAAAGTTATGACCAACCTAGATAGTATATTCAAAAGCAGAGACATTACTTTGCTGACTAAGGTCCGTCTAGTCAAGGCTGTCGTTATTCCTGTGGTCATGTACGGATGTGAGAGTTGGACTGTGAAGAAGGCTGAGCACTGAAGAGTTGATGCTTTTGAACTGTGGTGTTGGAGAAGACTCTTGAGAATCCCTTGGACTGCAAGGAGTTCCAACCAGTCCATTCTGAAGGAGATCAACCCTGGGATTTCTTTGGAAGGAATGATGCTAAAACTGAAGCTCCAGTACTTTGGCCACCTTATGTGAAGAGTTGACTCATTGGCAAAGACCCTGATGCTGGGAGGGATTGGGGGCAGGAGGAGAAGGGGACGACTGAGGATGAGATGGCTGGATGGCATCACGGACTCAATGGACGTGAGTGAGTGAATTCTGGGAGTTGGTGATGGACAGGTAGGCCTGGTGTGCTGCGATTCATGGGGTCGCAAAGAGTCGGACACGACTGAGCGACTGAACTGAAACTGAACTGTATCTCAGTCTGGCTTGTGTCTTGAATAAACTATTTCTCGCTGTCCTCTCCCATTTCTGTGCTCTTCCATTTCTTGTGCCTCTCTAACAATAAATTTAGCCCTAATGGCAACCTACTCCAGTACTCTTGCCTGGAGAATCCCATGGATGGAGGAGCCTGGTAGGCTACAGTCCATGGGGTCGCAAAGAGTTGGACACGACTGAGCCACTTCACTGGAGAAGGCAATGGCACCCCACTCCAGTACTCTTGTCTGGAAAATCCCATGAATGGAGGAACCTGGTGGGCTGCAGTCCATGGGGTTGCCAAGAGTCGAACACGACTGAGTGACTTCACTTTCACTTTTCACTTTCATGCATTGGAGAAGGAAATGGCAACCCACTCCAGTGTTCTTGCCTGGAGAATCCCAGGGACAGGGGAGCCTGGCAGGCTGCCGTCTATGGGGTCGCACAGAGTCTGACATGACTGAAGTAACTTAGCAGCAGCAGAGCAACTTCACTTTACTTTATTTTACAATTTTTGCCTCCTTGACACATTCCTGCTTTCAAACAGAGGCACAAACCAGGGAAAATTTGCCTCTGACCTCTAACTTTTGTTGGTCTAGTGGCTAGAATTCTTTGTCTTCATATAGGCTGATGATGGCTGTTGTTTAGTTGCTGTTATATTTGACTCTTGCAACCCCATGGACTACAACCTACCAGGCTCCTCTGTCCATTGGATTTCCCAAGCAAGAATACTGGAGTGGATTGCCTTTTCTTCTTCACTTCATACAGGCTCAGTTCAGTTCAGTTCAGTTCATTTGCTCAGTCATGTCTGATTCTGCGACCCCATGAATCACAGCACACCAGGCCTCCCTGTCCATCACCAACTCCTGGAGTTCACTCAGATTCATGTCCATTGAGTCAGTGATGCCATCCAGCCATCTCATCCTCGGTCGCCCCTTCTCCTCCTGCCCCCAATCCCTCCCAGCATCAGGGTCTTTGCCAATGAGTCAACTCTTCGCATAAGGTGGCCAAAGTACTGGAGCTTCAGTTTTAGCATCATTCCTTCCAAAGAAATCCCAGGGCCGATCTCCTTCAGAATGGACTGGTTGGATCTCCTTGCAGTCCAAGGGACTCTCAAGAGTCTTCTCCAACACCACAGTTCAAAAGCATCAATTCTTCTGTGCTCAGCCTTCTTCACAGTCCAGTTGTCACATGCATACATGACCACAGGAAAAACCATAGCCTTGATTAGACAGACCTTAGTCAGCAAAGTAATGTCTCTGCTTTTGAATATACTATCTAGGTTGGTCATAACCCTTGCGGTCACAAAGAGTCAGACATGACTGAGCATGCATCAACCCGTAGTCTAGAACTTCAATTACTTGTGTGTGTGTTTTTCTTAATTAGTTGGAATAATAATTTATAGATTCCCTTTTACGTTTTTCTCTAAATTTTATTTTACTCATGACTGCCGGGGTCCAGCCCCAGTGAATCTAGGGTGATTCGAAGGTGGAGGTGGAGTCAGCAAAAAAAACACTTATTGAGAAATATAAGATTAGATTAGGAAATAATAGTATAGTAGGAAAATTTAGATGGAGAAAAGAAGGCTGAATAACTTGGTTTATGTGGAATACCAATCACCACCTACGTAGGCCACAGGCATCTTTCCATTCTCCCGAAGGAGAGGAGGCACTGAGGCCTCCCTGGTCCGATCTTAGAAGCCCAGGCATAATTAGTAGGCTTGGTGAGGACCCACTTCCCAGATGGAAATTCAGTCAGAAGGGGAAAGAAAGAACGACACGGGGGAAATCAGCCTTTTCAGTAACTGATCCCCTTTTCTTTATTTTCAGGTTTGCTTATATACCTTTTTTACACATAGGGATGAATACAGAGTCACGTGGGGGTCAGCAGTCCTGACCCTTATCAAAATCAGGTGCTTTACATAAAAAAAGGTCTTAGGGGTTTTACATCATCTCTGGCCATGAGGCCTGCTGACACTTTATGACCTTCTCTTTCTGATAACCAAAAAAAAACTTATTTTTTCCAAGAGTGTTTTTCCTTAAACCAGGCACCACCCTCCAAATAAAGTTACATTCCTATAGGGTAAGGGTGTAGTGAGTTCATGACCCAGATAATCATGATGATGTGATGACTAATCTAGAGCCAGACATCTTGGAATGTGAAGTCAAGTGGGCCTTAGAAAGCATCACATTGAACAAAGCTAGTGGAGGTGATGGAATTCCAGTTGAGCTGTTTCAAATCCTGAAAGATGATGCTATGAAAGTGCTGCACTCAATATGCCAGCAAATCTGGAAAACTCAGCAGTGGCCACAGGACTGGAAAAGGTCAGTTTTCATTCCAATTCCAAAGAAAGGCAATGCCAAAGAATGCTCAAACTACCGCACAATTGCACTCATCTCACATGCTAGTAAAGTAATGCTCAAAATTTTCCAAGCCAGACTTCAGCAATACATGAACCGTGAACTCCCTGATGTTCAAGCTGGTTTTAGAAAAGGCAGAGGAACCAGAGATCAAATTGCCAGCATCTGCTGGATCATGGAAAAAACAAAAAAGCTCAACATTCAGAAAACTAAGATCATGGCATCCAGTCCCATCAGTGGAAACAGTGTCAGACTTTACTTTTTTGGGAAACAGTGGAAACAATGTCAGACTTTATTTTGGGGGGCTCCAAAATTACTGTAGATGGTGACTGCAGCCATGAAATTAAAAGATGCTTATTCCTTGGAAGAAAAGTTATGACCAACCTAGATAGCATGTTCAAAAGCAGAGACATTACTTTGCTGACTAAGGTCCGTCTAGTCAAGGCTATGGTTTTTCCAGTGGTCATGTATGGATGTGAGAGTTGGACTGTGAAGAAGGCTGAGCACTGAAGAATTTATGCTTGTGAACTGTGATGATGGAGAAGACTCTTGAGAGTCCCTCGGACTGCAAGGAGATCCAACCAGTCCATTCTGAAGGAGATCAGCCCTGGGATTTCTTTGGAAGGAATGATGCTAAAGCTGAAACTCCAGTACTTTGGCCACCTCATACGAAGAATTGACTCATTGGAAGAGACTCTGATGCTGGGAGGGATTGGGGGCAGGAGGAGAAGGGGACGACCAAGGATGAGATGGCTGGATGGCATCACTGATTCGATGGGTGTGAGTCTGAGTGAACTCCTGGAGTTGGTGATGGACAGGGAGGCCTGGCATGCTGGGATTCATGGGGTCGCAAATAGTCGGACACGACTGAGTGACGGAACTGAACTCCAACTAAAAAACAATCTATTCTTTTAAACCTTTTTATTTTGTATTGGGTATAGCTGATTTATGAACAGTGTTTGGGTCGTTTCAGGTGAACAGCTAAGGGACTCACCCGTACACACACACACACACACATATATATATATATATATCCATTCTCCCTACACTCCCATGCTGACAGGGCAGTCACATAACATTGAGCAGAGTTGTGGGTTAGTTCTCTGGGCTAGGAAGATTCCCTGGAGAAGGAAAGAGCAACCACTCCAGTATTCTTGGTTGGTAAATCCCATGGACAGGAGCTGGCAGGCTACAGTCCATGAGGACAGAAAGAGATGGACACACACAGAAGGAGTACACACACACACACAGACACACCATGTGCCATACTTAGACCCTTGATGGCTATTCATTTTAAATAGAGCAGGGTGTACATGACCTTTCCACACTCCGTAACAATCTCTTTCCCCCATCTGACCCCGAGAAACTAGAAGTATGTTCTCTAAGTAAGTCTGTGAGTCTCTTTCTGAGAATGCACAACATCCTTATTGCTGATATGAAGAAAGTTTTATGGGTTTGGATAGAAGATCCAACCAGCCACAACATATTCTTAGGCCAAAGCCTAACTGAGATCAAAGCCCTAACTCTCTTCATTTCTATGAAGCCTGAGAGAGGTGAAAAAGCTGCAGAAGAGAAATTTGAAGTCAGCAGGGGGTGGATTATGGAGTTTAAGGAAAGAAGCCATCTCCATAACATAAAGTGCAGAGTGTAGTAACTAGACCTGATGTAGAAGCTGCTGCAAGTTTTCCAACAGATTTAGCTAAGACAATCTATGAAGGTGGCCCACTGAGTCAGAGATTTCCAGTGTAGACAAAATATCCATCTATTGGAAGAAGATACCCACCAGAACTTTGATATCTGGAGAGGAGTAGTCAATGCCCGGCTTCAAAGATTCCAGGAACAGGCTGATTCTCTTGATAAGGACTAATGCAGCAGATTACTGGAAGTCAATGGTCCCTTACCACTAGGAAAATTCTAAAGCCCTTTAGAATTAGGCTGAATCTGCTCTGCCTGTTATCCTTAAATGAAACAATGAAGCCTGGATGACAGCATACCTGTTTACAACATTGGCACCATGTGTTTTAAGTCCAAAGTTGAGACCAACTGCTCAGAAAGATTCCTTTCAAAATATTACTGCTGATTGACATAGCATCCAAGAATGTGATGGAGAAGTACAATGAGATTCATGTTATTTTCATGGCTGCCAACACAACATCCATTCCGAAGCAGATGAATCGCGGAGTAATTATGATGTTCAACTCATTGTATTTAGGAAGCATATTATAGGCTATAGCTGCATAGATAGTTATTCCTCTGTTGGATCTGGGCAGAGTCAACTGAAAAATTTCTGCACTGAATTCATTAAAGAAAAAAATGATATAGTCTTTTTTAAAAAAATGTGCTAATTTATTTTTTTGGTTGCATTGGTCTTAATTGACGCATGCGGGGTCTTTGTTGGGCCATGCAGGATCCTTCATGGCAGCACACAGACTCTCTAGTGGTGTTGCCTGGGCTCAGGATTTGCGATATGTGGGCTAAGTTTTTTGGCGACATGTGGGATCTTAGGTCTCTGAACAGGTATCAAGCCATCATTCCTTGCATTGGACGGTGGATTCTTCACCACTGGGCCACCAGGGAAGTCCCTTTACAGTGGATTGATTCATGGTTATAGATTCCAATGAAAACAGTGAATCACGGGAATAGGTTGAACTATCAACATCAATGTGAGTATGGGAGTAGATTTCTACCTTCACAGATGACTTTTAGGGGTTCAAGAATTCATTAGAGAAAGTAATTGCAGATGTGTGGAAATAACAAGGAAGGTAGAGTTAGAAGTGGAGCCTGAAGGTGTGGCTGAATTGCTGCAGCTGCATCATAAAGCTGAAATGAATAAGGGTTCATTCTTATGCATGAGAAAGGAAGTGGTTTCTTGAGACAGAAATTGCTGTTGGTGAAGAAGCTATGAAGTTTATGGAAATGACAACAAAGGATTTAGAACATAACCTAAACTTAGTTGAAAAAAGCAGCAGCAGACTGCAGAAGATGAACTTCAATTTTGAAAGAAGTTCTACTGTGGGTAAAAACACTGTTAAAGGGCACTGCATACTCCAGAGAAATCTGTGAACGGAAGAGTCATACGATGTGGCAAATCTCATTGTCATCTTCTTTTCAGAAATTGCCCTACCTACACCAGCCTTCAGCAACCAGCATCCTGATCAGTCAGCAGACATAGACACTGAGACAAGACCCTCCACCAGCAAAAAGATTTTGACTCATGAAGATACAGATGATGCTCAAACTTCTTTATTTTAGAAACACAGTGCTGTTAATTAAGCTTTGTATATTATTTATTTAGTCATAAAGTTATTGCACACTTCACAGACTTCAGACAGTGTCAACAAAACTATATGCAATGTGGGAAATGAAAAATTTGTGTGATTCACTTTATTATGATCTTCAATTTAGTGCCCTGATCTGGAACACAGCCTGGACTATCTCTGAGGTTTTGCTGTATCTACATGGCTTTTGGTACACATTTTCCATCTGGAACTAACATTGGGTTGGTTGTGTAGTAAGATGAACACGTGATCTATTGTTGAGATACAGTGAAATATACATCTCAAGGCAGGATTTAGTTTTACTCCTACAAACAATGTACAAAAACTCCTGTTATTGCATTTCCTGTACCACTTGATCCAGATTTATTTTAAAGGCTGTCAGTTATACGAATATGTCCCAGGATATGGGAAATGAATAAGGGTTCATTCTTATGCATGAGAAAGGAAGTGGTTTCTTGAGACAGAACCTGCTGTTGGTGAAGAAGCTAGAAGTTTATGGAAATGACAACAAAGGATTTAGAACATAACCTAAACTTAACTGAAAAAAGCAGCAGCAGACTACAGAAGATGAACTCCAATTTTGAAAGAAGGCAACATCCCGAGGATGTCCCAACAACTTTTTTGTCAGGTTGATTTTTCGAGATATGTTCAATCTTTTCATAGGTTTACATTTCTGTGAAGACCTACATGACCTTCCAGAACTAACACCAAAAAAGATATCCTTTTCAGCATAAGGGATTGGAATGAAAAAGTAGGAAGTCAAGAGATTCCTGAAGTAACAGGCAAGTTTGGTCTTGGAGTACAAAATGAGGCAAGAGAAGGCTATTTTGAGTTTTGTCAAGAGTACACAGTAGTCATAGGAAAAAACACTCTTCCAACAAAACAAGAGAAGACTCTACACATGGATATTACCAGATGGTCAATACTGAAATCAGACAGATTATATTCCTTGTAGCCAAAGGTGGCGGAGAAGGCAATGGCATGGCACTCCAGTACTCTTGCCTGAAAAATCTCATGGATGGAGAAGTTTGGTAGGCTGCAGTCCATGGGGTCGCTGAGGGTCAGACACAACTGAGCGACTTCACTTTGACTTTTTACTTTCATGCATTGGAGAAGGAAATGGCAACCCACTTCAGTGTTCTTGCCAGGAGAATCCCAGGGACGGGGGAGCCTGGTAGGCTGCCGTCTATGGGGTTGCACAGAGTCGGACACGACTGAAGTGACTTAGCAGCAGTAGCAGCAGCAGCCAAAGGTGGAGAACCTCTATACAGTCAGCAAAAGCAAGACTGGGAGCTGACTGTGGTTTAGATCATGAGGTCCTTACTGCAAAATTCAGACTTAAATTGAAGAAAGTAGGAAAAACCACTAGGTCATTCAGCTATGATCTAAATCAAATCTCTATTATATTATCCAGTGGAAGTGACAAATAGATTTAAAGGATTATATGTGTACACAGAGTTCCTGAAGAACTATGGATGGATGTTCATGACATTTTACAGCAGGTGCTGAGAAACTCATCCCCAAGAAAAAAGAAATGCAAGAAGACAATATGATTCCTGAGGAGGCCTGACAAATAGCTGAGAAAAGAAGAGACGTGAAAGGCAAAGGAGAGAAGGAAAGATCTCTCCATCTGAATGCAGAATTCCTAAGAGTAGCAAGGAGAGGTAAGGAAGCCTTCCTAGATGATCAGTGCAAATAGAGGGGGAAAAAAAAAAACAGAAAGGGAAAGCCTAGAGATCTGTTCAAGAAAATTCAAGATACAAAGGGAACACTTCATGGAAAGACAGGCACAATAAAGGACAAATCGAAAGGACCTAAGAGAAGCAGAAGAGATGAAAAAGGGGTGGCAAAAATAGACAGAAGAAGTGTACAAAAAGGTATTAATGACCAGGATAACCACGATGGTCTGGTCACTCATCTAGAGCCAGGTATCTTGGAGTGTGAAGTCAAGTGGGCCTTAGGAAGAATTACTAAGAAGATAGTTAGTGGAGGTGATGGAATTCCAGCTGAGCAATTTAAAATCCTAAACAATGATGCTGTTAAAATGCTGCGCTCAATATGCCAGCATATTTGGAAAACTCCACAATGGTTACAGGACTGGAAAATGTCGGTTACACTCCAATACCAAAGAATGTTCAAACTCATACCATCGCGCACACATTTC